>CM061131.1:62331903-62885894 GCA_030789695.1 Scilla litardierei
TTCTGGATTTTCTGGAATTTTTCCAGAATTTTTGGGAATTTCCAGCTATTTTTGGGGATTATTTGGAGCTAAGGAGTAATTAAAAAAACTTTCAGCTGCGGAGCGGGCCGGCCACAGCGGGCCGGCCCGCTGAATAAAAAAAACTTTTTTTTTCTAATTAAACCCAGCGGCCCGAAGCGGAGCGGGGCGGCCCAGGCGGGGTTTTTTTAATTTATTTTTTTGTTTTTTTCTTTTTAAAAATCCAGAAATTGCTCCTTAGCTTCAAATAATCCCCAAAAATAGCTGGAAATTCCCAAAAATTCTGGAAAAATTCCAGAAAATCCAGAAAAATTCCAGGAGTTCCTGAAAAATACGAGAAGCAAAAATTAGTTCATAAAAACCACATTTTATGTATAAACTAGAGATAGGCTTTAATAATCCAAGATATCACAAATACGCCCGTATCAAGCCAAAATTAACATGATATACACATAAAATGCCCAGAAATAGGGGGGAAATATGCAATTTATATCCCGAATCACAATGCCTATCGGATATGTGATCGAGTGATCCGCCAGCTGTATGGACATGTTCGTAGGCTCCAGCTCGCTTCCAGTTTGCAGTCTTTCAAATATGGAGAGCGGCATCAAGCCGATGCTCGCTCCCAAGTCGATTAGAGCACGGTTGATGGGCCTGCCTCATATGAAACATGGAACCGTGAAGCTTCCCGGATCCGGTAGCTTCCTCGGGAGATGATTCTGTATAATGGAGGTAGAGTCCTCCAGAAGCTTTATTTCCTTATGCTTCCGCTTTCCGGTGATGAGGTCCTTCAGAAACTTCACATCAATGGGAATTTCTGTAATGGCATCCATGAATGGGATGTTGAGCTGGATGCCCTTCAGAAGCTCCGTGAACTTAGAATACTTCTTCTCCATTTTAGCCAACGCTAGCCTCTGTGGATACGGCGGAGGGGGTCGGCTTCCCATATCCTTTGTGAAATTATTAGGGGACGGCTTATGTCACGCCCCGCTTCCCAAAAATGAGGAGGCGAGACGTGAGAAGGTCCGCTCAGACTTGAAGCTGTGAAACTCCAAGTCTGATAAGCGTATAAATTATCATATGGCAGGTCCTTGCAATGCAAACGAAACAACAATAATAATAAAGGAAAGAGACAAAAGAGAAATCTCTGAATATCCATTGAATGAATTACAATATCACAGAAAAGCCACCAGGCTAAAGGAAAAAGAGTCTAAGGCCCAACATGGCCAACAAGGTATAACATACATACAAAGGTGCCACGCACCAACAACTAACAGCAAACCTAAACAAAGAAGTGAACACGAGCGGTCTTCAAGACAGGCCCCTGGTGTCCACTCACCACCACAGCAAACATCAGCATCAGCAACACCATATCCCCTGCAACAAAGCTCTGGCTCTGGGTCTAACATGTGACACCCAAAAGAGAGAGGGGCACATGTCAGCAAGTCTGGAAAGACTTGTGCAAGGAAACTGAAAGTAAGGCAACTAGCAACCTAGCAGTTATAGTATGCATGACATGGCAGTTATAACATGAATGCACAATCAAGACATGGCAAGACAATTTGTACAAGAGAACAATCATCGGGACAGGACAAGAGTAGCCAAGCTACTATCAATCTCTATCAATTCATTATTCACGTTGTTTGTAGATGTTTACGCCTTACAGCTGAATGGTTTCACATTCGCTGATTGGCCGCTTAACAACTACCCCAAAACCCAGAGTTTACGCCTTACCACTGCAGTTGCTGATCGGGCAGACTCCCAGTTGATTGGCCGCTTAACTCTTACCCCCAATACCCACACGTAATGGAGCCAGGGTCCCCGCACATGAGCTCAGCAAGTGAGCCGGGGTTGCCCCGCACATGAGCTCGCATTCTTAAACATTTGGCATAGGGGTGCACCTAGCCGGAAACAAGCAATTCGGGCATTGGCTATCAACCAACACATGGCCCGCTTCTGGAACACGAGCCAGGAACACAAGCATTCGTAGCGAAGCTACGCAATCACAGAAGCACTTAAAGAATGCAATGACATGACAATTAATTCGCGTACCGTTAATGGAAAGTAAACATGACATGGTAATTGTGCAACATGCTATATGTCGGAACTAGCTTCGTTGTCAAGCTAGTTCCCCAAATTTGCGCCTAGGCGAGTATCATTTCGTCGTCTAGCCTCTTTTACGCCTACAACAAGCAAATGGCCTAAAACATGGCCTAAACCCTAAGTGGCAAGTTTCACTTGCCTAGCACCGGGGATGACGATCACAAAGGTTCGTCTCGCGAACGCTAATCTACGGGGAAGGGAATCGCTGTCATGGAGAAACAATCATCAAACAACATCCATTATTATTAGGGTTTCACAAATCATAATGTGGGTTAAGAGAATATTAAAGGAAGAACACTACCCGAATGGAAGCGAAAGATCAATGCCGAGCAACCACGGCAACGGATGAACGATCTGGGAGAACTACCACTCAGATCTGGAAATGAGGGAAAACCTGGAGAAATGGGTTTGGATGAGGCTTTTGGGGATTTGATGAGGGTTTGAGGTTGAGGAGAGGTAGGATATGTGAAATGAGGGTTTGGATGATGATGGATGAGCTTGGGATGAAGGAGGAAGGGTTTGGGGATGAAGGGGGATGATTTGGGGAAGGAGGAGGTTCAGGAGAAGAGAGGGAAGAGAAGAAAACGATTGGGGGTTTATATAGAAAATCGTGTGGCGGCTAGGGCAAACTAGGGTTTCCTGGGCTGATTAGTCGGTCAAAGAAGGATTGGTGACCGACTAGTTGAGGATCTAGTCGGTCGGTCGTTCAACGTGGACCGACTAAGAGTAAACAGTAGCTCGCTCAGGAAAACTGGACTATGAGTTAGTCGGTCTGTGAAGGCTTGTCAACCGACTAGTTTGAGAAATAGTCGGTCGGTGAGTGTTCATTGACCGACTAAAGGCTGAATTCTGAGAGAGATCATGGAAATGAGAGTTAGTCGGTCTGAGAAGGATTCCTGACCGACTAGTTTAGCATCTAGTCGGTCGATGGTTGTTCTTAGACCGACTAAGAGTAAACAGTAACTCCTGAATAATTGATTGAATGAACTAGTCGGTTCCAGTTGATTTCCTGACCGACTAAATTGGAATCTAGTCGGTCAGTCGATCTTCTTGAACCAACTAACATGCACGAAAAGTGCCGATTCGAAGCGCGAAGCTTCGAGAAGATTTCTATGGCTTCTAGGATCGATTTATACCCTAAGATATGATCGATATGAAGCTCGTCACGAATGACTTACTCCGAGTTCAATGATTCTAAGGAAGAACCTAGAAGATCACATCAAAAGGAATGAAAACGAAAGCTAGGAAATCTCAACGAGATGAATGAAAGCGAGAACTATGGAAATGGAAACCACACAAGGAGAGAACCCACCATCGCAAGTAAAACACACTGATAATCCAATCATACAAAAACCAGTCGTTACATCCTACCCACCTTAGAATAAAGTCCGTCCTCGGACTTTCTAACATACATATAGTCGCTCTGGTAACTACCCTCAACCAATTTCACATCATAAATTCAACCAAGTACTTTCATTTCGAGTGCTTATATATATGCACTAGAAATCCAATATTACTACCACTACACACATATTTTCACGCACATAGTACACTCATACTTATTATAGTCGATCAATTTCATACACGTATTTCAATCACAAATATATAATCAATATATTTATACAACAATAAACACTTATTACTTACTATAAGAAAATAACCAAGCCTCTCTTATTTGAAAATAATTTCACATTTATTTAGTCATTCAAATGCATGCAAATATTTCACCATATTTTCACCTCACATATAGTCCTATAACTATATATTTGTATAGCCACCCACAATCGTGTGCGTAACACAACCAAGCACAAACGACTCAAACACCATACATACATCATCTGTCACTATTCACCACCACATACAATTATACCAAGGTGCATAGAGTATGCCCACTCAAGCTTGAGTGAGACTCAAATCATAGCAGGACATTTATATGCGTAACATAGTATCCATACACATACCAATACCACTCCAAGGCATACACATCCACGTATCACATATTTTCACACCATGTCCATCCATTTATAATTACCATATCAACCCATCAACTACGTACAAGTTTAAAAGATGCAATAGTCGGGTCTACCTCCTGATATACACGCATACGACATCTCATAAAACAAGTAGTACCAATCAAAATTATCATTCTGTTATCATACGTATATCACATCATACTCAAGCAGAAAATTACCTACACACAACATACAAATGCCAACACCCCTACCACTATATACACACCACGAAATCAACACTACGACGACATAACCACTTAACTAATGGGCCCACCAAACTATAACAAGGTTGACACAGGCAACGACAAGCTCTATGGGCTAGACAAAAGGAAAGAACCGAACCTAGATCATGACGAATAGAAAGATCGAAAAAACATGGGTTCAGCAAGGACGAAGATAAGGAGCCAAATTTGGTTAGGGGATTCAGGGTAAGACTGTGAATGTTTAGGTGGAGAGAAAGATGCAATGATACCCTTAAAGAATACGTAAAGAAGGTAGTGTAAACAACATAAGTTAAAATACGTGAATTCGAAAACCGTTGTACTTCAAAAAGTCAGAGTCCTTGTTTGTATAAAATTATTTAGAGGTCGATAAACAAGTTGTTTGAAAACGAGTTTGAGACGAATATACGTAATAAGAGGAAAAGTGGTTTATTGGCTTATATAAAATCATCATGAGGACAAAAGGAAATCATTTACTCGAACATTAAAACATAGGTCAGAAATGTTATGCGGCAGTAATCTAAAAATTTTGGAAAAGTTTTGAGATTCGAAAATTGAAATCAGATCAAGTATAGTGTGGAGAATTTAAGCGCATGCTAAAGTTTTTCCAAATCTTAAAACTGAAGAGAAATCCCAAATAAACCATATCGAAAATACTTTTAGAGAAATCCGGATTTGCCAACAAAATTGATTTATACAAGATCTTAATGTACGAGCAAAACGAACGTGGTACCGATATATAAAAATAATTGAAGTCATATTGTAGAAATTATCTTAAAAGTGTGTATGGTGAACGGAAAGATAATATCTTAGTAGTATGGAAAGAGAAAAGGATATTTAAACTCATCAAGTTAGTATTAAAACTTTTAAACCGTTTTATGAAGGGTCTAAGTCAGGAATGATTTCGAAATAGTAATAAATTTTTTTTTTCTTTATATATATATATATATATATATACAAAAATCTGAAATATGGAAAATGTTGAGCATAAAATCGACTTGCTAAAAGCCGAAGTCCAAAGGGACTTGAAAAGTTTATTAAGAGTAAGCACGAGGTGTTTTCGAATAAAATTTTAATGGCACAAGTAAGAAAAGAAATTATGAATCGAGTTAGGAAAATAGAAATACGGTTCAAAATGAAATTGGTATATGAAAAGGGACAAGACATTTATATCGATACGAAAGTATATGCTGAAAATATTATAAACTTCTAATCTAAAAATCTTATCACAAGTTTCGATATTTAAAAACATAAATAATTTAAGTCGGCGAAGGAGCATGAAACCTTACATACATCAAAAGTGTTTCGAACAAATTTAAACTTAACGAAAGAAGAAGATCAATATACTTTAAGGGAAATAAGGATTCGCCAAAAGAACGTGTTGGTATAAAAACTTTTGAAGTACGAGTACGACGAACCTATAATTGATATATACAAAAATTAGTTGAAGTCCATTCAGTTTGGAAAAATACCCCTAAAGGTATGTAAGATAAGTGGTTAAAATAAATTTTTGTAGTTATGAAAAAGGACGGTATATCGAACCATCAGGATAGTAATAGAGTGTAAAAATCGAAATGCGAAAGATACATTGTTAGAAAAAATAGTACAAAATAGTAATTTTAAAATTACGACCAAAAGTCTTCAAAATTCAAGAACGACTTTTAACTCCATCGAAATTTAGGGAGACATATTTAAAGAAGTTTAGAACAAAATTTAAATTGAGTGAAACTTCAAATAAGGAAAGCATTCGAAAATAACTTTGGAAGAATCAAGATTTGCAACGGAAAACATTTGGAAGATCAAGGATAATTGTAATGAGGTGGTCATGTGAATTGAGGACAAGGGAAGTGGTTACGGAAACGTAATTTTCCCAAAAATCTGCAGTCGGGAAAATGTTTGAACATAACTTTGATTTGTTGAAAGCTGAAATCATCTGTGACTTGAAAAGTATATTAAGGGAGAGCGACGAGTCATTTGAATAGCATAAATAAGAAGGAAAATTCATAAATCGAGTTTGGAAAATAGAATTGCGGCTCAGAATTAAATCGATTTATGAAAAAGGGACAAGATATTCAAATAGGTATGAAAGGTATAGGCTGTAAAACATTATAAAACAGTAATCAAAATCTCGTCAAAACTTTCGAATTTCAAAAATTAATTCAAGTCAACGAAAGAGTACGAGATATAAGTATACATATAACAATTGAAATTCCATTTAGCTTGGAAAAGATTTTAAAGTATGTATGCTATGCGATTAAAATGGATCTCATAGTTAGAATACGGTATATCGAATCTTCCAAAATAGTATTGGAGTCTTTAAATCGAAATGCGAAAATATAGACAAGAAAATGGTTACGAGTTAGCAATTTTAATTACAACCATTAGACTCCGAAATCTACAAGGAATTTGACTCAATCGAAAAGTGAGAAATTTTAAGTATATACGTAGAGGGTTTAAAACAAAATTTAAACTTAACGAAAACTTTAATAAGGGAAATCGAAAAATAACTTTAAAAGGAATTAAGCCTTGCGAATGGGGACCTTCGAAGGATTAACGATTTTAGAAACGTGGTGGTCATGGGAATCGAGGCAAGGGATTTGGTCGGATGATCAAAGCATAAACACGCCTAGGATATGACTTAGGAAAATCTACGGGAATCTCCTACGGTCAACTAGCTAAAGATTATGGAACTAAGCGCTAAGACTCCCTAAGGGCTAGACAGTGATGAAATGAGTTCAGATTGGTCCGAAATCGATGGACCCAAGAGAGAGACCAAGGAATTCTAGAAGTCTATCACGGCCAGAGCTAGGCGGGAACCACTAAGGTAACTCTTACGACAATCAAATAAATCATTAACGTGGAGTCTAGCTAACAATCAAGGATTCCTAACTAGCAAGCACAGACGTCTATCTAAGTCTAGCTAGGGTCCTGATCTAATGGATTTCCTACCAAGCTGGGACAGATGCTCTAACATGTCTACCAGCCACCTAAGACATAGGAACGCTAAAAACCTAGACTCCGGGCTTATAACTTGGATATTCTAATTTAATTAATGGACATCCTATAATTATTATCGTTGTTCCGATAGTTCGCATTTGCAAATGGACCTGCATGGGCCACCAATAAAACCTGTCATGCCCCGCTTCCCAAAAATGAGGAGGCGAGACGTGAGAAGGTCCGCTCAGACTTGAAGCTGTGAAACTCCAAGTCTGATAAGCGTATAAATTATCATATGGCAGGTCCTTGCAATGCAAACGAAACAACAATAATAATAAAGGAAAGAGACAAAAGAGAAATATCTGAATATCCATTGAATGAATTACAATATCACAGAAAAGCCACCAGGCTAAAGGAAAAAGAGTCTAAGGCCCAACATGGCCAACAAGGTATAACATACATACAAAGGTGCCACGCACCAACAACTAACAGCAAACCTAAACAAAGAAGTGAACACGAGCGGTCTTCAAGACAGGCCCCTGGTGTCCACTCACCACCACAGCAAACATCAGCATCAGCAACACCATATCCCCTGCAACAAAGCTCTGGCTCTGGGTCTAACATGTGACACCCAAAAGAGAGAGGGGCACATGTCAGCAAGTCTGGAAAGACTTGTGCAAGGAAACTGAAAGTAAGGCAACTAGCAACCTAGCAGTTATAGTATGCATGACATGGCAGTTATAACATGAATGCACAATCAAGACATGGCAAGACAATTTGTACAAGAGAACAATCATCGGGACAGGACAAGAGTAGCCAAGCTACTATCAATCTCTATCAATTCACTATTCACGTTGTTTGTAGATGTTTACGCCTTACAGCTGAATGGTTTCACATTCGCTGATTGGCCGCTTAACAACTACCCCAAAACCCAGAGTTTACGCCTTACCACTGCAGTTGCTGATCAGGCAGACTCCCAGTTGATTGGCCGCTTAACTCTTACCCCCAATACCCACACGTAATGGAGCCAGGGTCCCTGCACACGAGCTCAGCAAGTGAGCCGGGGTTGCCCCGCACATGAGCTCGCATTCTTAAACATTTGGCATAGGGGTGCACCTAGCCGGAAACAAGCAATTCGGGCATTGGCTATCAACCAACACATGGCCCGCTTCTGGAACACGAGCCAGGAACACAAGCATTCGTAGCGAAGCTACGCAATCACAGAAGCACTTAAAGAATGCAATGACATGACAATTAATTCGCGTACCGTTAATGGAAAGTAAACATGACATGGTAATTGTGCAACATGCTATATGTCGGAACTAGCTTCGTTGTCAAGCTAGTTCCCCAAATTTGCGCCTAGGCGAGTATCATTTCGTCGCCTAGCCTCTTTTACGCCTACAACAAGCAAATGGCCTAAAACATGGCCTAAACCCTAAGTGGCAAGTTTCACTTGCTTAGCACCGGGGATGACGATCACGAAGGTTCGTCTCGCGAACGTTAATCTACGGGGAAGGGAATCGCTGTCATGGAGAAACAATCATCAAACAACATCCATTATTATTAGGGTTTCACAAATCATAATGTGGGTTAAGAGAATATTAAAGGAAGAACACTACCCGAATGGAAGCGGAAGATCAATGCCGAGCAACCACGGCAACGGATGAACGATCCGGGAGAACTACCACTCAGATCTGGAAATGAGGGAAAACCTGGAGAAATGGGTTTGGATGAGGCTTTTGGGGATTTGATGAGGGTTTGAGGTTGAGGAGAGGTAGGATATGTGAAATGAGGGTTTGGATGATGATGGATGAGCTTGGGATGAAGGAGGAAGGGTTTGGGGATGAAGGGGGATGATTTGGGGAAGGAGGAGGTTCAGGAGAAGAGAGGGAAGAGAAGAAAACAATTGGGGGTTTATATAGAAAATCGTGTAGCGGCTAGGGCAAACTAGGGTTTCCTGGGCTGATTAGTCGGTCAAAGAAGGATTGGTGACCGACTAGTTGAGGATCTAGTCGATCGGTCGTTCAACGTGGACCGACTAAGAGTAAACAGTAGCTCGCTCAGGAAAACTGGACTATGAGTTAGTCGGTCTGTGAAGGCTTGTCAACCGACTAGTTTGAGAACTAGTCGGTCGGTGAGTGTTCATTGACCGACTAATGGCTGAATTCTGAGAGAGATCATGGAAATGAGAGTTAGTCGGTCTGAGAAGGATTCCTGACCGACTAGTTTAGCATCTAGTCGGTCGATGGTTGTTCTTAGACCGACTAAGAGTAAACAGTAACTCCTGAATAATTGATTGAATGAACTAGTCGGTTCCAATTGATTTCCTGACCGACTAAATTGGAATCTAGTCGGTCAGTCGATCTTCTTGAACCAACTAACATGCACGAAAAGTGCCGATTCGAAGCGCGAAGCTTCGAGAAGATTTCTATGGCTTCTAGGATCGATTTATACCCTAAGATATGATCGATATGAAGCTCGTCACGAGTGACTTACTCCGAGTTCAATGATTCTAAGGAAGAACCTAGAAGATCACATCAAAAGGAATGAAAACGAAAGCTAGGAAATCTCAACGAGATGAATGAAAGCGAGAACTATGGAAATGGAAACCACACAAGGAGAGAACCCACCATCGCAAGCAAAACACACTGATAATCCAATCATACAAAAACCAGTCGTTACAGCTTATTAGAACAAGTTGCATCAGCTCTTAGAGTTGGTGTGACTGTAGGTGCGGTGGAAGGTGGTTCTGCCTTCTCTCCATCCATGGTAGGCTCATCCGTAGCTTCTTCCCCATCACTACCAATTTTGGCATCCTCGGTTATGACTTGTTCTTTGTTCATGACTGGTACCATAATAGGGTCGGTTGCCCGTCCTCCACGCATGGTAACGGAGACCACGACATTGGCTTGAGCCCTCGGATTCGACTCCGTTGCGAAGGCAACCTCCCTTGGTTTTGAGTAGTTGGGACATCTGGCCCCTCAGCTCATCGAGCGACGTGTTTATATTTTTGAACCCAATGGATGTGTCCTGGTCGAACCTGACTTGCCTACTCATGAATGTCTCTAATGTGGTCTCCAGATTGGACCTCGGCGGAGTTGGTGCATAGCCTTGCTGAGGCAGGCGATTGAACTGATAGCCTGGTGGTCGATATGGCCCAGCTAGCCTAAACCCGCTTTGCTGTTGATTTGGCGGCTGCCCTTGTTGTTGTTGAGGAGGTGGTGGTGGCCTCTAAAACTGTGGAGGTTGCAGCGCTCCACTTGGGTTCCCGTAAGAAAATCCGGGGTGATTCCTGGCGGCTGGATGTTGCCATTGATTGTGCCCCTCTACTTGGACATACTGTACCGACTCAGATGATTCGGCTCCATCATAGTATCCCTCATTGGGAATGTAACTTTGCTCTCCATAATCCTCTGAAAGATGATAAGCAGAGGTGTTGGCAGTCACTGGGATGGAGTCCAAACGTTGTTCAATCCTAGACACCTGTTTACACAAAGGTTCGATGTGAGAATCAAGGTGGCTGACAGCTTTTACCTCGGGGATCCTGGTGACAATGGTGCGTGTAACGACCCGCTCTAGGGGCTCGTTATTATTTGTAAATGCACAAGTCATGCTAGGTACCAATGACATCAATACAGGCTCTGTTGCAGAAATGCGCCAAAATACTCATACATGAAAGTGGTATAAACATTATTACAACCCAGCAGTGTACATGAAAGGAAATACAACTCGAACGGCATTAGTAAATTAAATTAACTATAGTAACTATTTAAACTACGGTGAAAAATTTAGACGTGCTCGCGTCGATACGTAGAAAAGAAAATACTCGGATAACTGAACTAAATACAGACATACACGCAAACCAAGACGCCTAAAAATACATGTCGTTACAGCCTACCCTCCTTAGAACAATTCCGTCCTCAGAATTGTCTACAGGGCATGGAAAAGGTAGGGGTAACGTTCTCGCATCTCATCCTCTCGCTCCCAGGTAGATTCTCCTGGCGAGTCGTGATGCCACATCACCCTGACTAGATCAATAGTCCTGCTCCTGAAGACTTTCTGGCATCGATCTAGGATCTCTACTGGTTGCTGCTCATACGTCAAGTCCAGACGAGCTGCGATCTCCGAGTAGTCCACGACATGACTAGGGTCGCTCACATAACGACGCAACTACAAGATGTGGAACACATTGTGCACTCCCTCTAAGGCAGGGGGCAATGCAAGTTTGTATGCCACCTCTCCTACTCGCTCTAGAATATCGAAAGGTCCAATGAATCGAGGACTAAGCTTTCCTCTCCGCCCAAAACGAATCATCCCTCGGTTAGACGAGATCTTCAGAAAAACATGATCTCCGGGCTAAAACTCTAGATGTCGACGTTTCGCATCTGCCCAATGCTTGTACCTATCCTGGATCAGTTGCAGCTTCTCTTTGATGATTCAAACCACATCCACGGCTTCTGTGATTAGCTCATGACCAACCAACTCTCGATCTCCTACATCATCCTAGCTCAAGGGGGATCGGCACTTCCTCCCATACAATGCTGCAAATGGCACCATACCAATGCTAGACTGGTAGCTGTTGTTGTATGCAAACTCCTCCAAATGGAGATGGTCTTCCCATGATCCTTTGAAGTCCAGCATACATGCCCGCAGCATGTCTTCAAGTATCTGAATAGTAAGCTCTGACTAGCCATCTGTCTGCGGATGGTAAGCCGTACTAAAACTCAAGTGAGTCCCCAAGCTCTCCTGGAGGCTCCTCCAGAAACGAGATGTGAATCTAGTGTCTCTGTCCAAGACAATGCTGAGAGGTACTCCATGCAGCTTCACAATCTCATCCATGTACTTCTTAGCCAACACCTCGGTAGACTGGCCTACTCTGAAAGGAATGAAGTGTGCGGTCTTGGTCAATCGATCTACGATCACCCAGACTGTTGGATATGGAAGACGTTTGTACACCCTTGTGGGGGATGTACGAGGGAATACGGACCTCGAACGTCGCGCACACGAAGTCGTGTGCAAAGGGAATCTGTTCCCTTGCGGAGAGGATCTCTGGATGAGTGGGAAAGTCGCATTATATATATGCATAAGTGCATGCGACATATGGCTAATAAAGGGGGAATATCTTAAGCTTATGTTGTACCATGCATATGGTACAACTTAAGCTTATAATGTGCCATGTATCATGGTACACCTTAATTAAGTTGTTCCAAAGGAACAACTTACCCTAAAATAACTACCTTGGGGGCTATAAATAAGACCCAAGGGTAAGCCATTTCGAACACCTTTTGCATGAAATTCATGCATGCATCTTCATCCTAGCGAAGCTCTGCAGAAATCCTTTCTCTTCCTCTTTCCAAGTTCTTAATCTAAAATAGAGATTTAGATTGTGGATTAGTAGCCTTACTCTGTTTGTGAGAAGACTCGATCCGTCGTGGCGAATCCGAAGGCAAAGTTCCGAGACTACCGTTCCGCATACGCAAGCGTAAGTCTCAACTTTAATTATCGATCCTAACTCTGTTTTGGCAGGATCCTACATTGGTATCGGAGCCATATGGGTTCGCCCCGGTCAAACCGCCACCCTGTCGAAACTATGAACGAGTCGTTGTCTTTTTCACGAATGGGTCTCCTACTATTACGGATATAGTAGGAACGCTTCGTGACGGAGAGAACGCAGCGGTTGTTCTTTTCACGTTAGGGTCTCCTATCATTACGGATATGGTAGGAACTCTCCGTGACGGGAAGAACCGACCGTTCACGTAGTATGTTATTTTTCATTTTTGGCACACGGCCATTAGGAAATAACTAATTTCTCGACGAACGGGTGCTTCATCGACGAACGGGTGCTTCATCGAGGAAGTTGATGGTAGTTATTTCCATCGGGTAAGAGAAAATTTGGTGCATGTGCACCATGGCCAAATGGGCTATGAAGGCCATGCACCCCCTCTCCCCATGCGGAGGGGGTTGGCTACGGCCAATAACCACCGGCGACCACCCCATCAAGGGGGTGGAGTGCATGCGGCCACCCCATGAAAGGGGGGAGACCGGCCATGGCTAAAGGGCCATGGCCGGGCAAGGCCAATAGGCCATGGCCGGCCGGCCCTGGCCGGCCACGGCCAGGGCCAGGGAGCCCTGGCCGCGGCCTGGCCAGGCCAGGCCAGGGCCGGCCCTGGCCGGCCATGGCCATGGCCAGAAGGCCCTGGCCGCGGCCAGGCCAGGGCCAGGCCGCCCTGGCCGGGCCAGGGCAGGGGCTCTGGCCCCCGGCCAGGGCCAGGCTGCCCTGGCCGAGGCCATGGCAGAAGCCCTGGCCCCGGCCAGGGGCCTGGCCGCCCTGGCCTCAGGCCAGGGCCTGGCCGAGGCCAGGGCAGGAGCCCTGGCCCCGGCCTGCGGCCAGGCCGCCCTGGCAGAGGCCAGGGCAGCGCCCTGGCCTCAGGCCAGGGCCTGGCCCCGGCCTGCGGAGAGGCCGCCCTGGCAGAGGCCAGGGCAGCACCCTGGCCTCAGGCCAGGGGCCTGGCCGCCCTGGTAGAGGCCAGGGCAGCGCCCTGGCCTCAGGCCAGGGCCTGGCCGAGGCCAGGGCAGCGCCCTGGCCTCAGGCCAGGGCCTGGCCGAGGCCAGGGCAGGGGCCCTGGCCCCGGCCAGTGGCCTGGCCGGCCGGCCCTGGCAGAGGCCAGGGCCTGGCCGACCCTGGCCGAGGGGGCCAGGGCCCCTGGCCGGCCAGGGCAGAGGCCCTGGCCGGCCCATTGGCCAAGCCCCGGCCAGGGCAGAGGCCCTGGCCGGGAAGAAACTGCAGTTCGAAAATTGGTCGACCAATTTGGTCGTTTTGGTCGACCAATCTGGCAGAAGGTCTGGGTCGACTGCAAACTTGCCTACTGACCCATACGGGGTGACAAAAGGCATTGGCCAAACTCGAATGTGCCGATTAGCCCATACGGGGCTAACCACAGTGCCGACTAGTTCATACGGAACTAACGTTTTAATGAAGTTTTTCATTGGGCTCTACTCCTTGAAGATTAGCCATAGTGCTCTACTTCATGCGAGATTAGCCATGTCATTGTTCTCTACTCTACGGAGATTAGCCAATGTACTTGTGACGTTGTGCTCTACTCTACGGAGATTAGCCAACGTGCTTTCAAAATTTTTTGGAAAAAGATGTTTTTCAAATAGGTTATGTCCCGTCCTTAAATCGGGATAGCGCAATTTAGAATTCCAAGTCCTACCACGATCCGGCCATGGTTATCTAACCCATGGGTGTGTAGAACAGGTCTCGTGGCTTGGCAATTGTTGCGTTAAAATTCTTTGCGCAAACTCTCACCTATTCTATTTTGAAAGATATGTTTTTCAAAGTAATTTTCCGTTGCTAATACCATACGGGTATTATTTCTGATTTCTTTTTACTTAAGATAAGTAAGAGGGATACTTTGAAAGTTACTTCTAGATGGTAGTTGGGAACTTAGTGAACTTCTCGATTCTAGAGTAACATTTCAACGCATCCAAGGAACTTATCAAGTGTTTAAAGAATCGAAACTTTATGCATAGAATTTTGATCGTGTTTTTTCATTCTCTTTGCATTTTTTTGAATCGAATATGTCTACCGCTTCTAAGAACATTGTCGCAGAGCTTAACAAAGGTGAAAAGCTCAACGGTGACAATTATAAACTTTGGTCAATAAAGATCCAATATGTTTTGGAGGAGCAAGATGTGCTCGAAACACTCCAAAACATAATGGTAGAACCTGAGTTGGGCAATACGGCTCAACACAAGAGGGACCGGGAAGCTTATGATACTTGGACTCGAAAGAACAAAATAGCACGCATTACGTTACTGTCTGCGATGGACAATGACATAATGCGTCTATTTCGGGAATTCGATCTAGCCAAAGACATATGGTCTGAGCTAGAAGTAAAGTTTGGTGGAACTTCGGTTACCAAACTCCGCTCCTTGAATATTCAATTTGATTCGTACAAGATGCGGCGAGATCATTCTATGAAGAAGCATCTCCGCCACATGGCGAATCTTATGTCTGAATTAAAGGATGCGGGTGTTACGCTGTCTGACGAACAGCAGATCCAAGCAGTCATTCGTTCACTCCCAGATAGCTGGGATAACATGAAAATGCATCTCACTCATAATGAGTGCATTAAAACTTTAAGCGATGTATCGAAACACCTCGAACTCGAGGAAGAGCGGATTCAAGCCGCAAAACCTAGTGCAGAAGTGCACATGGCCGCTAGTTCCTCACATGGAGGAAATAAGCGGAATAATAAACGCTTAAGGTTTGTGAACGAACGAAAGCAAGAACCGGAAACCTCAAAGAAGACTAAGTGGCAAAAGAATGTGCACTCAAAGAAGAAAAACTTGAAGAAGATCAAGTGCTTTAAGTGCAACAAGTACGGTCACTTCGCCCGTACATGTACGGATGGAAGTGACAAGGTAACTTGTAGGGCTAGTTACATATGTGTTTCTAGTTCCATGTTTCTTGCTGAATCTAACTATTTTTGGTTGATTGATTCAGGGGCCACAGACCACGTAGCGAAGGACAAAAGGTTCTTCGCAGAGTATCAAAGGATAACTTAAGGAACAAAGTGGATATACGTCGGCAACAACACTCGTGTTGAAGTCAAGGGCGTCGGAACATGCAAGCTTGTTCTCGACAACGGCCGGACTCTACTATTGCACGACTTCCTCTTTGCTCCAGATATTCGAAGGAATATCGTATCCGTGGTCATGTTAATGTCTTTAAGTTATGAAGGAGGTTCTATATGTTGACCTTGTTTGTAATAGTTCTTTTAGTTGGGTCGGGTAATGTTTGTAATGGATTGATTATTTTAAACACTATGTATTCTTCTTCTATTTTTGAAAGTTTCCATTTGACAAATGCTTCTTCTAAATCTAAGATCATTTGTTGGCATGCAAGACTTGGTCACATTGGACCAACTAGAATGGATAGACTAGCCAAAAGTGGCTTGCTATCTAATGTTTCAAAAGTTGAAATGTCAAATTGCAAACATTGTCTTGTAGGAAAACTTGTCGCAAGCCGTTTGGAACTTGCACAAGGGCCGAAGTTCCATTACAGCTTATCTATTCGGACATTTGCGGTCCAATGAATGTTAAGACAAGACGCGGGAAGTCCTATTTCATCACCTTCATTGATGATTTCACTCGTTTCGGTCACATCTATTTGATTTCCCACAAATATGAAGCTTTAAACTTGCTTCAAAAACTATATGAGTTTAGTGAAAAATCAACTAGATCGCAAGATAAAGGTCTTGCGAACCGATCGAGGTGGAGAATATCAATCAACGAGTTTTAAGGAACTCTGTGATGAAAAAGGCATAGTTCATCAAATAACTATGCCTTATACTCCACAACAAAACAGTGTTACGGAAAGAAGAAATAGGACATTGATGGAAATGGTCCGATCAATGATATCTCCGGCAAATTTGCCTATCACCTTTTGGGGTGATGCATTATTGACGGCAGCGTTCATCTTAAACCGTGTACCCTCGAAGTCGGTAAGTTCTACTCCTTATGAGTTGTGGAACGATAGAACTCCAGACTTAAGCATTCTAAAACCTTGGGGTTGTGCCTTTTATGCACATTTATCCTCTCACAAATATGGCAAACTTGGGCCACGTGGGAGGAAGTGTATCTTCATCCGATACGCTGAAAACTCCAAAGGATATGTTTTCGTCGATCAAGAGGACAATGGGGGTCTTATAGAATTCGAATCGAGGGATGTTGTCTTCTTGGAAAACGAGTTTTCCAAGACAGGGTGAGATAAGTCAAGACTTATCCTTGTTTGAGATTTGGGATCAAAAAGGATCGGAACGTTCGAGTGGGAGAATTCTTGGTGAAGAAGAAAATACGTTTCAAACTTCACCTATGAATGATACGAACGATACCAATCCTATTCCGAGTGGGAGTGATGTTATTCCAAGTGGGAGTGATATCATTCCAAGTGGGAGTGATCAAACTCAAGCAAGACGTAGTAATCGAACGAGGCTAACACCCTCTCAGATTCGAGGATGAATTTCCTCAAACATTCATTACTACAAGATGATGACGAACCTGCAAATTTCAAACAGGCCGTCACATGCCCTGCTAAAGATAAATGGAAAGCGACGATGGAAGAAGAACTTCAATCCATGAAAACAAACCAAGTCTGGGACTTGGTTTGTTTACCTAAGGGACGTAAAGCCATTGGGAACACGTGGGTTCTCAAAATCAAGCATAAGGCTAATGGCTCCATCAAGAAATATAAAGCTCGCCTTGTTGCGAAAGGTTTCACGCAACAGGAAGGAATAAACTACGAAGAGATTTTTCCTTTCCTGTCGTGCGTTTTACCTCCAATAAGCAAAGGCGAGGGTCTATGTTTGGAAATGTGTCCCAAAGATCCAAAAGAAAGCTATGGAAAAGGTTCCATACTCCAGTGCTGTCAGAAGTCTGATGTACGCCATGATGTGTACCAGACCAGACATTTGCTATGCTGTTGGTATGGTAAGCCGTTACCAATCCAACCCAGAACATGCACACTGGAAAGCGGTGAAGAGGATATTAAGGTACCTCAAAGGGACTGCGGACTATGCATTATGCTATTTGTAGCATTCGGCATGGCGGTCCAAGAAGCTGTTTGGCTTAAGAAATTCTTAGACAGGCTGACGAATGCCACTGACTCGAGCACTGTTCTTATATACAGTGATAGTCAAGCTTCGATTACCTATGTCAAAGATCCTAAAATTTCATTATAAGACCAAACGCATTGATATTCGATTCAAGTTGCGAAGAACTATGACAAACGGAAGGAAGTAGACATAGGATACATATCCACGCATAAGATGATAGGGGATCTCCTTACTGAGGCGATCCCCAGAGATGTGTTTTTTCAAACACTTATCATCTATGGGAATGCGTAGGTGCTGAGCTGTATCATATAATATTTCCCATGTCTATAGAAGATCAAAGTTTAATTTGCATACAAGTTTCTTACAAATGATTTTATGTACATTTGTGTTTAAGTCTCAGCTATTTTATTGTGTGTATGTCGGACAGATTAAGGTTGGCTCTCTCACATGAGCAACCGCCTTATCTTATCAGATGGATAAGATAGAGATGAGACTAGTTTAAAGTCAAAATCATTAGACAAATGATTTAGAGTCGTGACTTAAACAAGATAGTCAAATGAAAGATCTGCATCATATGGATGCTTACAAAAGATCTGAGATCTGTATCACAAGGATATTTGAAAAAGATCTCATAGGATTTTTTAATCCTATCTGTCTTATGCAGGATGAGAGTCCGGGAATATTCCATGAGTAGTAAGGGGACTCAAAAGATAGACACTGTGGTGTCTGATCTTTCATCCGTACAACATCATTAAGACATACTCTCCCTGGGAAAGGAGTGATGTTGTAATACGTGTTCATACCACGTATGCATTTCGACCACTGAGTTAGTAGCAATAGTGTTTGCTATTATGTGAGACTCAAAGGCCATACGGGTCTTAACTCTTACCCTCAAGGACTCTAATTGGTTCCTTTAGATTTGACGAGATGATCGCTATCTTAGCGTGTTGCTAATGGGCTATGGTAATTCGGCTCGGCGGGGCACGTTAGAAAAGCGAATCAAGTCAAGATCAGAAGGTTCGCAAGAAGAGGAAGATTGATTTCATATTCGCATTTAGACTTTAATGATTCAAAGCTGGCCAGCCAATTGTAATCCAGATGGGATTCAATTGTTGAATATAAAGTATAAGAAATGTGAAGAAATAATCTAGGGTAAAGCATGCGTTGAACTACTCAACTTTGCACCTTCGAGGTCGTTGTGTATCTCTAACAAGTGCACAACAACAAACTCTACGCGCATGACGGTCGCACGGTCTATTTCTCGGTATGATAGATGAAAGAACTAAGGGAAAGACGTTCTCTTACAATCCCCTCAAGTGTGAGTGGGAGATGTTGGATATGGAAGACGTTTGTACACCCTTGTGGGGGATGTACGAGGGAATACGGACCTCGAACGTCGCGCACACGAAGTCGTGTGCAAAGGGAATCTGTTCCCTTGCGGAGAGGATCTCTGGATGAGTGGGAAAGTCGTATTATATATATGCATAAGTGCATGCGACATATGGCTAATAAAGGGGGAATATCTTAAGCTTATGTTGTACCATGCATATGGTACAACTTAAGCTTATAATGTGCCATGTATCATGGTACACCTTAATTAAGTTGTTCCAAAGGAACAACTTACCCTAAAATAACTACCTTGGGGGCTATAAATAAGACCCAAGGGTAAGCCATTTCGAACACCTTTTGCATGAAATTCATGCATGCATCTTCATCCTAGCGAAGCTCTGCAGAAATCCTTTCTCTTCCTCTTTCCAAGTTCTTAATCTAAAATAGAGATTTAGATTGTGGATTAGTAGCCTTACTCCGTTCGTGAGAAGACTCGATCCGTCGTGGCGAATCCGAAGGCAAAGTTCCGAGACTACCGTTCCGCATACGCAAGCGTAAGTCTCAACTTTAATTATCGATCCTAACTCTGTTTTGGCAGGATCCTACACAGACAGCGTCATTCTGCTTCGTACTCTTGGGTAGTCCAGTCACAAAGTCCATCGTGATATACTGTCACTTCCACTCCGGAGTGGGTAAGGACTGTAATAAGCCGGTAGTCCTCTGATGTTCAGCCTTCACCTGTTGGCACACAATACACTTCGCTACGCTCCGTGTAATGCTTCTCTTCATGTCATGCCACCAGTAATGTTGTCGCAGATCCTGGTACATCTTGGTACCTCCAAGATGTATGGAGTATGGAGAACTGTGAGCTTCCTCCAATAGCTCCTCTCTGATGGCGCCAGACGGTACACAGATCCTGTCTTCAAACCTTAAGGATCCATCTGCATGAATCTTAAACTCTGGCCTCTGGCCTGCTATCACCAGATCTTTAATCTTCCGCAGCTTCTTCTCATCCATCTGAGCATTCTTGATCCTCTCTACCAAGGTTGACTGGATATGCATGCCCATCAAAGATGCAGACATCCCTGGGAGAATCACTTCTATACCCATGTCCCGGATCTCTTCCTGCAATCTCCACTGAGTCGTAAGGGTCATCACCGCTGGTAGACGACTCAATGCATCAGGTACGAAATTGACTTTCCCAGCATGGTACTAAAGGTCAATGTCATAATCCGCCATGAGCTCTATCCATCGTCTCTGACACATATTGAGCTCCTTCTGAGTGAAGAGATACTTCAGACTCTTATGATCCGAGAACACCTTCGCGGCTCTCCTGATAGGAAATGCCTCCAAATCTTCAATACAAAAATCACTGCCGCCAACTCAAGATCATGAGTGGGGTAGTTCTTCTCATGGATCTTCAACTGCCTGGATGCATGTGCTATGACTCGACCGTGCTGATGTAGCATGCATCCAAGTCCTTTACCAGATGCATCACAGAAGACTTCGAATCCTCCTGATCGGTCTGGAATGATCAAAATAGGTGCAGTCGTCAACCTCTTCTTCAGCTCCTGGAAAGCATCCTCACATGCTTTTGACCAAACAAACACCACATTCTTTCTCGTCAATCGCGTCATGGCTCCTGCGATCTTTGAGAAGTCTTTGATGAACCTCCGATAGTAGCCAGCGAGCCCCAAGAAACTTCGAATCTCGGTCACCATTCGGGGAACTGGCCAGTTTTGAACAGTTGCTACTTTTCAGTATCAACAGCAATCCCTTCTTCGGACACTATGTGGCCTAGAAACACCACCTTGTTCAGCCAGAACTCGCACTTGCTAAGTTTGGCATAAAGCTGGTGTCTCCTCAGGGTCTCAAGAACCTTCCTAAGATGCTCAGCATACTACACTAAATTCTTCGAGTAGATGAGAATGTCGTCGATGTAGACTACTACAAACTTGTCCAAGTATTCATACAATACTTGGTTCATGAGACTCATAAATACCACGGGTGCATTGGTCACACCAAACTACATTACTAAGTACTCATAATGTCTGTATCTGGTCCTGAATGTAGTCTTGGGAACATCTTCGTCTTTCACCTTCACTTGATGGTACCACGTCCTCAGATCCAGCTTCGAATAGACGCTTGATCCATCGAGCTGGTCGAAAAGATCGTCGATGCGTGGTAGAAGGTACTTGTTCTTCACGGTGACTTTGTTTAGCTCACGGTAGTCAACGCACATACGAAGGGATCCATCTTTCTTTTTCACCAGCAATATAGGAGATCCCCAGGAAGATACACTGGGTCGTATCCATCCCTTCTTCAGAAGCTCATCTAGTTGGGCCCGTAATTCTTCTAGCTCAGATGGTGCTAAACGATATGGTCCCTTAGATATTGGTTGAGCTCCTGGCATTAGTTCAATGGCAAATTTGAGAGTGTGATCCGGAGGCAAACCTGTAAGGTCGTCTGGAAACACATCCAAGAACTCTCGAACTACTTCTGGTATCTCAGGCTCAGCTTCCATAGCGGCTGCTATTGCTTCGGTCGATTTGGCTCTGTACTCCACTGGGCCTATCGATCTGCTTCCACTAATGAACTCGAACTTTGGATGATCATGAATCTCGAAGACTACCCTCCTTCGACTACAGTCGATAGTGGCATGGAAAGTCCCCAACCAATCCGTCCCGAATACAGCATCAAAGTTCGGAATATATATCATCATGAAGTCAGCAAATAACACTCGCCCACAAATAACCACTGGGTATTGTGGATACCCACGGGTCGACTTTATCACTTCGCCGCCCGTGTTGACGTTCCAACTGGATGCTAAAGGTTTGACCGGAACGGTGTGGGTGCGAACGAATCGACTCGCCAGAAAGCAGTGTGATGCTCCCGAGTCGAACAAGGAGAGGGCGGGGTTCCCAGCTACTAGTATGACACCTAAGTTACAATCACTAATCTAAGCAACCGATGCTAATGAAAGAAATGAACTACGAACTATGCAAGAAATATACATGTGATCACTTCTCCGGTAGCCTCAGCCTCTTCGACGGTCATGGTGTAAGCCTGGCGTTTCGGTGGTGGCTGCTTTGCCTGCTGGTACACCCTCTGCTGTGGTGGTAGAGGTGGATGCTGTGGAGCATTCCCAGTCGGGGCAGCACGATGAGCTGGAGCTGGAGTTATAGCACGTGGCTTAGAATGTGGAAAATACCTAGCCATGTGTCATGACTCCCCGCAAACCAGACAAAGGCCTAAAAGAAGTCGACACTCAGACTTGATGTGTCCAGACTTCCCACAAAAGTGGCAGACCGGGAGGGCCTACTGCTATTGTCCTGGCCTCTTAAACTGAACCTGTTGAATAGGGCGGTGCATCTGAGGCCGTCTACTTGGCCCAGCTTGGGTCGGTGGGGGCCTCGTAGGTGCTGTCACCCTTCGATCTTCCTTCGCTTCCTCTTCCACCATCTCATGGTTATGAGCAATGGCCAGTACTTCAGCATGTGTGGTCAGACTAGCACCGACCATCATCCTCCGAATCTCAATGTTGATCCCCTGCTGGAACTGTTGGGCTCGAGTCAATGCATTTGTAACCATCTCCGAAGCAAACCTGCTGAGCCTGGAGAACTCAGCGTCATACTGATCCATGGTCATCGAAATCTGCTTCATGTTGATGAACTTCTTTCTCATCTTAATCATTGCCTGTGAGGGAAAGTACTGAGCATTGGATGTACTTGTAAAGACATCCCATGCAATCGGCAATCCCAAGCGGTCTTCTACCGCTTGCCACCAGTCTCGAGCACCATCAGTCAGTTGCCTCTTGGCAGTAGCCACCCATGCTTCTTCTCGTATCTGAGATGCTATCAGATCATCAGTGATGCCCTTGAGCCATTCTTCTGCCTGAAGATAGTTCTCAGTCCCTGCGAAGGTCTTCGGGCTCATCCCTCGAAAGTGATAAGCACTCGGGTCAGCTTTCTGCTCTCTGTGCAAAGCCTGCTACAAAGCCTGTCCAAGCTGTTGATGAAGGGCATACATGCCCCGTGTGCAATCTTCTGTAGACAATGGTGCGGTCGGAAATGCTGACGCGTTCGGACAGGTGTTGGCTCTATTACTAGCATCGTTCTGGTTGGGACCCTCATTTGGGTGATTGATCCCAGATCCAAACGCACTGTCCTCTCTTCCTGAAGTGTTCCTTTCCATTGCCTACCTGCGTTTCATAAGGTTTGATTAGTTCCTTTGAGTATTTTATACAGCATATTCTGAACTTCATGTACTGTTCATGTGGTATTTAGCGTGGACCTGAATGGGCCACCAAACTTGTAACGACCCGCTTTAGGGGGCCCGTTACTGTTTGGAAATGCACAAGTCCTACTAGGCACCAATGAAATCAATACAGGCTCTGTTGCAGAAATGCGCCAAAATACTCATACATGAAAGTTGTATAAACCTTATTACAAACCAGCAGCGTACATGAAAGGAAATACAACTCGAAATACAAATACACACCAAGCAAGCCACTCTGATACATTAAAATATAAAGCACTCCCACACTCACACTTAGAAACCATCGTCCTCTTGGTCAAATTCTACAGCAAACTCCGCGTCTGCAGTCCCTGGTGCAACTTCTTCAACCTGTGCTATATCTGGCGAGACCACCAAAAAAGAAGGGTCGTCAGGATCAGACGTAACTCAAGGTATCTTTAGCATGTTATTTAAAACAATAAACAAGCATGACAAAACTAGTATGGCAATCTAAAGAGTAAAGTGCGTACAATAGAGCAGAAAAGTAACATAACAGATTTACTACTATTACAATTCTATCCGCAATAAACAATATTAAAATGACCAGGTGCGAGGTTTTTAGTTGTGCATGATCCTAGTTCGTGACTTATAAAGGGAAGTACAATATGCAACCAAGAGTCCACCTGTTATCCCGGGTTTCAACAAAATGATACGGTACTATTCAACAAAAAGATACTGTTCAATCAAAACAGTACTATTCAGCAGATCGGACCGGTCGCTCCCGCACATCCACTATTATGAGTTACCCCAAAACCCAGTGTGTGTGTGTGTGCAGGTTACCGTACTTACCATTGACGAGTCAATTACTATTCTCACTTTTCCAATTACATCTTTCGGTTAAGCATGTCACAGAGTCCAATTCAATTTACGGTACGGTGCAACTACGATACTTTACAACTTATCGAGTTTAGCTAACTGTTCAAGTGAAACACTTTGCTAATAAAAAAACTAATTTAGCATACATCAATATTGTTTTTAAACCCCATAGCTAGGGTACGATGAGTTACCAAATCTTCTAGTCGTGAAAAGTGCAGTTTGTTCAGCGGCAGCGATACCTGGGTTCACCGGTGTTAAAAAAATGGGTTAGCTACACAATATTAGAATTAACAGAAAACATATAACTAAGCTATTTTTAATAATTTATTTATTTATTTAATAATAAAACTTAACTCTAAATGAATAATATATCTTATAGAAATTTAGTGTATAAAACTCTTTTAATAACTTTAATAAACTGAACTAAAAAAAACTTAACTCTTTTTTAAAAAAACTTATTATAAAAACTCTTCATTTCATAAGGTGATAACATAATATCTTATAATATATAATAATAGTAACTATATGAAATCATATGGTATTATAATAACTTATAATACTTTATACTAACTTATAATAATAACTTATAATAACAATAACTTATAAACTTAACCTTATAATAACTTCTTACCCTCTCTCTCTCTCTCTCTCTCTCTCTGTGTGTGTGTGTGTGTGTGTGTGTGTGTGTGTGTGTGTATTATCTTCTTCTCCTTCTTCGTTCTGTCTCCTTTCTTTCTTCCTCTTTCTTTCTTTTTCCGTTGCAAATGAGAGGGGAGCCAAGGGGGACGGCTCGGCACAGGGAGGAGGCGGCCAAAGGGGCCGGGGTGGCGAGTCTGTGGCGAAGCTAGGGCGTGCGCGTCAGGGGTTGTGCACGGGCAGCGCACGGGACTTCGGTCGGTGGCCGGCAAGGGGGGCCGAGGGTCTGAGCAGCGGCAGCACGCGCAAGGCATGGGCAGGGCGCGGCTATGGCTGGAGACTTGGATCTGATTTGGGGAAGGAAGAAGATGTGATTTTGGATCTGTTTGTATAATTTTGTGAAATTGGGAAGAGGAAATGAAATGTATTGGGATGAGATTCTGATGTCGAAATTACTGGGAGGATGCTAATGATTTTTGTGGGAGATGAGGTTTTGATTTGGGTTTCAGTTGCATCAATTTTGCTAGGAGGATGACTGATCGAAGGATCGTATTTAAGAAAGAAGAGGGAAGGAGCAGGATTCATTAACGGGGGAAGATAGTCAAGGGTTAGGTTGATTGATTAGTCAAGGATTAGGTTTCTAATTAATAAGGGGAAGAATTTAGCCTGTGGAAAAATTTAGACGTGGAAGAGATGTGTTAAACGAAACGTTTAAAATTCAAACCTAGTATTAATGAAGGGGGGGTTATCTTTTGACTGAAGTTTTAGGGGAATGAACTGAATGGGTTTTTGGGGAAGGTATCGAGTTTGGAATGAGAAAAACGTGGGGGCATCAGACTATAATTAAATAATATTATTGGTAATTTGTAGACTAAATTAGTTAAATTAATTAGTAAATTAAATTAACTATAGCAACTATTTAAACTACGGTGAAAAATTTAGACGCGCTCGCGTCGATACGTAAAAAAGAAAAATACTCGAATAACTGAACTAAATACAGACATACACGCAAACCAAGACGCCTAAAAATACATGTCGTTACAGTGCGCTCTTCGCTCCACTGCTGATTATTTGCCGCCATATGCTCAAGTAGATCAAGGGCTTCCTCAGGCGATTTGTCCAGCAAGTCGCCTTGCGCGGCAGCATCAATTATCATCTTAGTGCTGGGCTGCAGCCTACTGTAGAAACTTTGAACCAAGTCCCAGGATTGGATCCCATGATGAAGGCACTGATGTTGAAGGTCCTTGAACCTTTCTCAGGCCTCGTAAAGAGATTCTTGCAGAAGTTGCTTGAAATTGGAGATGGCTCCTCTGATCCGCACCGTCTTTGAGGGTGGATATAATTTGTCTACAAAGGCGAGCACCAGTTACTCCCATGTAGTAAAGTGGTTGGACGGGTGGACACGTAGACAGTATGAAGCTTTATCCCTCAAGGTGAAGGGGAAGAGCCTTAGCTTGATGGCATCAACGCTCACATCTTTAGCTTTAAACGTATCACACTTCGCCAGAAAAGTGTCGATGTGATGGTTAGGATTCTCGTGCGGGTGCCCATGGAAGGGATCCTGCTCCATAAGATTTATGAGCTCGGTCTTCAACTCGAAGCTAGCTGCCGCCAGTTGCGGTCTCAAGATAGAGGAATTGTTTCCGAGGCTCGGTTTCATAAGGTCCCGAATGGACCCGGTGCGAGGTGGAGCAGCGGTATTGTCTGCCATCTGATCGGACGGTGCTTGATTTCTATTCGAGGACCTCAGAGCTCTTGATGTTTTCTCGATCTCAGGTTCGAATAACAATTCTTTATCAAAAGCCCCAAAGCGAGTGATCATGCACAAGACAGCTCAGAAAAATACCATTAGTAGCAAGGTAATAATTAAAAGAATGGAAAGGGTGGAGAGATAAGGAATGATAAGATTCACAAGCAAACTCTTCAAAATAAAAATAAACTGAGATACACCATAACCGTCCAAGGCAACGGCGCCAAAAATTTGACGCACCCCGAACTTACACCTAAATTCCACCTAGCGGTGTCATAGTTGCTAGGTGTAGTATGTCTCCTAGGTGTCAGCTCTGGGCTCTATCCGCAAGCGGACGATGTCAAATTATAGTATAAACGATGTCGAATCCCACATGGACAGTGATAGTGTATTTGAGGTCTCAGATTATTTTTAGGTCTCGAAGTGAGATAGCTGTCGGTTTGGGAAGATTGGTTATGATTGTGTTATTGACGTGATAATAAAGAAAACTAGGGTCTTAAGGATCACCGCTAAGAATGTCAAAGGTTGATGTTAGAATTGGATCTTATGTTGCATTAGGTTTAGAGGATTGGTCTCCCAATTCATACCACTCTTGTAAGTTAGAATTTTGAGGCATTTCGGTGGCTCTCATTGACGCAATGGTGGTAGTCGTCAATGTAGCGATATTGTTTGTCGGTGGATCCCCTCCAGGCACGAGCCGGGCATGGTCACGAGCCTTGGTTGGATCCACTAATTTCCTTATTTAAATCCCAAGGATACTCCTTAAGCTCATCAATTCCACCGACTGTGGGCATGATCTCAGTACGAGTTATCCTAGGGATTCAGATGGATCGACCGAAGTACTCCCCTTTATTCCCAATACAACCTAGAGATCCAGATCTACTTCTCTATCCTAATGTCTTAGGGCTGACCCATCAACCCTAGAGGAAACTACTCACACATAGTGATTTTGACGAGCAAAAATACGATCTTTATCAGAGAAGACATTGTAGCAATTAGATCAAGCGAGAAATGAATAACTTACGTATCGAGGACGGGGAAGAACAATAGCCAATAATAACCCAAAGAGATTCAACAGATTCCAGGACGCAGGAATAATAACATGTAAATTTTCTCCCAAAAAGTAATTTGATTCTCCAAGAAAACTAGGTTTAGATCTACATTACTTTTCAATCTCCTCTCCCTCTCAAACGTAATTCAAAACATACAAAAGAATGCGCCCCCTCATTTCGTCTCCCCGATCCGCACTTCACTCTCCCTCAGCGCATCCAGACGGGCCCACGAAAAATTCCAAAATTAGCCCACATTGTGGTCGACCGAGTCAGTGACTCGGTCGAGCAAAAGCTTGCTCGGTCAAAGGATCCAGGCAGCTCGGTCGAGTAGCCCACTTGATTGGTCGAGTCTGTCAATGGATCGAGTTTCTTCAAAAAATGTCATTCTGTCTACTCGGCCCGAGTAGGCCTTGCTCGGTCGAGTCGCCATCTGACTCAGTCGAGCAAGTCCTGCTCGGTCGAGCAGAATGTTGATGGGTGAAGCTTTGAAAAATAGAAGTGGCTCGACCGAGTCACCACACTGCTCGGTCGAGCAGGGTGTATCAGTTGCACCTCGTGTATCAGCTCGACCGAGCAGCCTACGCTGCTCGGTCGGGTCGCCTGGGAAAAATCCAGAAAAACTCTTGCAGATTCTCCTCTACTCCTGTAAATCTCCTCCACTCCTCTCATAGGCTTCCAAACCTCAACGAACTCCTGTAGAGCTTCGCCAACGGGCTCACGGTCATGCTGGATGTGCCCATATCCAAAAGTGGTCCCGAATCGCTCCAAAATCCCTGAAAATCCACAAAACTCTACGAAACTCAAATATGGCGTTAGAATTGCAATATCGTAGGAAAATGCGGGATTTGGATGCGAATATGATATGAAATGCAATGGAATGATGCCATGAAAAGATGGAAAATATGGACACATCAGCTTCTCCACTACACTTTTCTTTAGGAATTTTGTAATCAATAGCCACTGACGGAACTCTTTTCACGATGTGCACTGCAGTGGTGAGAATCTCTCCCCAAAATTCCTTTCCTAAACCGACTGAGTGCCTCAAGAATCACACTCTCTCCAACAACGTCCGATTCAACCGCTTCACCACATCATTCGACTGCGGATCTCCGGGTGTGCTAAAGGGACGGCGGATTCCATGGAATTTGCAGAAATTCCTAAATTCCATCGAGGTATACTCACCTCCATTATCAGACCTCGGTACCTTCACATGCCTTCTTGTTTGCTTCTCTAACATGGTCTTCTACTCCCTGAAAATTTCAAATGTATGGTCCTTCGTCTTCATCAAGTACATCCAGACTTTGCGGGAGTAGTCATATATGAAAAGAACAAAGTATCTAGCTCCTCCCCTTGATGGCTCCCGGTACGGTTCCCATACATCTGTGTGTACATAGTCAAGCGATCCACTGCTGGTGTGATTTCCCATGTTAAACTGCACCTTTGTCTTTTTCACGTACACACAGGACTCGCAGAACTCAATGCTTTCATTCGTAGCATCAATCAACTTTCTCCTTCGAAGTATGTCAAGGGTCTTGTCAAACGGATGACCCAAGCGATAGTGCCACAGCTTGGCTGAATCTTCGGTACTTGAGCTAGTAGCGCCAACATCTGCATCTCCTTCCACTATGGTACCTTGAAGGGCATATAAGTTTCCCACTTTCCTTCCCTTCATCACTGCCATGGCTCCTTTCGACACTCTCAATTGGTCTTTCTCAAAGACCGACTTGCATCCGGTATTGTCCAAAATGTTGAGTATTGGACTTCTCCCTACTTGGTGTTAATGATGAGCAAACATAAATACTTGTGACTAATCCCCTATTTTGCAGTTAATCCATTGCCTAAGCTTACTATGAAGATCAACTAGCAATGGATGACTCACAAACGTGATTGAAGGCAAATGATATGAATTGGATGATCGTAGATTGATGATTGAAGCTCCGTAAAGACTTCAAGCTCATACGATGGAAAGAAGAGATTAGTTGTCAATGTAATTTTTCTTTTATCTCTTCTAGTATGTAGCTTAGAAGTAGAACTATGATGGAGCACTCACACACATCTACTTTCGGTCATATGACAACTCTAAACCTTTGTCCTTTGATCTCAATTCAATTCTCTTTTGTTTGTGCTAGGATTGTTCATAACAGCCGACTGCTTAACAGTTTACAGTCGCCTGTCTCAAAAACAGTCGACTGTGTTTTGTTCTACAGTCGCCTGTTATGCACAGACTATTACAATGAAGTTTTTGGGTCCTCTCTGATTATCTCGCACATGCTACTGTTGAACATTTATCAATCGCCTGTCTTAGCAACAGTCGACTGTGAATGGTTCATCAGTCGCCTGTCTCTCCTTGCCCAAACTCTGTTTGATCCGATTTCTACGGCCAGTCGACTTATGCTGTATATACAGTCGACTGTATATTAGATCAGTCGACTGTCTATGCTGCAACAGTCGCATGTCTGTAAGTCTATTCTTTGACTTAGCTCTCTGGAAATTTCTCATGTCTATGACAGTCGTCTGTTTAGGGATATACAGTCGCCTGTTCTGATTAACAGTCGACTGTGTTCCTTGCATCAGTCGTCTGTCCTGTATCTAGTGAGATTTCCAGTATTTCATCTAACTTACTCTTCTCTCGGCCAGTCTCCTGTCGAAGAATGTACAGTCGCCTGTTGGTTTTACAGACGACTGTCTTGGCTTCATCAATCGACTGTCCACGTGGTACGTTACCGTTATGAATTCTCACCTACCATTGCTGACTGTGCAACAGTCGACTGTGATTTGTTCAACAGTCGCCTGTCGCAAGTTCAAATTATATCCGTTGAGATTTTTCTCACGTATTTTGATTGGGTTTTTGCCTAAACTGTTTTGTGGATTTGAGAAAGCTATAAATAGATCTTCTACTGTTTCATTAGAAGGTTACTCATTCATTGCAAAATCCTTCAAGCTTTCATTTCCAAAGATCAAAGCTTTCAAATCCAAAGCCCTAAGTATTTCCAAATCTTGTTCTCTTGCTCTCCAACCTAGAAACAAAGATTGATCCTCTAGGCATTTGGTGCAGTCAATAGAAAGGGCTTTTCTCATCTCTTCCAAGAGAGTTCTTCAACACACATCACACTTCTCCTTCAAGTTCTACTTCAAGGCATAGGTGATTGTAAGTGTTGCTTTCAGATTTCAGAACTTCATTATTTGAATTGTGCTCTCGGTTGTGAGAGTGGTTTTTGCTTGCTCCCTGGTTGTGGGAGTCAAGGACATCGATTGTATTTGATTGCACTTGTAGGGTTACTACAAGTGGGTTTTTAAGGAAACCTCAAGTTAGGGTTCTAACTTGAGTATCCGGTGGTATCCGGGTGGTAGGGACGTAGGATTACCGGGAACAAGTCGGGAGTTGACTTGTGTAATCCGAACCCTTGAAACATAACTGTGTTTGCGTGTGTTTCTCTTTGGGTTGTTTTATATTCCGCACTATTTGTTGGATTGCATTTTATTTGGCGTAAATTCCTTTTAAATTTGCATAAACACTATTCAACCCCCCTTCTAGTGTTTTCCCCATAGACAGGGTCCTTACAATTGGTATCAGAGCGCAAGGTTTTATCTATGGCATCCAACAACAACAACATTCCTCCGCCACATACGTACAACAATCACGACCGTGATGGAGCGTCCACACTTTTCGAAGGTCAATCTACGGTACGTCCTCCACGTTTCAATGGTACTAACTTTGGTTATTGGAAGTGTAGGATGGAGACATTCCTTAGGAGTGCTTCTCTTTGGAGAACCCTCCACAAGGAGTATGTCGAGCCCTCCGAAGATGATTTCAAGAAATGGACGACTTCCGAAAAGTCCGCCGAAGTCAACAACGCTAAAGCAATGAACGCTCTTCATTGTGCGTTGGACCCAAATGAGTTCAACAAGATATGCACATGTAAGAGTGCATATCAAATTTGGAACCATCTCATCGTTACCCACGATGGAACGAATAAGGTAAAGCTTTCAAAGTTATATGTTGCCGTGCAAAACTTCGACTTGTTTCACATGCAGGAAAATGCGAGCATTGCGTCAATGTACGGACGCTTTACCGACATCACAAACGAATTGGAAGCCCTTGGCCAAATCTACACCGAACCTGAAAAGGTAAGGAAGATTATCATGGGGATGACCTCCAAATGGGAAAGACGAGCAATCGCCATTGAAGAGGACAATGACTTGAAGAATTACACCGTGGTGAATCTCATCGGGACTCTTATGTCTTACGAAGTAAGACGGGATAACCGATTGAAGATTCGAGCCATGATGAATCCCTCGGAGGCTAAGAAGAAAGCTTTGGCGTTGAACGCCAATTTGTCATCCTCCGAAAGTGATGAATCCGAGAACGAGATGGATTTGGGTGAAATGGCCCAAATGGCGAAGAACTTCCAACGCTTCTTCCGCAAAGGTAAATTTCCCTCCAACAAACGTTTTGAGTCTACTAATGCTACTTCCTCTCTTTGTTATAAGTGTAATAAGCCAGGGCACATCAAGAGGGATTGCCCAATGCTAAACAACAAAGAAAAGTGGAAGGCACCAAAGTACCACAAGTCCAACAAGAATAAGAAAGATAAGAAGAAAGGACTCGTCGGTACCTTTGATGACTCAAGTGATGACTCATCAAGTGATTCTGATGATGAGAAGGGTGAGAGTGCCCACATGTGCTTCATGGCACTTGAAGACCCACTCTCGGATGAGAGTGATTCCGATACGGATAACACCGAGGTAACAATGGATGAATTCGCATAGCTAATGAAAAACTATTTGCTAAATACCAATCTTTAATGCTTAGATACTCTAGCTTAAAGAAATCAAAAGTTAGCAAGTCATCCATTCCATGCATTATCAACAATGACACTATTGTTGATACTTTAACCCTTGAGAAAGCAAACTTAGCTTCTCAAAATGTCACATTGAGAGATGAGGTGAATTCCCTCAAATCTCAACTAGATCAAACACATCCCATGGATACTAGTGATCTAGTTACACGCCACACACAATTGGGATTAGAGAATGATTCTCTTAAAACCCAAGTGCACGAGCTCAAAGCACGGGTGTCCACCTTGGATACCAACATTTCTTCTTTAAAGGAGAAATATGAGCTCATTTCCTCCCGTATTTTGAGATTCAATAAGGGACAAGGACAATTGGATGATTTGCTTGCAAATCAATTTTCGGCCACACATCGTGTTGGCCTTGGATTTGCAAAAGCTAATGCATCTAATGATCGCACCTCCTATAGTGGTGTCACTATAGATTTTGTGAGGCCTTTCTCCAGTGCATCCACAAGTGGTGTCAAATACACTATAGGTAGCAATCCTATCAAGAATGTCACCACATCACTTTCTCTTCCTTTTGGCAAGAAACCCACTAAGGGTGGAAACCAAAAGCAAGGCCATGCTTATATGTACACTAATACTCATCCACGTAGGAAACATCCTACTTCACAAGTGGATAATCATGACACATTTTATGCTCCGTACCCACGGACACATACACAACCACACATGAGAAATACTCATGTACGTGCTCCCACACACCCATATGCTCATACGCATCATTCTTTCATGTATGCTAATTCTCCACATGTCATGCATGATCAATATGCTTCATATAATATGCATGTTCCCAAGAATACATATCTTTCAAGAATGTACAATGCATATCCTCCACCTCATATCTATGCTAGAAATCATGTTCCTAAGAAGCATGCACCACATAGAAATCCAACTCATATGCATGCAACTAGGAATAGGACTCCCAAGATGTACAATATTTGGGGTCCTAAGAACACTAGTCTAAATGTTAGGAATGCTTATGTTGATTCCTACTTTCATGATGTAATTAGAAATAGTAACTATGTTGGGAAGAAGAAGTCCACTTGGACTTGGCTTCCAAAGGGCTAATCCCCTTGGACCCAACAAACATTGGGTACCATAAGCTTATGGTATATTATATAGGTACCCAAAAGAAAGAAGAAGAGCAATAAATGCCTTATTAGCTCTAAAAGGAAAGGATGGATTCTTGATAGCGGTTGCTCCAAACACATGACGGGAGATCCCTCATTGCTCTCCGAAGTGATTAGCATCAAAGATGGTGCAACGGTCACTTTTGGAGGTAATCAAAAGGGAACCATCATTGGAGTAGGTATCGTTGGTAATCCTTCCAAACCCCTAATTACTAATGTTTATCTTGTTAGTGGTTTATGTCACAACCTCATTTCCATAAGTCAACTTTGTGACAAAGGTTACAAGGTTAACTTCGGAGAAGGATTTTGTACTATTGTTGATTGTGATTCGAATGTTTTATTTTCCGGTATTAGGCGTAAAAATATTTATTATTTAAGCTTGCCTAAAACCGTAGAACATTGCTTAGTTGCTAACACAAGTGAACAACTATTATGGCATCGCCGTTTTGGTCATGTTCACTTCAAGCACTTATATAAGTTAGCAAAGCACGATCTAGTCAAAGGTTTTCCTAAGATTGTTTTTAATAAGAAAAACTTTTGTGATTCATGTCAAAGAGGTAAACTAAGTAAATCTTCATTTAAGCTTAAAGAAGGGATTACTTCTAAGAGGCCCCTATAACTTCTACATCTAGATTTATTTGGGCCAACTAGAACCGCTTCTTTAGGTAATGCTCATTATGGACTAGTTGTCGTTGACGACTTTTCTAGATTTACTTGGGTTTCATTCTTAACTAATAAGAATGAAGCTCATGAAGAGTTTACCAAATTTGCAAAGAAGATTCAGAATCTTTTAGGATCCACCATTATCACTATTCGTAGTGATCATGGAGGAGAATTTGAGAATGAGTCTTTTACTAAGTTTTGTGATGACTCCGGGATAACTCATAACTTTTCCTTTCCTCGTGCACCACCACAAAATGGTGTTGTAGAAAGAAAGAATAAGACTCTTATTGAGTGTGCTCGCACTATGCTCCATGATAGTCATTTAGGACTACAATTTTGGGCAGAAGCGGTGCACACGACATGTTATGTGCTCAATAGAATCCTAGTGAGACCCCGAACAAACAAAACTTGTTTTGAGTTGTTTTACGATAAAAAGCCTCAAGTGAAATATTTTCGTGTCTTTTGTTCAAAATGTTTTATAAAGAACACCTTTGGTAATTTAGACAAATTTGAGCCAAGATCCGATGAAGGAATTTTTGTTGGATATGCCACACGTAGCAAAGCCTACCGGATATATAACAAAACTTCTTCAACGATTGAGGAATCACTTCACGTATCTTTTTATGAAGATTTTGACTTTCCTCATGTTGATGATGATAATGTATATATTTTTTGTGATTCTCTTAATAATGTTAAGATTAATAATAATATTGTTTAGACTAACACTTCTAACGAAGTTGTTGAAGTTGTTCCTAGTGATCCAGGTTTACCCAAAGCTTATCCAACCATTCGCAACCATCCCCATAACCAAATCATTGGAGATATTGGTGTGGGTGTTCGAACGAGATCAAGAATTGAAGAATTCTCCCATTGCGCATTCGTCTCTACCATTGAGCCAAAGAACATTCAAGAAGCTTGTGAGGATAGCTCTTGGATAGTGGCAATGGAAGAAGAACTAGCGCAATTCGAGAGAAATGAAGTTTGGGAACTTGTACCTCTTCCAAGTGGTCACCAAGCTATCGGGACCAAATAGATCTTCAAGAACAAGACGGATGAAAACGAGGTAATCACACGGAACAAAGCAAGGTTAGTAGCTCAATGCTATCGGCAAGAGGAAGGTATTGATTTCGAAGAATCCTTTGCCCCCGTAGCTAGATTAGAAGCTATTAGGTTGCTTTTATCTTTTGCATCCCATAAGAATTTTAAATTATTTCAAATGGATGTTAAAAGTGCATTTTTAAATGGATTTGTAAATGAAGAAGTCTATGTCTCTCAACCTCCCGGTTGTATTCATGAGAAATTTCCAAACCATGTTTTCAAACTTAAGAAAGCGTTGTATGGATTGAGACAAGCTCCTAGAGCTTGGTATGATCGCCTTAAGACCTTTCTTTTGAATTTAGGTTTTAAAATGGGAGAAGTTGATTCTACACTCTTCATTAAAGATTATGAAAATGACATTCTTTTGATTCAAGTTTATGTAGATGATATTATTTTCGGTTCTACTAACTTTCATCTTTGTCAAGAATTTTCCAAGTCTATAAAGGATGAGTTTGAAGTGAGCCACATGGGAGAGCTCACCTACTTCCTTGGATTGCAAATTCGACAAATGGAGAATGTCACTTTCATACATCAGACAAAGTACACCGGGGAGCTTATTAAGCGATTCGGGATGGAATCGTCTTCAAGCAAAAGGACTCCCATGAGTACTACTACTCATCTACACAAGGGTGAAAGCGGAAAAGATGTAGACGTTCGTCTATATCGAGGTATGATCGGTAGCTTACTTTACTTAACCGCTAGTAGGCCCGATATCATGTTTTCCGTATGTATTTGTGCTAGATATCAAGCAAGACCTAAGGAGTCACACTTGATTGCGGTTAAACGAATATTTCGTTATCTCAATCAATCCCTAGATTATGGGTTACTTTACCCTAAGTCTAGCACATATGAGTTAATCTCATATAGTGATGCCGACTTTGCCGGATGCAAGTCCGATAGGAAAAGTACTAGTGGCACATGCCATTTCTTAGGAAATTCCTTAGTTTCTTGGTTCTCTAAGAAACAGAATTCGGTGTCATTGTCCACGACTGAAGCGGAATATATTACCGCGGGTCTTGCATGTGCACAAGTTCTTTGGATGAGACACACTCTTAGTGACTATGGTGTCAATTGTGATACTTGTCCTATCATGGTTGATAATCAAAGTGCTATTTGTCTTTCCAAGAATCCGGTACACCACTCCCGTACCAAACACATAGACGTGAGACACCATTTTATAAATGATCATGTAGCTAAGAAGGACATCATCTTAGAGTACATTGAAACCCAAAAACAAATTGCCGATATCTTCACTAAACCTCTTAAAGAAGATTCATTTGTAAGGTTGTGTGGAGAATTGGAAATTATGGGTGAATCTGAAATCTAGAAGCTTAATTTTCATGCTATAACTCCTTATTGAGCTCATATATTTTTGATTGTCTTTCTTCATGTGCTTTATTGTTTTATGAGATTAAGAAAGGCAATTGTGACTTATTCGATTTCATGAGTTTTCGAAGTTGATTGGAATAATTTGTGTTTCAATAGATTTAATGTTTTCATAATGTTTTTAAAGACGTATTTGTGATTAGAGTATAGGTCCTAGGGTGAGTGTTCTTATTCTCTGGAATTCTATCTCACTGTGCATTTTTGGACCAGGACAGACGACTTTATTTTGACAGTCGACTGCCATACTCTATATCCTCCATATGAAAATTGATATCTTTCGCACAGCCGATTGTTGACTGTTTTACAATCGACTGTTAATTTAACAGGCGACTGCAATTTAGTCATCAGGCGACTGTACTCTCTGTCGAATTTTTTAAAGTACTCTCTGCTATTCTTGTGATCTGTATTAATTCTCGGCCAGCCGACTGTTGAGTATTTGTCAGTCGACTATCCAGCGGACAGGCGACTGCATTATACTTGCCAGTTGACTGCCCATCTCTCTGAGATTTAATTTTATCACTTCATACAGTCGATTGATTTTTGTTCTCCAGTCGACTGTCTCCTGCTGTGTCGGTTTATTTGATTTGATCCGAGCCGTCGATTCTTTGATCCAACGGCTCAGATTGATTTTCCCTAATTTATATTCAATCGATGTGATCATTTCCCCCACGTTGTTTTTCTCTCTCCTCCGCATCGACCGTTCAACTTCCCGCTCGATTCTCTCTACAAAATCAATCGATTTCGTGTCTTCAACCATCGATCTCCTCCTAAACGTCGCTGTCGATCGTGGCCTTCCGTCGTCTTTGATCTTCATCTTCGCGATCGTCTGTCTTCCCTCGGTTGGTGTGCTTTTTCTCTCTTGACCTTCGTTGTTTCCGTTTGTTGCGTTTGTTCTTCTTCTCTTGTCTCCATGGCTCCTAAACCTAAGGGAAAAGAGAAGATCATTGCTTCTAAACAACCTAGCACTCCTAAGAAACTCATCGCCAAGAGAAAGAAACCATATAAAGCTCGAACCAAGCATGCCCAGTTACCCATACGTTCATCTTCGCCGGGGTATTCTCCGTCTTCTTCGTCGAGCGATGCTCAGCCCTTGATTCATCGTCAGCGCAAGCCTACTGGTGTTCACATCAGTGAGCCTGCTGCTGAGATTCCTCATGTGTCTCCTTCTGCATCCAGTTCGTCCGAAGAGACTCCTGCTGTACCCCCCTCTGATCCCCTGGTTCCTGTTTGTCTAGACGATCTTTGTCTGGCAAAGTTTCACTCTCTCCTTGGGATCAATCTGCTTAGGGAGCGGTACATTGCTTTCCCCGCATTCACTGCTGAGAGACTTTCTGACATTCTGTCTGCTACTCACCTGGCCGATCTTTTTCGCTTCTCTCAGAGCGAGTCCCCCAGAGCCTACCCATTTCTGGTGAAGCTCTTCTATGCGAACCGCGTTCGCGGTGAGTATTCGACTACTGGCATCCTTGATACTGTCGTCCAGGGCACCCACATTCAGATCACTCCCTCTCTCTTAGGGACTATCCTTAGGATTCCTTCTGTCGGTTCCCTCCCTACTGATATCAGCTTTTCTGAGATTGACGATCTTGACCAGTCTGTTCTCCGGGATATGTTTCGAGAGGTTCCTTTAGCTCTTGATTCGGGTGTCAGATCATCCATGTTCTCTGCACGAGGTTGGGATGTTCACCTAGTGGTGAAGTCCAACATTCTGCCGAGATATGGATCGTCCGACCAGCCGTCTCAGGATATACTAAAGTGCATGTATGCTATCTTCTCTGGCATGCCCATGAACTGGGCCGGTGTCCTCCTTGACAGGATGGACAAGGTTGAGTTCACATCCTCCTCATCTCACATTCCCTTTGGTGGTCTTTTGACTCATGGCTTCCGTCACTTTGGCATTGACTTGACCCGTTACGAGCCCATGCCCTTTGGCCCTCTCCTCGACGCTTCTGCGAAGTCGAAGTCCTCTTCGGCTCTTCAAATTGCCTCGAAGAAGAGGAAGACTACTTCAGCTCCATCCTCATCCACTGTGCCTCCAGCTGATTTGCCTTCATCATCATCTACTCCACCGTCTCAGGATACTATTTTGTCGATGATCTCTGGTATTTACCGGCTGCTGTCTCTCTCTCTCTCCTCCATCAGGGAATTCCCTTCCCTGAGGATTTGAGACAGTATCTTCCTCAGCCTCATGTGCCTCCTCAGCCTTCTGGTGTCGTTGAGCCTCCTGCTGTTGCCTCTACACAGGATGCTGCTGCTACTGCTGCTACTGTTGCTCCTTCTGCTTCTGTTGCTCCTTCTGACCCTTCTCCAGAGGACACACCTGCTGCGTCAGAGCCTGCTTCCTCGTCCGCAGCCCCTGGAGACGCTCACCCTTAGATCGATGCTTTTGAGTGATGTTATTTTTTGAGTGATGATGATATATGTTTTGTCGTTGTATGATGGATGATGATGTATGTGACACTTTTTTTTCTATATGTATGATGATATACTCTTTACTGTCGTCATGATGTAGCTATTTTTGTTGTTGCTCATGATGTATCTTTTTGGGATGGCCATGTTGATGACCATCCGTTGATGTACTCAGCTGCTTTATATTATATATATATGATGTTACATCTCTTTTGTGTCACACTATGCTATATTGATTAATTTTTGTGTGATGTGTGATAAATTGTCTCGATGTGTGATAAATTCTTCTTGATGTGCTTTTGAGACAATACAAGAATTTGATATTGGTTAATTCATGCTCTTTCGTTGATGTGATGAATTTGTGAAAATTATTTTCATTTCGAATATCTAAAATGTTGATATTGGATTTCAATTCCATTACTCACATGTGTATATGATGAGACTTTATGAGTTTTTGATTCGATATATCTTTATACTCCTTGATTGTTGTTAGTTCGTATTTTAGCACTATTATTGTTGTTGTTATTTGCTCCCACCTTTTTGGATAATGCCATAGGGGGAGAGAAATAAACATACAAGATTCATAATGGATGTGCTAAGTATGTTCTAACGCTTGAATCTAAGATTTTCGTTGCCTTAGATTCAGGGGGAGTAAGATTACAATGAATAGGGATTTTATTTCCTAGATTTCTTGAATTAAATTCATTCATATCTCACTCATTCGCTTCAATTGCTATATAGATGCTCTAATATTTGTTGGCTAACTTGATTGGCATCTATGTAGGGTGAGCAAGTTTTCATTACGCACAACTATTTATCTTTTTGTTTATGTTTGTTTGTCATCATCAAAAAGGGGGAGAATGTTGAGTATTGGACTTCTCCCTACTTGGTGTTAATGATGAGCAAACATAAATACTTGTGACTAATCCCCTATTTTGCAGTTAATCCATTGCCTAAGCTTACTATGAAGATCAACTAGCAATGGATGACTCACAAACATGATTGAAGGCAAATGATATGAATTGGATGATCGTAGATTGATGATTGAAGCTCCGTAAAGACTTCAAGCTCATACGATGGAAAGAAGAGATTATTCGTCAAAGTAATTTTTCTTTTATCTCTTCTAGTATGTAGCTTAGAAGTAGAACTATGATGGAGCACTCACACACATCTACTTTCGGTCATAGGACATCTCTAGACCTTTGTCCTTTGATCTCAATTCAATTCTCTTTTGTTTGTGCTAGGATTGTTCATAACAGCCGACTGCTTAACAATTTACAGTTGCCTGTCTCAAAAACAGTCGACTGTGTTTTGTTCTACAGTCGCCTGTTATGCACAGACTATTACAATGCAGTTTTTGGGTCCTCTCTGATTATCTCGCACAGGCTACTGTTGAACGTTTATCAGTCGCCTGTCTTAGCGACAGTCGACTGTGAATGGTTCATCAGTCGCCTGTCTCTCCTTGCCCAAACTCTGTTTGATCCGATTTCTACGGCCAGTCGACTTATGCTGTATATACAGTCGACTGTATATTAGATCAGTCGACTGTCTATGCTGCAACAGTCGCCTGTCTGTAAGTCTATTCTTTGACTTAGCTCTCTGGAAATTTCTCATGTCTATGACAGTCGTCTGTTTAAGGATATACAGTCGCCTGTTCTGATTAACAGTCGACTGTGTTCCTTGCATCAGTCGTCTGTCCTGTATCTAGTGAGATTTCCAGTATTTCATCTAACTTACTCTTCTCTCGGCCAGTCGCCTGTCGAAGAATGTACCGTCGCATGTTGGTTTTACAGACGACTGTCTTGGCTTCATCAGTCGACTGTCCACGTGGTAAGTTACCGTTATGAATTCTCACCTACCCTTGCTGACTGTGCAACAGTCGACTGTGATTTGTTCAACAGTCGCCTGTCGCAAGTTCAGATTATATCCGTTGAGATTTTTCTCACGGATTTCGATTGGGTTTTTGCCTAAACTGTTTAGTGGTTGAGAAAGCTATAAATAAAGCTTCTACTACTTCATTGGAAGGTTACTCATTCATTGCAAAATCCTTCAAGCTTTCATTTCCAAAGATCAAAGCTTTCAAATCCAAAGCCCTAAATTTCCAAATCTTGTTCTCTTGCTCTCCAACCTAGAACCAAAGATTGATCCTCTAGGCATTTGGTGCAGTCAAGAGAAAGGGCTTTTCTCCTCTCTTCCAAGAGAGTTCTTCAACACACATCACACTTCTCCTTCAAGTTCTACTTCAAGGCATAGGTGATTGTAAGTGTTGCTGTCAGATTTCATAACTTCATTATTTGAATTGTGCTCTCGGTTGTGAGAGTGGTTTTTGCTTGCTCCCTGGTTGTGGGAGTCAAGGACATCGATTGTATTCGATTGCACTTGTAGGGTTGCTACAAGTGGGTTTTTAAGGAAACCTCAAGTTAGGGTTCTAACTTGAGTATCCGGTGGTATCCGTGTGGTAGGGACGTAGGATTACCGGGAACAAGTCGGGAGTTGACTTGGGTAATCCGAACCCTTGAAACATAACTGCGTTTGCGTGTGTTTCTCTTTGGGTTGTTTTCTATTCCGCACTATTTGTTGGATTGCATTTTATTTGGCGTAAATTCCTTTTAAATTTGCATAAACACTATTCAACCCCTTTCTAGTGTTTTCCCCATAGACAGGGTCCTTACACAAAACGCCAATGGAGATTAGGCTCTTCCGCAGATATTGGACATGCCTCACATCGGTTAGTGTGCCCACTATGGCATCATGCATCTTGATCCAGACGGTTCCAATACCTGTAGTCTTGCACACTGCATTGTTCCCCATGAGGATTGAGTCTCCATCTTTCTTGGAACGGTACGTCGTTAACCAACTCCTATGTGGAGTCATATGGTATGAGCATCTGCTATCCATAAGCCACGCAATGTTTGCTTCACCTGCAATCCCTGCTACAAACATCTCCGGATCTCTACCTTCATCATGGATATGCATACCATCTATTCCCAATGATGCTGAACCAGACTCTTTATCGGCATCCTTGCCTTTCTTCATATTCTTATTAGGACACTGGTAGCAAATTGCCCTTCTTCTGACAGTTGTAACATGTGATCTTCGCGAATATATCTTGCGAATGTCTCAACTTGGAGCGATCATTGTTCTTTCTTTGACCTCCTCTCCTTTCTTGTCGACCTCTTACATGTAGGGCCTCCTCACGGTTACTTACATGATCTCTACCTTGAACCTTGCCACATAGCTGCTCAGTGTGAAGCGTCGCCTTCACCTCTTCCACGGTGATAGTCATTCGGTTATAAATCATAGACCGAACAAAATGATTATACTCCTCAGTCAATTAACACAACAGGATGACTACCAGTTGCTCATCTTCAATATTCACATCCATACCCCGTAGCTCTAGCACTATCCGATTCAATCCATCCATGTGATCCTTCACCGCGAATCCAGACTTCATCTTGAGCGTATACAGTTGCTGAAGCAAATAGAGACGACTCGTGAAAGACTTCTTCATGTATAGTTCCTCAAGCTTCTTCCAGATATCAGACCTCTCTCAAGACATTATCTGCCAACGACAACTGAATCGCACTGTATGCCTTTCTCTCCATCTCAGTTCTAGCAGATTTATTCACCTCCTTTTCGATATTTGCCTTATCAAATACGATTTTGTAACAACCCGTCTGCATCAGAACATTTTCACCTTCGTCTGCCAGATTCGAAAATCATTCCGGCCAGTGAACTTCTCAATGTTCAAAGTTGCTAACGACAACATCTTCGCCACTAACTTCCTTCACAAACGAATACAAGCTCTGATACCACTTGTTGGGAATAAAACGACCAAATTGAGATCCCCGTGGAAACAACCAATCCTAAAAGCTGATCAGGAATCAAGGACTAGCAAAAATCGGATAATCAAATAACCCAACAAAATCCCTATGATCTTGTAAAGTAAAGCAGCAAAAAACAGCAACAAATAAATCAAATCGCAGACACAGAGTTTTCCCTAGTTCGGTTGCGCACAACCTACATCCAGCAACTTCCGAGATGATTCCACTATCAGAGAGATCTTCAAAGTGACTACAATCTTTCTTCCGCTCACGTGAGTAATAACTTGAATAGATGCACAAGCCCTCGCAAACTTACTCAAGGAAGAAGAAAACAAAGGAGACAAGGAGATGGAAGAGGGGGATGATGAAATTATGCTTACTCTCCCCTTGCGTAAATTGAGAGTGAGGGTGTGTGGGTTTTATTTTGATTTGTGTTCATCCTCCTACGGGTGTGTGTGTTGTGTTTGAGGGTGGCTGCCAAATGAAGAAAGGGTTAGGGTGTGGGGTTAGGGGATTGATGATGGTGAGTTATTTGTGGGGTGAGATGTTGGATCTCACCTTACAATTCAGTGGGAAATTGAAGAGGGGGTAAAGATGATAATTAGGGGTAAAGTTAGTTAGTAAAATAATTATGTAAATGTAATTAAAGTAATTTATAAAGGTTACATAGTAAATGGTAAAAGTAATTACTAAATGTAATTAGTAATTGGTAAAGGTAATTAGTGAATAGTAAAACTAATTAGTAAAACTAACTAGTAAATGTAATTAGTGAAAATATTCAGTAAATGGTAGAAAGGTAAACGTGATTAGTAAAAGTGATTAGTGAATATAAAAAGCTATTTTAATTATAGTATCTAAAAACTTAATTAGTTTAAAAAGGTTTTTTTAAAGGTTTTTTGAAAGTATTTATGCTAAAGTACGGGTAGTAACAGATACGGGTCGTCACATCCTACCCACCTTAAAATAATTCCGTCCTCGGAATTTCTCAGATTTGAGTTCATTAAATAGATGCTGATAGTACTTATGCATCTCATCATATTTCTACGAGATAAACACTGACCTAAAATACTTTAAGACGAAGTAACGAACTAGCCAGGAAGTGATACAGGTGACGAGGTTGAGACTAACTTTCAAAAAAAGGGTTCGGATGATTATGCACCATCGATGGCCTTAACCATTAGTGGACAAGTAAACATGGCTAGAGACGACTACCCACGAACTTGCACAAGAGTATCAAGAACAAAAGTGAGTGAAAAAAATGGATACATATAACTGCAACTCCAATGTTCTAACATAACGAATGCTAAACCTGTAACCTCAATCAAGTGTTCAACAAATAAATCATCACTACTCGTCTCATCACCGAATAGCGCTACAACTATAATCATACCCCAAAACTTAACTATAGATCCAACATTACCGTTTAAATTCTAACCCATAGTCCTCGCTTTAAAACAATCAATACTTTATACAAAACAGCCTCACTAAATATCATAAATCAAAGCCATTTTTTTCCTCACTTCTTCACTTATCATTGGTTATTAAGGCAGTAACATTTCCTGAGAAATCCATAATATATAGTTCCTCAGTAACCAAGTTCTTCAATACTATAAATTCTCATAAGTTGTCACATTATATGCTATCACATTGTCCATGGTATATCCTAACCTTGTAACACTACAATTGTGACATCATTCCACTCCATTCTCATTTTTTCCCTCAAACAATCAATATAATGATGCTCTACCAATTACTAATATATGCCGACAAGTACACATACGCCTAGTATACAACACCATTTACAATCAACCATTGTCCTGTTCTCGATACATTCTTCATCGTGACAACTCATAAATTTGTTCACCATAATTAACAACTATTAAAATCACATCGTATCATTTCCCATTATATCTCATTCTAAACAAATTTAGATCAATCTAAATAATCATCCATTTGTATCAACATCTCGTATTATTTCTAATACCTACATCCCACTACTAGAATAGTTAAGTCTTGTTACTTTAAATAATCTAATCATTTTTATCGTCACCATAAATCATATTATACCTTCATAGCTACTCTTAGTTGTTACTCATATGAATTTAAAATCTGTTATATACTCGCTCTTTTGTGTATTACTCATAAAGGAAACTCTATTGAATCCGTTAGGCATGTGTATTATCCAAATATAAAATATAAATCTCGAACACATCATTCTGTTTATCACCATATACTATGAAATAATCTAAATTCTTTGTGTTCATAATCAACTAATTATAACTACACCTTATATCAACTTACCCTACGCCTAGCTGAAACATAATCATATAACAATAGTAATCATCTATAATGTTCTAACAACATAAAAATTAACACTACTGATGATGGAACGAAATAGAGGAGAACATTTAAAGGCTATAACGTGTTTTAAAACTAATCTAGCTAAAGTTGTATAAGCAATGCCAAGCACTAATGTGATAACTAAGCAATAGTGTAGGATTCCGAGTTGAATGATGTAATGAGTCAAGATTGCGATGTGACGGTTTTAGGTGAAGTATGAATAGGGAGTTAGCTTGGTTGGGTGGCATAAAAATAGTTATGAATAATTAAGCAATTAATGGGAATGAAGGATATGCGTAAAATGTAGGAATAGTGAGTAGATGCTATAAGTTAAACCAAGAAATAAGTAATAGATGAAAAGAGTAATGAGTATAGTGATGTAGTGATTGTTTTGCAAATGAAGGTAGATTTATAATAAAATTTTGGAGTATGAATATGATGAATTCACAACTGACACACCTAAAAGTTGGAGTTCTACTTAGCATAGAAAGTATTTAAAAGTATGTATGATAAGTTGTTTTGAAATAAGTTTAGTAGTACAGTAAGAAAAGAAAATACTATATTGAAATAACGAAATAGAAGTAAGGTTAAAATTAAGTTTATTGTATGAAGGAAGTAAGGTAAATATATGAGGTTATGTGAAATAGAAGTATGGATGATGTAGGTTAGAAAATCGTTATGAGATAGTAACTAAAGATTATGTCAAAGAAAGTTTCGTGGTCAAAGAATGAATTTAAACCAAATGGATGGTAAGAAATTTAGGTACATACTAAAGGTTTTCAAAATTAAACTGGGCAAGGAATTCAACGAAAGGGGAATATCGAAAGCCCCCCCCCCCCCCCCCCCCCCCCGACCCGAGAATCGGGATTGTAATGTCATCATTGTGATTCTTAAAGTAACCAATATAAATCCAATAAGTATCCGGATATGCAACGGGGAGGATTCAAAGGGTAATGATGGCTGTCTTGAGGAGGATTACGTGAATCGAGAGCAAAGAATAGAACAGGATGATCAAAATGTAAATACGACTAGGAAATGACTTTATGACTCTGCTACGATGAAATGCTATGGTCATTAATATAGAAGTGTAATGTTCTGGGAGAGTCCAAGTCAAGGGTATACTTATTGGGTTGACTATGGATTATGAAACTTAACTAGGGTTTTCTAATGAATAAGACTGGAATAGGGAAATGAAGGAAAGGTGTTGTTGAGAATGAAGATTGTAATATTATCTATGATGTTTTAAAGTATTGAGCACGAGCACTGACATGCATGGGCCACCACTAAAACCTGTCACGCCCCGCTTCCCATTATGCTTGAGAGCGAGGACACGAGCGGGTCCGCATGTGCAAGTAAGGAGGAGGTACTTTTGCTTTTCTTTCCTCCTTGATTTAACACAATAAGCGTATGTGTGAATTCATGCAGGTTCTTGCATGCAAACTCAAAACAACGCAAATAATTTATATCTACAATCTCAATCGTGTCAGAAATGGAATACAACAATAATGAAAGGAAGGGAGGCCTTATGGCTCTTACAATACATAGTACATAAATGGAACTACAATGAAAATGCAGATTAAAAGTATCTTCCTGGGAGAATCCTGCCACTAGTGGGTCACGCTACTCTACAACTAGGATCTGCAAAAATGTCCTCAGAACCTGACGGACATTGCATTAAAATACAAATACAATGCCCGTCAGTGAGGGTTACTCATATAGATTCCCAAGCATCAACTTCATTTAAATAATTAAAAGGAATTTAGCAGTGTAATGACATTGTATGATAAAAGCATGTTACAAAAGAAATTTAACCAAAAGATGTGAGCATGCTGAAGGTCAATACATAAAATTAAACAACAATTATAACATGATTTGCATTTCAAACAAGGTAAAGGTAGTTTGCAAGTTGAATGTTTTTCAGTTATGTGTGCTTGTGATAAGTCCATGTCTGGGTAAGTAAATGTTCTCGATACACCCTATCATCGAGGTTTACCGTGACACTTCTTGCCATTCCTAACCTGGAAGATGGCCAAGATGCTTGCCTCCATTAGTGTGGTATGGAGGTAGCCGTAAATGTTCAAGCGACATTTACGGACCCTACTACATGAACCAACCCCACCCAAGTGTAAGGACTAGTCATTGACTAGGTTTCACCGCATCTGTATTTGATGGTTTCACCCCATCTGTATTCGATGGATTCATATATACCCTGAGGGTTATCTCTTACCCCTTGTTCAATGTAGTTTAATTTGACAGCAGGCAGATAGTAAATTGTTACTAACAAGCAACATTAATATAACATGTCCATGTAAGTCTGAAACAAGCAGTATAATAAAAGCATACAGTTCAGCTTCTAAAGTTGGAAAACGCTTCAAAATGAGATTTTAGCAGTAATGTTAAACAACGTAGTTTGCAATTCATTTTTGATAGAAGACTTGCGAGTTTAAGAAACCAAGAGTGTTAGAACATATAAGGAAGCAACTGTATAGCAAAAGATAAGAACATGTTGTAATGTAAGGACATGAGATTCATACATAATTAATACATGATTTGTTAAGATGGGAGAATAATATTAACAGACCATAGCAATATTACACTTATTAGCTCTAGGGAAATTACTCTAACATATTATTTATTTAGATGAAAGAGATGTGTGAAACCAACTATATGATGCGTAGATCTGAGGAGGAGGCGGACGTTGGGTGTCCAAGTGATCGTAGCATACGGCGTGTTTTATCTCTTCATCTTCTTCCCATCTTCTGTTTCTGTCTACCTCTCTTCTTCTTCCTCCTTCTATCTTTTTTGTTCATTACAGGGAGCTTACGACGGCAAGGGACTGTGCGGCTTGGCAGCGACGCAGGGCACGGCGACGCGACGGTCGGCAGCGCATACAGGCGACGGGCGGCGGCACGCTGCAGGTGCACATAGCGGCTGCGTAGCAGTGGCGGTAGAGCGCAGGCACGCGCAGCAGGGGGCGGCGGCGGCCTGGACAGGGAGGAGGGGAGGGAAAGCCCATGGCTAAAGGGGGAGTGGGTTGAGGTTTGAAGAAGATTTAGGGATTTTGGTTTGAAGATTTCTGATTTCAATTTGATTTCACTTTTGGTTCCTTAATTTGGATTTGGATTTGGACTCTGATTTGGGGAAGATTGCTGAATTTGGGTTGAATTAAGAGGGGATGATGAAATTGATTCGGATTGGGAAAGGTGGTGATGAAATTGGCTGAATTTGGGGGAGGAAGAATGCAATTGGATTTAATTGGAGGCTAAATTTGGGTTTGATTGTTGTTGGTGGAAGAAATTGGAAAGAGGGGGTGCTTGGGTTGCTTCTTGGGAGGAGATGGAAGAGGGGGATGATGAAATTGTGCTTACTCTCCCCTTGCGTAAATTGAGAGTGAGGGTGTCTGGGTTTTATTTTGATTTGGGTTCATCCTCATAGGGGGTGTGTGTTGTGTTTAAGGGTGGCTGCCAAATGAAGAAAGGGTTAGGGTGTGGGGTTAGGGGATTGATGATGGTGAGTTATTTTTGAAAGATAATTAAACTTCATTAAACAAACAATAATGTACAATAAACACCTCAGTATGACAAAGATTTCTAAACTAGCCTTGGACGTAGAGGGGAGAGAGGACACAGGCGTCGTCATCCCCTACTAACCAAACCTAGAAAAGAACCTAAGCACTGAGACATAAAAAACAAATATAAGGACCAATTTCCTAGGGCGATACGAAAGTTTTGCTTTCCCTCCTTCCAGCTGAGTGAAGCGCTGAGAACCCGAACATCGTCATATATATCTCTGAAAATGTGGACTTTATTCTTGCCCGAGTTGTTGAATACTCTTCTGTTCCTCTCATGCCAAGTATGCCAAACCACTGAACAGATAGTTAGGCGGGCTATTCCAGAGATTTTAGCCTTACTCTTGAAGCGATCATATATTAGAGTCACCTCTTCCAGAAGAGTCCCAATTGGTCCAGGGGGGAGACCTAGCTTCAGTCTACATAACTCCCAAAGATATAATGTGAAGGGACATTCAAAGAAGAGATGTTTAATAGATTCCAATGGATGGTGGCATAAAACGCAATAGATATTAGCACCTGAAATATTCCTTTTAACCAGATTATCAAACGTCAGCAATTTATCATTCAGCGCCCTAAGGAGACATGTAGACATTTTTGGGCAGCACTTAGGGAACCATATCACATCATGATGAGGGACAACAGGAGATATAGGCCGAATAGCTTCCCAAGCAGATTTAAGTGAAAATTTAGGGGAAGGTGTCCATCGCAGAGCAGAGGATAGTGGAGCATTATTAACTTTGAAGAAAGGTGCTGCTAGTTGCTTTGAAGCCAAGATAAATTTCCACGTACCTGAAAGCACTATGGATGAAGGAAGATCAGTACCATTCCGGGTGTAGGTGCTCCTCATAAATTTGGCCCAAAGAGAATCAGAGTGCATAAATCTCCAGATGAGGCGGATCACTGCTGCTTTGTTAATATCACCAAGTCTGCGAAGCCCAAGTCCTCCTTCCTTTTTAGGCTTGCATATATTGGACCAACTCCATACATGCAACTTATTATTCCAAAGAAAGTTAGCACATAGCTGCTCAATAGTACGAATAACCGATAGAGGAAGCTTGAAGGAAAGGCTCCAATAGGAAGATCGATTATAAATCACAGCGCGTATAAGCTCAACTCTGCCAGCCATATAGAGGAGCTTGGAAGACCAACCTGCCAAGTACTTCCTGCATTTATCAATAAGAGGAGAGTAGTGCCTTGCCTTGGGGTATGAAATAGACAGGGGTAGACCAAGGTATCGAATAGGTATAGCACCCAAGGGCACACCAATAGTAGCTGCGATCTCCCAAGGATTCTGGCACCCCTTACTGCAGAATAGCTTACTTTTCCCTTTATTAATATATAAACCCACTACATTACTAAGGGAGTCAAATATATCAGAAAGGTTCCCCACAGACCTCTGGTCCCCATGACAGAACACAAGCAGATCATCAGCAAATAGGAGATGTGAGGGGGTCAGAATGGGGTACCTCTTCATTGGTTTGACCAGGCCATCTAAAACTGCAAGATCCATCGTAATAGAAAAGAACTCCAGAACCAAGACGAATAGGTATAGAGATAGAGGGTCACCTTGCCTAATGCCACGGTTACTAGTGAAGAACCCTGAAGGAGACCCATTAATGAGCACATAAAAAGTCGGGCTTGATATACATTCCTTGATCCAACCAATCCAGCGTAAAGGGAAACCCATGCGATGCATCATGAAGTAGATAAATTCCCTGTTATCTGAGTCAAAAGCATTCGTCAGATCTACCTTAAGGCACAAGCGGCTACCCATGGGCTTGTTGAAGTCACTAACTTGTTCACGGGCTAATAGGTATGGAGATAGAGGGTCACCTTGCCTAATGCCACGGTTACTAGTGAAGAACCCTGAAGGAGACCCATTAATAAGCACCTAAAAAGTCGGGCTTGATATACATTCCTTGATCCAACCAATCCAGCGTGGAGGGAAACCCATGCGATGCATCATGAAGTAGATAAATTCCATGTTATCTGAGTCAAAAGCCTTCGTCAGATCTACCTTAAGGCACAAGCGGCTACCCATGGGCTTGTTGAAGTCCCTAACTAGTTCACGGGCTAATAGGGAGCAGTCACTAATGAGAAGACCCTTCAGAAAGGTAACTTGATGAGGAGAGATGATATCGGTGATAACCTTCTGAAGCCTGTTACAGAGAACCTTAGAGATACATTTGTAGAGAACATTGCAACATGATATAGGCCTATAATCATTGAGGGTGGAAGCTGAATCAGACTTAGGCATTAAACAAAGAAAAGTATGGTTGAGTTCTCTGAGGAGCCTGCCAGCGTAAAAAACGATTTTACAGCATTAACCACATCATCTCCTACCGTGTCCCAATTCATCTGGTAGAAATAGGCATTAAAACCATCAGGACCTAGAGCCTTATCCGCACCCATTTGGAATATTGCACTCTTAATCTCCATAGAGGAGATAGGGTGAATTAGACATTCAGCACTAGAGGATGTCAACCGCTTCTTAACAGGAAAATAAGGGAACACATTCCAATAATCAGACTGATTGAAGAGACTTTTATAAAAAGCTGGAGCTCTGTTTCGAATATCTTTGCTGTGATCAGAGGGGATCCATCAGAATTAAATAAATGAGCAAGTGAGTTCTTGGAATACATGGTCTTAGTAGCAGAGAAAAAGAAAGCAGTGTTTTTGTCTCCTTCTGTAGGCCAGGATATTCTACTCTTTTGCCTCCACTTAGCCTCTTCCAACTGTAGCCAATGATTAATAACGCAACTGAGCTGTCCTAACTAATTATTGCAAGCAGAAATATAATATTCATCACCATTAGCCAGAATCTCTGCATGTTTCTTCCTTAATTCTTTGATGATGGAGGCGGGGTCATTAATTAAGCCATGGGACCAAGTCTTAAGAAGTATTTTCAGCCTCTTAAGCTTATAAACCGCCTGATATTGGGGAACTCCTGGAATAGAGGATCTCCAAGCTCTGAGCAGAACAGTATGGAATTCTGAGTGTTTAGTCCAGTAGTTAAAGAACCTGAAGGGCTTATGCCCCGACATAGATTTGTCTCCCAGAAGAAGAAGCATGGGAGAGTGGTCACAGGATGAGGGAGGAAGATAACTATAAAGAGAAGCTGGAAGAGAATTGATCCAGCTATAGTTACAAAGAATCCTGTCAAGTCTAGCAGAAATATGACGGCTCCCTACAGAATGGTTGCTCCAACTCCAAGTATTACCAACACATTTAAGATCCGAGAGCCCACATGATTCAATGCAATTATTGAAAGGGTCCAAGGTAGCTTGGGATATAGGTCTGCTGATCGCGCCCGGATATATACCCGAAAAACGACTGTAGTTTTCCCGCAAGCGCATGGCATAGTGGCGAGCGGGTATCGAACACATGGAGGACAATTGACAGTATCCTACTTTGATCACCTAGCAATTGATGGAATAAGAATATTTTTGATGGTAATGTCACAATCGTTCAAATAGCAAAAGAATTCAATATAATAAAGCGTCTAAGGATAGGAAATCCCCACTACGGACCATTTCTTATCCTTGTGAATCATGAATATCAATGTTGCAAAGCTTGAATGTAGGTGAACTAGTCGCAACTTAATTTAGAACCAAGCTCACACTCTCGCGCTATTGCCTATCTATAGCAACTCAGATCAGAGCCCACTCTCGTGCAAACCCTAACCTAAGCCACTAGCGTGAAGATCGACATCATCGTCCAATCGCAACTCGAGCCCACTCTCGTGCAAACTCGAGCTACGATCTAGGTTATGATAATTCTTATTCGTCCAATCTCTTGCAAACGAATATTAGTATAGATTTATAATAAAAATCCTAGCTTTGGTCCAATCTCTTGCAAACCAAATCTAGAGAATCTCAATTATAAACCTAAGTCGAATATCTAGGCCTTCCCATCAATTGGGATCCAATCTCTTGCAAATCCCAATCGATGGAAAGTCCTAGCTACTCGCAATAAATCAATCAAAACCTAACCTTTCTTCAATCCTAGCAACAATTCTATTCATTCATCACAATTCAAAGATCGGGTCCATAGGGTTCATCCCCATGCCCTAGAACGACGAAACTACTCACAAATCATAATGGAAATCTCAGAATAATAGAAGTCTCTCCTAAACTAGGGATAAAACTAGGTTTAAATACAAGCTAAATTCGTCCAAAAAATCCTGACAGATTTGCCCCTGCGCAGCCTAGAAATCGCAATCTGCGTAGCAGTCGGAATACGTCACTCGATCGAGTGACCCATGTCACTCGGCCGAGTTACAGAACTAATAAAAGACAGAGAGTTTGGAAGATCTGGGGGTCTGTCCTCTGACTGACTCGGCCGAGTGGGCTTCTTCACTCGACCGAGTGAGCAATCTTGCTCGGCCGAGTGGGCTTCCTCAGAATTTCCAGTAACTTGGCAGCTTCTCGGGATGAAATCCCTGTAGCACTCGGGCGAGTGAGCTTTCTCACTCGGCCGAGTGGACTTCCTTGCTCGGTCGAGTGAACGCTGAAAATTTGCTGTGCGTATCCGTTTCACTCGGCCGAGTACAGCTCTTCACTCGGCTGAGTGAAACATCTACTCGCCCGAGTGAGCTGTATCTAGAGTCTTTTCTTCTCCTCCTCGCCTCCTCGCCAATTCTATCGAATTTCTTCCTCTTCCGCTCATCCTCAAGCGCTGATAACTCCTCAAATAAGCCATGGACGACACTCCAAAGTGTGTGAAAATCCTTTGATCTCATTTTCGTTCCAATCGCTCCATATCTCCTGAAATATGACAAAAACAAGAAATAGTGAAAAGCAACGCGATATCGTCGAATAACCGTGGAAAACGCAATATGGGCGATCAAAACGACATGAAAATATGCAGAAAAAATGTGTAAAATAAGGAGCGATCAAAATCCCACAAGCTTACCTCTTACTCGTCCTCTAGGAATATGAGTAAAAGGCGAACCCGGCGGGTAAAAATAAGGAAAAGGGAAAAGAAGATAGAAAAGAAAACAAAAAGGGAGGTGCTAGATCATTTTCTCAGGACGTGGAATTGCTTACTCAAATAGCATACGGCGAATAAAAATATGCCAAAGATTTTTATCTCGATATCATGATCATATAGGCATTCAATATAGACAGCCAAGAATATCAAAACAATATGAAATATGAAATCATCCTAGAATTAGCATCGTCTGAAGCATTTAAAGTAATATACATAATCATAGACCACACACTTTTCAATTGATCGCTTTTTATTTGGAGTATAAGAGGTATCACACAATGTGAAGCAATAAGAATAGAAAGGAGTGGTTTTCATGAAATGCATACTAAGTTTCAATTCCTGGACTTCGTAAAACTTTTAGTAATCTCACCGAGTATAGAAAATTACCTAGCTTAGGCTGTCATGCACAGACAAGTAGTCACTCTCTCACACATCATTGGATCCTCTCCCCCAAGCTTATCTATAAGCATGGTGGCATCAAATAAATCAATAAGATTTTCCCCATTTTTTGAGCTCCAAGAAATAAAAACAAAAGAGGGAAGAAAGAGAAAGAATATGAAGTGGGATCATGTATGTACTTCTTTTCTCCCTTTTTTTTCTTTTTTTTCTTTTCTCTTTTTTTTCTCTTTTTTTCAATATATACAATAAGGATCCCAAATCAAAAGATAGAGAGATATACATGTATATTTTTTTTTGATTTTGGGTGTTGGAGCATGGATTTTTATAGCAAGTGGGATATGCCAATGTAAGATTCACTAAAGGGAGATTCTCCAATGATTTTAAGTATAGAAATAATGCTCAAGATACGTGGAAAAAGAAAAATATGTAACACTCAGTTCACTCTATAGAATGTGCACGACAACTTTCAGCAGAGTAATATAATCTACTCAGTTTGATCTCAGAAAGTAAACTAATCCAGTTATATCAACATAGCATACATTCAGTCAACCTGAAAGTGAAGCGTACAATTTTCATGCAATAAGAAGTGATATCAGATAGAAAAACAGTACTCCAAATTTAAGCAATCAATGCGTGAAGCTTGGTGTGTTTTCTATGAAGAGTATACAATATAAATCATCAGACTCAGCTAATAGAAGAATTTCATTCACATTCATATAATAAAGGTGCGGGGTCACTATCTCGAATGCATAGCAAGCATGTCATATGATATCTGAAATAAAGACGATGGCATGACAAGATAATATGCATATAGAGATAAGCTAATTTCACGTCGTCGTCATCACAGAAAATTCATCTCTAGCAAAAAAGATAAAGGAAATAAGGATAAAAGAAAAATGAAAACTACTATACATATGCAGCACACACAAAAGGTAAGAAAACGTGATGCATGAGGAAAAAAAGAAAAAGTGGGTGAAAATAAGTGTAAAATAAAGAAAGGTGAAAAATAAAAGTACAAGTAAAGAAAGTGAAAAGTGCGTGAGACACTCACTCCCCCAAGCTATACTGCACAGTGTCCTCAATATGCTAAGTGTGGCACACCGAGAAAAATGATATGGTTGGGGTGGGTGACGATGCATGCATGATGAAAATAAAAGAAAATGAGATGGGTATGCAAGTGATGCATGCAAAGATCAAAATGGTGCAATATAGGTGTCCCCAAAAATACCTCCTCTCTCCCAAAATGATATAGACAGATATGAGCAAAAAGTGACCAAAACGTGTGTGGAGGAGGGGTGCAAAAATCAGCAGACGGAAGATATCCAGTATAGCAGCAGCAAAAGTATGTGAGACATCCAGTGTGTGCCTAGGTGGGTGGTGGAGCACCAGCACCGTCCTATGGTGGAGGTGGTGGTGGCGGCTGCTGGGTAGTGGAAAGGGTGGTGGCAGGTGGCGGCTGTGACAATCGCATAAGAATCTGGTTCAGGCAAGCCTGAATACCAGGAAGTAAAGCGAGGCGAGACTGTACAGTACTGACGGTAGCGGAGAGAGCTTGGAAGTCTCCTCTGAGTCCACTGACTACCCCCTCTAGAGCACGGAGGTGCTAAAATAGGGTGTCGGGGGAGGTGGAGCAGAGGGTCGAACATGTGAGGAACGGGGCTGCCTCGCACGGCTACCGTAAATAACTGGTGCGACTACCTGGGGGGGCTGTGGTGCTGTGCTCACAAAAAGATGCTCAGCCTCTGTGGGAGTCTGAGACGCAGGAATGGTCGAGGAAGAAGGAGCAACAGCAGAGGCTGAAATGGTGACAGAGGGCGAGCAGGAAGAGAGGTCGGTGACACAGAAATGGGGACAGACATCACGACACTCTCGGTGAAGACAGCTGCAGTGGAGACAGAAGTGTCGATGGCTGGAGAGGCCGTGAAGTGTGCAGAAAATGATTCCCCAGGGGTCGAGAATAAGAAAGAGGAAAGGGTCTCCACTGCGGAGGTAAAAGAGGGCTCGCCACTCTCAATAATGGTGGTGGGACGCTCAGGGCTCACAGCAGAAATTGGGTCAATGGACATCAGCACAGAGGTGGTGGTGGTGGTGGTGGACTCAGCTAGTATACTCTCGAAACTGACAGAAGTGTGGACAGAGGTGTCGGGATGTGTAGGCAGATCTGGTGCAGGCTGAGGTATCTCCGGGTCCAGAGGTGGAAGGAGGGGCTCCTGCTGAGCACCCTCAGTCTCTAGCACGTACGCAGCTGGGATGAGAAGATCAATCGCTGGAATCCACTCCCCACCTGCGGGTCAATATGGGTCCGAGCAGGGCTCGGGAGAACCATGTAATCAGCGCCAAAAGGACCGGGCAACCACACCCAGTGGTGCTGACCATGAGGACGCAGCATCCTCATCCGGGCCATAAAGTCTATGGAGAGTGAAGTGGGGCCCGGTGGTCTAAGCAAGCCAGCTGGAAGGTCTACTCGGCACATGGGAGCCAGAAGGGTAATCAGACCGTCGCAACAGATAGGCGTCCTAGCGCCGACAGAAATAATGATACGGTCTAAGTACCAGCTAGCTATATCAATCTCAATGGCAGGGAGTAAAACGTCTCCACCCCTCTCGAAGGCCCGTGATCGAGTCATCGCATAGAGCATGTAGAGCTCCGGCGTCGACATCGTCTCCGGCTTATACCTCGCTAAAAAAGTGGTCGCCATAAGGCGCTGTGCAATACGGAGGCATGGGTGGAGGATGGCGGAGGCCTTGGCCCGACTAGGGTCAAAGGCGAGAGGAGATCCCGTGATACGTGTCCAGAAAGCGTGTGTGTCGAATGCCGGTGGTAGGATGTGTAGAGAGATGTATGCCCTCGTGGCTATTTATCTTAATAAACATCTTGTTCAATAAATAAAAGTATTCTTTCTGGTAAAAAATATTTTCTGAGTTATTTATTACTTGGATTATTCCCTTGGATTCAAAGTTAGGTCACACATGTTTCGCGATGTAGATTACGATAATGAGAAATGTCTGACCGATAGCAGCTTGAATCTAAAAAGAGTTCGTGGTCATAGATGTGTCGAGATTAGGGATATCGGCACATCGGACAGACCATTACGTCTTAGTCTGGTTGGTCTCATAACCATATGGCTTGGCGAAGTCGAAGACAAGGCGCAGGTGCTTACTAGAGAATGAGTCCACTGAACGACCCAAACAAAGAGTTATTAAATGGTTCAACATTAACTAAACTATCATTAATAACTCTAAGTGATAATAGGTAAGTTGGTCCTTAGGACTTGAGATCATTGTATGAAGCTATGTGTGAACAGTGTCACTTAGGTCTAAAGATCTAGCTTCGAGGCTAGGCCTGCTGAAAGATCTTAGGCTGGGTGACATTCGAAGCATATGAGCTAAGTAGTGATCAACAAAGGATTCGTCTCTTTCGTTAATGGGAAGTTAGTGTCGCAGGTTAGTACGGCTCTCGGTAAAACCTTGGCCAAGGTATGTTGTAACATGTACAACATGTATGTAACAGAGACCGACGTATACTAACCACTGCTAACTAATGGGGTTGATAGAGAACCATACCATAGGCTAGTCAAGTGACATAGTTATGACGAAGGGACTAAAACTGCGGAAATTATCACAGTCACAGTCAGAGTGATCACGTTGGCACTCTTGCCAACGAACCAATCACATAATCGATGATCCTGAAACAGGGACGACACAGACTGCTAGTGGTCACTGTCATCTTGAGACTTCGAGTCTCGGCCTGTAGTAAGGGTCAAGCTGTAGGGTCTCACACCGAGTAACATTAAAGTCGTAGTAACAGGGAGATTGTATAGAGGAAATCATAAGATGAAATGAGAATGTTAAATTCACAAGTTGGTTGTGAACTTGGAGCATTTGGGAATGGAGGGGATTTCGTGTGGAATCCCGAGGATCAAACCGTGTAGGAATCGGAGCTCGAATGAGCCCAGAAACGCAAGAAAGGCGCAAAAGGAAGTGGGATACACCCACTAGGTTTAAACGGGCGCAGCCCGCTGGGAGCAGCGGGCTTGCCCGCTGTTCCAGCGGGCCAAGCCCGCTGCAATCAGCAGGTGCAGCCCGCTGGTAACAGCGGGCTGCGCGCCCGCACAGGTGCGCCCTAGCGGGCGCGCCCAGTTGCCTTAGGCGGGCGCGCCTGCTAAGCTTAGCGGGCCGCCCGTAACTTAAGTCGTTTCATTAGGGTTTAAGTGAAACCCTTGACGGCTACAAAACATGGGTTTTTTGCTCAACTTTGAGCAATTGTTTGAGGGGTCAAACGAACTCAGATTTCGTCGCCGTTTGTTCCTACGCGTTCACCATTACTAGCCCTTCGAAATGATAACTTGTATCATCTCTGGAGATCAATGGTGAGTGAGGATTAATTGATTGAAGTTAGACTTTGTGAAAGATATTCTGACTAAAATGAATTAAATCCTAAAGCCTCTTCATATCTATTAGTCCCACATTGCTCATGACAAAAGAAGCGGAGCCGGCCTCTTATATAAATAGGTGGGCACTCCCTTCTTTGTTTCTTGCACCAAGTCACAGATTAAGGAGCTCCGGAAAATTTGAGCAAACTTAATCGAGACTTAAATTTATTCTCTTCCTCTATAAATTTTCCTGTCCTCCAACCGAGTCCTAGCAAGGCAACGGGGAGGTCCGAATCTGATTCGGAAGTCTACGACGCGGGTTTACTCAAGTGAAACTTTCTACGGCTAGTGATGGGCTTGGAGGCAAGGTGCGCTTCGGGAGCTGATCCAGTTCGATACGAGGAGCGACGCAACGCGGTTCGGGAGGTGGCTCAGATCATGGAGCGCAAGATGGTACGAAACATCTTGCCTGCTCCAGGGCAAGATTCCGGGTGAGTTAATTTAATATGCATTTCGTTTAATTAGTAGTTAGAACTTTCTCGGGTTGGTCAGACCCAACTCGAGTCAGTAGATTTCCTAGCTTAGGGAATTTTTCCTTATGGCTATATTTATTAAATAGTTTAATAAATTGTTTTTCCGCTGTTTATTTTATTTTGTTCGTCCGACTTAGGACGAATTATTAATAAAATTAGCTCTAAGGGACATTGAAAATCCCTACAGTGGTATCAGAGCCAGATCTACTCTGTTCTTATACTACTTTTTAAGAACTGCATGTTTTAATTATGTGATAATTAGGTTAATGGCATATTCTTGTCTTATTTTGCTGACACAAGAAGGACTTGCTAGGTTAGCCATTAATTAAATTCTCAAATTTTATAAGATAAATTTTGACACCTTGCTAATTTTAAATTGTTTAAAATTGCCTAATGGACTATTAGGATAGCCATAAAAAATTCTTTCCCCAAATTTTATGTGATAATCTTTGATTCTCTGCTATGTCTTAAATTGTTTAAGTATACCTATTGGACGATTAGGGTAGCAGCGCATATTTTTCAAATCCTTATAGTTGATAAGGACTTAATAAAAATCGTCTAACAAACCCATAAAATTTTGAATTTTAAGGATCCACTAGTTGATAAGGATTAACTAGTTTTTTAATTAAAAGCCATTTAGTTGTTGGACGAACATAGGATTGATGAAAACACCTTCAATGGATATTGATGTCGGTCAATGTGCTTGGCTAAGTTTGCTGGACCAACCTAGCTAGTCTAGGTACCAAGTGGTCCTGGCTTAGTCAATTCCCTGGCCGCATCCGCTGGACCGCAAAGGAGTCGATTCATGACTGTGTAAATCCATCGACTATACCTAAGTCAAATACGATAATAATCTTGTTCAAGATAAATCGTAGCCCTCCTTGTTTTAGGAGTTGGCAACTGTAAGAAACGTGTTACGTTTGTTGAGCTACACTCAAGCCGTGACATGTCAATCTTATAGAAACCGATTTCTTGATTAACATCTTGACCTGACTGAAACCGTTGTCTCATCCTCCGAGCATCGGCGTAAGTCTAACCAAGAATGTAGTCTAATCCTGACCCAAACCGATGTGTCGTGCATACACCGAGCGGTGGGGCAAGTCAGGCTAGACACGAAAACAAGGGTCCGACTAGGCTAGCCATTGTGATTCGGATGAGCACACTCATGATCACAAATGACTATGGGTAAAAGTCGAATAGGGAGTCATATTCGATATAATCGACAAAGAGTTTGTCTACTCAGCCGAGTCGAACGACTTGTTGAGCTACACTCACGGTCGGGCGACTCAAGGTTGTTGGATTCCTGCTCTCATTTAATATTAATCATGTTTTGGATTAAACAATCTGTATATTAATGGGAGAGTATAATTGGAAAAAAACCATTCTAATTATATTTTAAAAAATATTTTGAACACATGCTAATTAGGAGTTCTAATCTTTGCAGCATGACGAGTAAGATAAATAATAACCGAGATAAGAACTTATTAACTGGTTATAAAATTAATAGTGACTGGTCTAAGAAACCTATATTAGAAAGGGAACAAATGAAGGAAGGGCAAGTGTATGCCTTAACTTCTAAAATGCAAAGTGTAGTTCTTTCAGTTAATTCTAATGCATGGGTGTTAGACACCAGTGCAGGTTCTCACATCTGTAACCAGTTACAAGAAATGAGAATCATTAGAAAACTCGAAAAGAATGAGATAATTCTCCATGACGGAAACGCAGCAAGTGTTGATGTTGTAGCCGTAGGAGATCTTAAACACACATTAGCTGGTGGAGCTAATTTGCTTTTGAAGCAATGTTACTATATCCCAAACTTCATATGCAACATTATATCTGTCTCAGCTTTGGCTAGAGATGGTTATAATTTTATTATCAGCGGAAATGTCATGAACATTGCCCTTGATGGAAATTTGCTAGGTTTTGGGACACTCAGTAATGGAATATACACTTTAAGCAATGAGGTTGTATTAAACGTTAATACAAGAAAACGTAAGGAATCTAGTTTTAATGAAACCTATCTTTGACATTGTAGACTAGGCCATATCGGAGAGAAGAGACTCAGTAAGTTACATAAAGAGGGGCTCTTAGGCCTCTCGAATTATGAGTCATTCGACACTTGCGAGTCTTGCCTCAAAGGTAAGATGGCCAAAACTCCTTTTGCAAGTTAAGGGGAGAGAGTTATCGAACTCTTGGGTCTAGTACATTCCGATGTATGTGGACTAATGTCTACATTAGCCAAAGGTGGATTTTCATATTTCGTCACGTTTACTGACAATCACTTAAGGTTTGGACATGTGTTCTTGATGAAACATAAGTCCAAAACCTTTGAGCGATTCAAAGAGTACCTTGCCGAAGTCGAAAACCAGACTGGGAAAAGTATCAAGATCCTTCGATCAGATCGAGGAGGAGAATACTTAGGCCATGAATTCCTTGCTTACTTAAAGGAGAATGGGATTCTCTCTCAGGTCATTCCTCCTTACACACCTCAACATAACGGTGTATCAGAAAGGAGAAACTGCACCTTATTAGACATGGTGCGGTCTATGTTAAGTGAAGCTGAGTTAACTACTTCCCTCTGGGGCTATGCCCTGGAAACTGCTATATACATTCTAAATAAAGTTCCGTCAAGATATGTGCATTTGACACCATATCAGATATGGACCGGGAAGAAACCCAGCCTTAATCACTTGAAGGTATGGGGTTGTCCTGCATATGTCAAAAGGCAAAATCCAGACAAACTGGAAGACAAATCTATACTGTGTAAATTCATAGGGTACCCGAGACATTCATTAGGTTATATCTTTTACCATCCAGAACAACAAAAGATTGTTGTCTCTAGACATGCCACTTTTCTAGAAAAGGAATTCCTTGTGAAGGAATCCACTGGCAAGGTAATTGATCTGGATGAATGCTCGGAGGAAGTACTTACACAAGAACAAGTGTCGAAACCAGTGGGATAGTCAGAACTTGACATCTCCAAACCAGTCAGTAGGAAGTCCAATAGGGTTCCTCGAGTCACCGATAGGTACTACGGCTTTCTCGTAGACGGTGTGATTGAGGATAGCATCATAGTAGATGATGACCCTATTAACTTCCAGGAAGCCATAAAGAGTATAGACTCTAACAAATGGTTAGATGCAATGAAATCCGAAATAGATTCCATGCACGTGAATAAGGTATGGACCTTAGAAAACGTGCCCAAGGGAATTGTTTCCATAGGCTGCAAATGGATCTTCAAGAAGAAGATTGGTGCGGATAGAAAAGTAGAAACGTACAAGGCTAGACTGTTGCAAAAGGATATCGTCAAATTCTAGGAATAGATTATGATGAAACCTTTTCACCAGTGGCCATGCACAAGTCTATTCGGATAGTACTCGCTATTACTGCCTACTACAACTACAAAATCTGGCAAATGGATGTGAAGACTGCTTTCCTAAACGGTGATTTAGAGGAGCAGATTTACATGAATCAGTCAGAAGGCTTCGAAGTCAGTGGGAGCGAAGGAAAAGCGTGTAAGCTGCATAGGTCCATTTATGGGCTTAAGCAAGCTTCAAGAAGTTGGAACATCCGCTTCGACAAAACAGTCAAAGAGTTTGGTTTTGTCAGAAACGAGGATGATCCATGCATCTACAAAAGGACCAGTAATAACAATTCTTTAGTCATCCTCGTTCTATACGTGGATGACATTCTGATAATAGGCAACAACATAAAGATGTTGGAGCCTGTTAAAGGATGGCTATCAACCAATTTCTCCATGAAAGACTTGGGAGAAGCATTTTACATACTAGGTATGAAGATCCATAGAGATAGATCTAAACGGATGCTAGGACTCTCCCAGACTAGGTACATAGACACCGTGCTAAAACGTTTTGGCATGGAAAACACTAAGGGTGGTTTCATACCAGTATATCATGGAATAAACCTCTCCAAGAAGATGTCTCCACAGACTGACTTGGAAAGGAGTCGGATGACCAAGATCCCATATGCTTCTGATGTGGGATCTATCATGTACTCCATGATCTGTACCAGACCTGATGTCGCTTATGCACTGGGTGTAGTAAGTCGATATCAGTCTAACCCTGGAGAGGAACACTGGAAAGCGGTCAAGGCAATACTTAAGTACTTAAGAAGGACTAAAGACTTGATCTTGGTTTATGGAAGTGAAGACCTAAAAGTTAAAGGGTTCACAGACTCCAGCTTTCAGAGTGATATGGATGATAGCAAATCGATCTCAGGATATGTTTTCACTCTCAATGGAGGAGCAGTCAGGTGGAGGAGTTCCAAATAAGTCACTATTGCAGACTCCACGATGGAAGTCGAATACATAGCGGCCAACGATGCAGTAAAGGAAGCGGTCTGGATGAGGAAGTTCATCAACCAGCTTGGAATGGTACCTGCTGTTGAAAGTCCAATACCGTTGTATTGCGACAACAATGACACCATCAGCCTGGTTCAAGAACCTAGATTCCACAGGAGATCCAGACACATTCTTTGCAAGTATCACCTGATACGGGAGATTGAGCAAAGGAAAGACATAGAACTCCTTAGAGTCTCTTCATAAGACAACTTAGCAGATCCATTCATGAAGGTGCTGGGGCGTGATCGTCTAGAGAAACTAGCGCGTAAATATGGTATGAGATACCAAAATAAATAGGCCTGAGTGCAAGTGGGAGATGTAGAGAGATGTATGCCCTCGTGGCTATTTATCTTAATAAACATCTTGTTCAATAAATGAAAGTATTCTTTCTGGTAAAAAATATTGTCTGAGTTATTTATTACTTGGATTATTCCCTTGGATTCAAAGTTAGGTCACACATGTTTCGTGATGTAGATTATGATTATGAGAAATGTCTGACCGATAGCAGCTTGAATCTAAAAAGCGTTCGTGGTCAGAGATGTGTCGAGATTAGAGACATCGGCACATCGGACAGACCATTGCGTCTTAGTCTGGTTGGTCTCATAACCATACGGCTTGGCAAAGTCGGAGACAAGGCGTAGGTGCTCACTAGAGAATGAGTCCACTGAACGACCCAAACAAAGAGTTATTAAATGGTTCAACATTAACTAAACTATCATTAATAACTCTAAGTGATAATAGGTAAGTTGGTCCTTAGGACTTGAGATCATTGTATGAAGCTATGTGTGAACGGTGTCACTTAGGTCTAAAGATCTAGCTTCGAGGCTAGGCCTGCTGAAAGATCTTAGGCTGGGTGACATTCGAAGCATATGAGCTAAGTAGTGATCAACAAAGGATTTGTCTCTTCCGTTAATGAGAAGTTAGTGTCGTAGGTTAGTACGGTTCTCGGTGAAACCTTGGCCAAGGTATGTTGTAACATGTACAACATGTATGTACCAGAGACCGATGTATACTGGCCACTGCTAGCTAATGGGGTTGATAGAGAACCATACCCTAGGCTAGTCAAGTGACATAGTTATGACGAAGGGACTAAAACTGTGGAAATTATCACAGTCACGGTCAGAGTGATCCCGTCGGCACTCTTGCCAACGAACCAATCACGTAATCGATGATCCTGAAACAGGGATGACACCTACTGCTAGTGGTCACTGTCGTCTTGAGATTTCGAGTCTCGACCTGTAGTAAGGGTCAGGCTGTAGGGTCGCACACCGAGTAACATTAACGTCGTAGTAATAGGGAGATTGTATAGAGGAAATCATAAGATGAAATGAGAATGTTAAATTCACAAGTTGGTTGTGAACTTGGAGCATTTGGGAATGGAGGGGATTTTGTGTGGAATCCCGAGGATCAAACCGTGTAGGAATCGGAGCTCGGATGAGCCCAGAAATGCAAGAAAGGCGCAAAAGGAAGTGGGATACACCCACTAGGGTTAAACGGGCGCGGCCCGCTGCTCACAACGGGCGCAGCCCACTGGGAGCAGCGGACGGGGTCCGCTGACCCAGCAGGCCCGCCCGCTGGGAGCCGCGGGCTTGCCCGCTGTTCCAGCGGGCCAAGCCCGCTGCAATCAGCAGGCGCAGCCCGCTGCAATCAGCAGGCGCAGCCCGCTGGTAACAGTGGGCTGCGTGCCCGCACGGGTGCGCCCTAGCGGGCGCGTGCCGTTGCCTTAGGCGGGCGCGCCCGCTAAGCTTAGCGGGCCGCCCGCAACTTAAGTCGTTTCATTAGGGTTTAAGTGAAACCCTTGACGGCTACAAACATGGGTTTTTTGCTCAAATTTGAGCAATTGTTTGAGGGGTCAAACGAACTCGAATTTCGTCGCCGTTTGTTCCTACGCGTTCACCATTACTAGCCCTTCGAAATGATAACTTGTATCATCTCTGGAGCTCAATGGTGAGTGAGGATTAATTGATTGAAGTTAGACTTTGTGAAAGCTATTCTAACTAAAATGAATTAAATCCTAAAGCCTCTTCATATCTATTAGTCCCACATTGCTCATGACAAAAGAAGCGGAGCCGGCCTCCTATATAAATAGGTGGGCACTCCCTTCTTTGTTTCTTGCACCAAGTCACAGATTAAGGAGCTCCGGAAAATTTGAGCAAACTTAATCGAGACTTAAATATATTCTCTTCCTCTATAAATTTTCTTGTCCTCCAACCGAGTCCTAGCAAGGCAACGGGGAGGTCCGAATCTGATTCGGAATTCTACGACGCGGGTTTACTCAAGTGAAACTTTCTACGGCTAGTGATGGGCTTGGAGGCAAGGTGCGCTTCGGGAGCTGATCCAGTTCGATACGAGGAGCGACGCAACACGGTTTGGGAGGCGGCTCAGATCATGGAGCGCAAGACGGTGCGAAACATCTTGCCTGCTCCAGGGTAAGATTCCGGGTGAGTTAATTTAATATACATTTCGTTTAATTAGTAGTTAGAACTTTCTCAGGTTGGTCAGACCCAACTCGAGTCAGTAGATTTCCTGGCTTAGGGAATTTTTCCTTAGGGCTATATTTATTAAATAGTTTAATAAATTGTTTTCTGCTGTTTATTTTATTTTGTTCGTCCGACTTAGGACGAATTATTAATAAAATTAGCTCTAAGGGACCTTGAAAATCCCTACTGGATGTGCGTGGGACTATAGGCTCGGTCTGGGTCCGGAACTGTGGCCCACTGAAAGAAAGCTTGGAGCATGTCGAGAGTGATCTTGCACTCACGATCCATCAAGCGAAAGGAGCATCCCCTGGGGGTCCTAGCGATAGAGCTCAAAACCTCTAGTGTCGGACGGATATACGTATCCGCCGACACCGACAAAAAGTCACGCCACCCCACGTTGTCATACAACTGGAGCAGCCCCTCAAGTACCCCTAGACGCTTAAGGTCTGCAATGTACGCAAACCGAGAGGGTACGATCGAGCGATGGGAGATATGCTCAAATCTGGCGCGGTGTGCGTCATCTCTGAACGTAATCCACATCGCGTCGATAGCGGGGGCGGGCTGTGTCGGTGGTGGAATGGGTGCGGTAGGAGGCGGATGTGTGGGTGGTGGTGGGCTAGGTGGAGGAGAGTCTGCCCTAGCGGAAGAGGAGTCAGGATCGCTGGACCTCTTCCGCTTGGAAGCGAGCGCCCACGTGCGTGACCTAGTGCGGGGTGGCATGTGAGCCGCGAAAGTGCCTACCCAAAAATGCGAAGTGTTGAAAATATGGAACGAGTATAACTGAGCACGACGTGAGAGCAAACAGTGGATGCGTGCGAAGAATCGCCTCTTCCGAGAAGCGCCAAATCCTTCCTGAATCTCCCCCAAGCTAGCCTGAAACAAAAGTTCATCAATTAGCAATGCAAATCAATACGTATGGGGTAAGATCATGTATAATAGAGATATATATAGATCAATTTAGCTTTTGGGCGGGGTTGGGCTTACGGATTGTAGAAGTGGAGAAAAAATAGATTTTGGGCGAAATTTGGGGGAGCGCGACAGCAGTGGTAGTGGCACCGGCAACGGAAGTTGGCAGCGGGCGATCGGCGACCGGCGGCGGCGGGTGATCGGCGACCGGCGGCGGCGGGCGACCGGCGACCGGCGACCGGCGGTGGGCGATAGACGACCGGCGACGTGCGATCGGCGACCGGCGATGGTGCGGCTCGGGTGAGGTCGAGTGCGATTCGGGCGAGGAGAGGGGGAAGACAAAGAGCTTCGGGCAAATTTGGGAAATTTTCGAGTTTGGGAATTCGAGCCCACGGCCGCTGGGTTATAAAGGGTAGGTCACTCGGCCGAGTAACGCATTCACTCGGCCAAGTGGCACAATAAAATTTTTTCGAAGCAGAAGTCGTGACTCGGCCGAGCAGTTATCATACTCGGCCGAGTGACATTGCCACTCAGAGTTTTTCAAGTGTTGAAAGTGTCAGATTCACTCGGTCGAGTGACATAGTCACTCGGCCGAGTGGCATATAAATTACAGAGAGTAGTGTTTAGGATCTTCCCTAATCAATACCCTACTCGGCCGAGTAGGGTCTTCACTCGGCCGAGTGAAAATTTCACTCGGCCGAGTGGCTTGTTGTTTTCAGCTCCAAATCTCTGTTTTTGCTCCACTTTCTATTTTTCGTCTCCACGTCAGTTCCTTCCTTCTCCTGAGGCCTGAGCGCATTCCTGGAGCGCTCTCCTTTGCCATGATCATCCTTCATTCAAATGGTTACTCGTTCTCCATCTCCTGTCATGAAAAATATAGCCCGGTGTCAGGATTTTTATCGACTCTTGACTCTAAACACTAAGAAAGATCTAAAACAAAAGTAAAAATGCAAAATTCAACTAAAAATAAGATAAAACCGTCGGGTTGCCTCCCGACAAGCGCTCGTTTAAGGTCTTGAGCTCGACCCCTTAAGATTCTCGTTTAATGCTCGATATTCGGTGCATGTGAGATACGGGAAGCCCACTTGGATTTAATTGTTGTTGTTCATGGGCGTTCCTCGGCTTCCCTTCGTCATGGGTGGTAATGGGGGATGAGTCCCCCAAGCTTGAGCTTTTCCCGTTCTTTTTTTTGCCGGCGACGACAATTTCTTGTCCGGCGGGGCTTTCTTTGCATTTTTCACCGCGGAGAGCTTGCATAGCTCTCTAATTCTTGCGACATCAGCATCGTCTTTGTCATCAACCATAGAGTGATCCAGCGGGTCTCCCAACATTTCTCCATCTCTAGAAGATTGACCTTCTTCGAAGCCGTCATTGTGCAAGGCGCTGATAGCATATGGCATAGCATCATCAATGACCTCGTCGAGGAGGTCCACGTAATCGACGTCCTCCGTGCAAGACATGTGCTTCATTGCCTTAGGAATGTGAAGCTCGACCTCTATGTTTCTGACATTCAAGGACAAGGTGCCCTCTCTCACGTCAACTATCACGCCGGCGGTGGCCAAGAAGGGGCGTCCAAGAATTAGTGACGTATCGCCCTCCTCCTTGATATCCATTACCACGAAGTCGCACGGCAAGAAAATTCCTCCCGGTACTTGGAGCGGTATGTTCTCCTCAATTCCCATCGGCCTAGTGACCCGACCATCCGTGAGTTGTATTCTCATGTCCGTCGGCTTTAGGTCGGTCCCCGTATTCAACTTCTTAAACATTGTTAGGGGCATTAGGCTCACACTTGCTCCCAAATCTACCAAAGCTTTTTGTAGCGGGACTCCTCCAAGCTTGCAAGGGATGCGGAAGCTTCCGGGAACTTTAAATTTTGTAGGCTCCTTCTCCTTCCAGGTGAACCATGTGCCTTGCTCGGCGAGCATTATCTTCTCCTTTCACTTCTTTCCCGAAATCAAGTCTTTTAGGAACTTGGCATAAGACGGGATCTCGACAATAGCGTCCAAGAAAGTGATATTTAGGCTCACTCCTCGCAAGTACTCTAGAAATTTGGCGAGCTGCTTCTCAATCTTTGCCCTTGCCAACCTTTGTGGGAAGGGTACCGGTGACATATAGTTGTGCTCTTTACGTGGCTTCACAATTTCAGAATTTTCACCGTCTTTTGGCTCTTTTGGGCACTCCTCCTCATTAACCGGCTCCTTATCATCCAAAATTTCTTCCCCGGCTCTTTGGTTTGAATCATGGCGGGAGTAGTGTCCTTCCTGCCCATAGTAGTTACCACCACCACCGCATTGATGTGGCATGTATTGCTCCGTGGGTTTGGTTCCGGTTGAGCTGGCAATTGTTGAGTATTCTTATTGAGCAATGCTAATTGCTCCGATAATTGTGCCACGACGATGTTGAGAGAGTCTTGTTGAGCCGTCAATCTAGCATTCACTTTCTTTTGTTCCGCCATGAATTCATCAACCCTTGCTTCATGGTCCGACCACGGTGGTGCTTGAGGTGGATTAAGTGCTCTCCACCCTTGATTGTACCCCGGAGGTCTATATGGTCCTACTTGTTGCCTCGGTTGGAAGTTTTGTTGTTGAGGCCCTCTCGGATGATATTACGGTTGTTGTGGAGGCGGAGCTTGAGGTTGTTGCGGTGGTGCGTTCAAGGCCTCATCATTATTAGCATATGAAAATCCCGGGTGATTTCTCGTAGCCGGGTTTGCCCAATAACCGGTGTTTCCTGCAACATATTGAATTTGCTCTGTAGCTCCCTCTCCTTGCTCTCCTCCTACGAACATAACTTGAGCTTGGTCTTGCCAATCGCTCATGCTTCTCCCGGCGTAGAAACAGTGGTGGTCCCATGCGGCTCACTAATCAACCTCTCCAATCTCTCCACTACCTTGTGGAGGGAATCAAATTTCGTAGATAGCTCCGCTACGGTCTTTGCCTCATAAATACTTGTCGGCTTCAAGGAGGACGAAGAATGTCCCCTCTCATCGCCCCATTGTTGGTTATTCGAGGCCATCTCCTTGAGTAGGGCCGTAGCATCATCAGGCGTCTTAGATAATATGGCTCCATTAGCGGTTGCATCAATTATTTGCTTGGTGTCCGGTTGCAATCCATTGTAAAAACTATGCACAAGCTCCCATTCTTCAATACTATGATGGGGGCATTGGTGTTGGAGATCTTTGAAACGCTCCCATGCCTCAAATAGAGTTTCCTGAGGTCCTTGCTTGAAGGACATGAGCGCGCTTCTTATCTTGACGGTCTTGGATGGTGGGTAGAATTTGTTAGCAAATGCGCTCGCCAACTCATCCCATGTGGTAAAGATCCCCTCCGCTTGCGTCCTCAACCAATACAATGCTTTGTCCCGAAGGGTAAATGGGAAGAGGCGCAACCGAATAGCGTCGGCCGGCACGCCGGGCATCTGAAAAGTAGCACACTTGGACAAGAACAACTGTAGATGGTAGTGTGGATTCTCTTGGGAGTTCCCATGAAATGGGTCTTGTTGCATCAACACCACAAGTCCCGTTTTAAGCTCGAAGTTCGTGTCTGCCACCAACTCCGGCATCACAATAGACGAGGTAGTAGAAGTAGTCTTGGGCTTTAGCCTATCTCGGATAGAGACGAGCCTAGCCATGCGTGCCACTAACTCCTCTAGCGTCTCTGAAGCGATCATATGATCTTCCTCTGTAAAAAGTCTCCTCTCGACCCTAAGTCTCCTTTACGTACGCTCGATCTCGGGATCAAATAATATGTCTTCTTGATGTGCCTTTGATCTCGTGTACATGCACGGAAAAAGACAGTCTTGATAGAATTGTTAGCACAATAGAGAAATAAAAAGAGTAAAAATAATAAAAATAAAAAGAAATAGCTAAGTAAAGAAAATAAAATACCGTCGCCTCCCCAGCAATGACGCCAAAAACTTGATCGCGCCCGGTATATACCCGGAAAACGACTGTAGTTTTACCGCAAGCGCACGGCGTAGTGGCGAGCGGGTATCGAACACAGGGAGGACAATTGATAGTATCCTGCTTTGATCACCTAGCTATTGATGGAATAAGAATAATTTTGATGGTAATGTCACAATCGTTCAAATAGCAAAAGAATTCAATATAATAAAGCATCTAGGGATAGGAAATCCCCACTACGGACCGTTTCTTATCCTTGTGAATCATGAATATCAATGTTGCAAAGCTTGAATATAGGTGAACTAGTCGCAACTTATTGTAGAACCAAGCTCACGCTCTCGCGCTATTGCCGGTCTATAGCAACCCAGATCAGAGCCCACTCTCGTGCAAACCCTAACCTAAGCCACTAGCGTGAAGATCGACATCATCGTCCAATCGCAACTCGAGCCCACTCTCGTGCAAACTCTAGCTACGATCTAGGTTATAATAATTCTTATTCATCCAATCTCTTGTAAACGAATATTAGTATAGATTTATAATAAAAATCCTAGCTTTGGTCCAATCTCTTGCAAACCAAATCTAGAGAATCTCAATTATAAACCTAAGTCGAATATCTAGGCCTGCCCATCAATTGGGATCCAATCTGTTGCAAATCCCAATCGATGGAAAGTCCTAGCTACTCGTAATAAATCAATCAAAACCTAACCTTTCTTCAATCCTAGCAACAATTCTATTCATTCATCACAATTCAAAGATCGGGTCCATAGGGTTCATCCACATGTCCTAGAACGACGAAACTACTCACAAATCATAATGGAAATCTCAGAAATAAAGCAATAGATCATAGCACAATTCATTGTAGAGAAGAGACAATTCATAAAAATAAGGGTTTTAGCAAGAAAGAACAAACCAAAATTGTCGCCTATGATCTCCAGCTGAGATTTACAAAAGGAATAGCCGTCCAAAAATAATAGAAGTCTCTCCTAAAAGTAGGGATAAAACTAGGTTTAAATACAAGCCAAATTCGTCCAAAAAATCCTGACAGATTTGCCCCTGCGCAGCCTAGAAATCGCAATCTGCGTAGCAGTCGGAATGTGTCACTCGGCCGAGTGACCCATGTCACTCGGCCGAGTGACAAACCAAATAAAAGACAGAGAGTTTGGAAGATCTGGGGGTCTGTCGCTCTGACTGACTCGGCCGAGTGGGCTTCTTCACTCGGCCGAGTGAGCAATCTTGCTCGGCCGAGTGGGCTTCCTAAGAACTTCCAGTAACTTGGCAGCTTCTCGGGATGAAATCCCTGTAGCACTCGGGCAAGTGATCTTTCTCACTCGGCCGAGTGGACTTCCTTGCTCGGCCGAGTGAACGCTGAAAATTTGTTGTGCGTATCCCTTTCACTCGGCCGAGTACAGCTCTTCACTCGGCCGAGTGAAACATCTACTCGCCCGAGTGAGCTGTATCTGGAGTCTTTTCTTCTCCTCCTCGCCTCCTCGCCAATTCTATCGAATTCCTTCCTCTTCCGCTCATCCTCAAGCGCTGATAACTCCTCAAATAAGCCGTGGACGACACTCCAAAGTGCGTGAAAATCCTTTGATCTTATTTTCGTTCCAAATCGCTCCATATCTCCTGAAATACGACAAAAACAAGAAATAGTGAAAAGCAACGCGATATCGTCGAATAACCGTGGAAAACGCAATATGGGCGATCAAAACAACATGAAAACATGCAGAAAAAAGGTGTATAATAAGGAGTGATCATCTGCCACCAAGCTTTTCCTCAGCATATCTAACAGAATTAAAATCACCCATGACTGCCCAGGGAGAATTTGCAATAGAGGCTTGAGTGAAGAGTAAGTATGTCCAGAGGGTGGTACGGGACTGAAGCAGATTTGCACCATAAACAAAAGAAATAATACACTTGAAGCCACCCTTATTTGAGGCAGAGATAGATATTACCTGGTCAGAGGAATGAATAAGCATGCAAGACCAAATCCTGATGTCCCAAAGGATCCAAATTCTTCCTCCACCTGAGCTCGCATAGTTATTAATAGCAGACCAATCATTTGGGAAGCAAGAAAGAACACGTTGAGAGTTCGACTCTCTAATTTTGGTTTCTAACAAACCAACCATGGAAGGAGAATGAAGCTTAAGAAGTCCCCGAAGATCCTGACACAGCTCTGCTTTATTCAATCCGCGGACGTTCCAGGTGAAGATAGACATATTAAAGCATGGGGGAGCCCTTCAACCCACACACAGTCCTCCTAGGGCCAACTAGAGGATAGGCTTCCTTTGTGATAGTATCCTTCTTGGAATTTATATTTGTCTTTGGTTTAGGTTTCTGGATACTAGAAAGTCGCTTCTTAAGCATTTTGTGCACATGCACCTGCCACTCCACGGTATCTTCAGCAACAAGATCAGGTGGAGTGTCATCAGCAGCGGTGGAGTTGGTACTAGTCTTCTCAAGGGAAGAACAAGCACTAGGGGAATGAACCGTAGCAATCATATCACTCATAGAGGCGTCTGGGGGGAATTCATAACCTAGAACCAAAGAGTGATCCTCTAGGTATTTGGTGCAGTCAAGAGAAAGGGATTTCTCCTCTCTTCCAAGAGAGTCTACAACACACATCACACTTCTCCTTCAAGTTATACTTCAAGGCATAGGTGATTGTAAGTTGTTGCTTTCAGATTTCATTACTTTCATAAATTGAATTTGCTCTCGGGTTGTGAGAGCGGTTTGCTTGCTCCCAAGTTGTGGGAGTCAAGGATATCGATTGTATTCGATTTCACTTTTAGGGTTGCTACACGTGGGTTTTAAGGAAACCTCAAGTTAGGGTTCTAACTTGAGTATCCGGAGGTATCCGGGTGGAAGGGACGTAGGATTACTGGAAACAAGTCGGGAGTGACTTGGGTAATCCGAATACAAGAAACATAATTGTGTTTGCATTTGTTTCTTATTTGGGTTTAATTCTATTTCTGCATTATATTGTTGGTTAGCATTTTAATTTGGTGTAACTATCGTTTTAAATTTCTTAAACACCCTTCTAGTGTTTTCTCCATAGACAAGATCCTTACACAAACTGGAAGGCTACACAGATGCTGATTATGGGGGAGATGTAGATGAGAGAAAATCTACATCAGGATATGTTTTCTTGCTTGGAGATGGGGCCATATCATGGTGCAGCAAAAAACAAACTTGTGTAGCTCTATCAACCATGGAAGCAGAATTTGTTGCTGCTTCACTAGGAGTTCAGGAAGCTATTTAGTTACGACGGTTCCTACAAAATTTGGGTACAAAAGAAGAACCAGTAATTGTCTACTGTGACAATCAAGCTGCTATAGCTTTGACCGACGCCCCGTTTACGGTATGGGTGCGGTGTCGTTTTACCGCAAGTGCACGGTTAGTGTAGGGTGCGGGTTTATCGAACTCAGGGAGGTGCATGGCTTGAATGGCTACTAGCCTCGCCTAGGTTGTGTGCTAGCTACGTGAATAATATGGGTGGAAGTGTAGAAATAAAAGAAAGAAATAAAAAGACACGAAATGAATCCCCGCTAACACGGGCTAGAGCATTCATGACACTTGGCATTCGACTTGACGCAGGGTGAGACATTGCCCCAAAAGGTGGTACCTAGCGTCCATGGCCCGATATTCCGGTCGGTGCCTAGTACGCTAGGCCTACCCGGTTCCGGACGGTGGGCATTCCCATGTCCATTAACACCTTCCGCAACCGGGAGCATTAAGGCCACAATGATAACTCCCAACATTTTGTCCAAGCCGTTCCCACGCGCGAGGACTCGATGTCTACGCTAGGGGCGTGAGCTATGGCTAGGGATTCAACCGCCAAGTTTATTCCCCCTTGGCCCGACGGTCAAAGGCGGTCTTTCTCCCGCCAATGGCAATGAAACACCCCCGCGTAACTCTAATGGCCAAATAGGTCGAATGCGATTTCTAGCAATACATCGAAGCGGATCTTGACTGGACAAGACACCGGACCTCAATCTCCAACACAACTAGTGTGTTGCCATACGAATTGGACTCAGATTGCTAGAAATCCACATTGACACATTTCATCGAACACATACCATGCAATCAAGTCAAATGTAAATTTCCAAGCATCAATCTTACCCTAACCCGTATTAGGGTTCATCAAACACTACTCGATGGTGAAGAACATGATAGAAAGCAATAATAATGACAAACAAACATTCACCATCAAGCAACAAAGAAAATAACACAAAACAATGGACAATGAGAGAAGAAAATACTTAGCTTGCAATTAAACCCATCAATCCATTACAAGGTTTATTGGAAGATAAAACCCTAATCTAACCTAACCTAAAACTCCCAAGAAATGGGAGGGGAGCTTGCTGAAAAATGGGAGAGAGTCTCCCCCAAGTCGTGCTCCAACTTCCCTTTATAAGCCCACTCAAAACCCAACCGGTTCGGGTCCAAAACCCACTCAAATCTGCTAAAACAGGCCCACCCGATCGGGTGGAAGTTCACCTGATCAGGTGGAATAAACAGAGAGCTCAAAAAAGCAGAAAATGATCTCACCCGGTCGGGTGAATAGCTCAACCGATCGGGTGAAATGAAAATCCAGACTGTTGCCAATTTCAACACATGGCCGCGCTAAGAAAATTCCAGAAAAATGCAGAAAAATCGGATTTGGGCATGCGACCTATCGTTGGAAAGATAACGACGATGCCGACGATAGAAAAATAAGAGATCACCCAAAATACCTCTGGAATGATAGCAGATCTTCAATGAGTACATCAGCAGCGCGTGAAAGCGGAAGAAAAGGCCACCCGATCGGTTGAAACATCAACCGATCGGGTGTGCTGCTTGTTGCTTTGGCCATCGGGCTTCGGGAGCTTCAACCGGTTACTGAGGAGAGCGGGTGGAGCCGTCGGTTCGATATTTGAGGCGATGCGGCTACAGATGAACCGATCGGGTGAGATGTCACTCGATCGGTTGGAATTCAGCTCCAAATTCCCGAGAACTCAGCTGTGTTCAACCGGTCGGCGAACCGGTTGGTTGAGCTTCACTTCGCTTCAGCTTTCGTCCGGGTCGGACACACGTGCATCACCCGATCAGTTGGCTGTGTCCAACCGATCGGGTGGGGGCTGAAAGATGGCAATCTTGGTCGTTTGACCCCCTGGATCGCGCGTGACTCCTCCCGTCGCTCCAGGGGCTCATGATATCTTCATTATATGTCCCAAATGCTGGAAATCTCCTGCATTCACACAAAAAGACAAAGAAGTGAAATAAAACTAGAAATCACAAGAAAACGGATACGGAACGACGGAAAACAGCGGAAAATCACAAAGAAGACGTGCGTGAATATATGAAATATAAACGCACGTCAAAATCCCCCAAGCTAAACTCTTCCTCGTCCTCGAGGAAGACGAGTGAGAGTAGGAGCTTGAAGGGAAAAATAGAGAGAGAGAGAGAGAGAGAGAGAGAGAGAGAGAAAGAAAGAGAAATCAAAATCCTAAATCGCCCGTCAGAGCCAACAAAATCAAACACGCCACACTAAGCAAGCATACGACAAAACACAACACTAAACCAAGGAATGTGAGTCCAAACAAGTGTCGTGGGCCCACACAGTGAAGCGCGAGTGAGTGTGGTCGTGTGCTAGCAGACGGTGTCGCTATCTACATTGTGCAATTAGGCTCCATATACACAAATCTAAGGAATGACCCAAATATCAATTAAATTTGAAATTGCGGTGAATAGTAGCTCAAGCATGCATGAGAAGAGTATAAGAATAGAAGCGTATCATGCATCGGGGACTCCACAGCTAGGGACTAGGAAATCACCACACTATCGCCTAGGTAAACGCTAGAGACTTCCTATGCCAAGTGTTTTCGAAAACGATGGAGGTTGAGAAGGTGTGGAGTAGAACACTCGGTGCACATTCTCGCCTTCCCTTTATTCTCGGCAGGTAGGAAAATATTCACACTGGAATTTTTTTTGGGTTTTGCGTATTTGTATTTTTTTGGCTATACATATTTTTTTCTTTTTCTCTTTTTTGGATTTTTGGATTTTGGGATATATACATGTGTACTCTCCCAAGTGGGAGAACGGTACACGACGAGGGGATTTGCACCAAGTAAAACAAAAAAGAATCGGAATCTAAACACTTGGGCAAAGGAAATATTTCTCGCAAGTTAGAGCATGGGCTAAATGGGTTATCCTAGTCCTTAATTGTGGAATCCCGACACATGCGAAATGAAGTATACGATATATATATATCATGCATATAGAAGCAGACATTAGAAGCAAATACCGCATATTCAATATCGAAGCATGATAATCTAGGGGTCAACCAATGGTAGGTATATAAATCAAAATCACGAAGTAGAAGTCACCACTAGCTAGTCACGATACACAACTCACAAAAAGCTAAGTGGACCCACAATGCGTGAAATGCAAGAGGACTCGGCTTCTTAGGGTTAGTGAATGTGATTATCGAAGCTATCCTAAGTGTGTGTGTGATCATGTGGCAATTCATCATATGGGGGTCATCTCTAGGAGAGAGAGAACAAAAGATGAGAAGAAAAAGAAAAACACGAGAAAAAACGACTCAAAACAAAGAAAAAGACATAAATGACGCACAAAGCGTGACTCCCCCCAGCTGAAACTTGCATTGTCCTCAATGCAATAGTAGTGAATACGGGAGGGCAATGAAAATGGGGTGAGTTACGCACCGACACAAAAAATGAAAAACACGAAAAACACACGAACGAAACGGGAAAATAAAGAAAAAGAAACATACAAAATAAAAGATATAAAACGCAACGAAGGACTCAAAGACACAAACACACGACAACGACACACGAAAACATGCACACAAAAGTCGATTTCCCCCAAGCTAAACATGACAATGCTAGCAAAATGATATGATCCGTGGTGATGTAGAGATATGCTAGGGGAAAAATCGGAAAAGAAAGAAATCAGAATACAGGAGAGACGGTGTGCTCATTCTCCTCGGAAGAGGATGCGGGGTATGGGCGGTAGAAGTGATAGAAGGGCACGACATGAAGGGTTATTATGATGCAAAAGAAAATCTTAGATACGATCCCCTCGCTAATGAGAGGAGACGAGATTATTCAAATCTAAACTAGAAAGCTGAAAATCTTTACACTACTGGATTAGGATACACCTGAGCATAGGCGGATCCAAGATCTGAAGTGGGGCAGGTAGCTGCTCTAACTGCTCCTTCTGTGGCTCCGCCAGAAGCGCTGTGCCACGTGTGCCAATGGACCCAAGCAATGCACCTCCAAGCATCCCTCGTAGGTGTCCACCTGTGACCTGCAAAGGACGAGGTGCATTAGTCCATGGCAGGAAATTATTTCCCAAAATAAATGTATCCCAGAGATAGTCGCCGATAAATGATGGTAAAATATATGAAATGTGGCGAACACTCCCTGGAAATGGTATGCTATCCTCTATGCTAGAGACGATCAAATCCACGCTCTCCATGTGAAGTTGCTCTCCAGGTGGTGACACACCGCAGCATACCTCAAGGGAAGTAGACCATGTGTCCTGCAAGAGATATGGTGTGTCAAATATATATGAGTCTAAAGAAATAGGAAGTGAAAATCGAGACTCAAAAGTGGAGTGAGAGTGAGTATGAAAATCTCCTTGAATATGGGAAATAGGCTCAAGTAGATGCTCAGTCGCAGAAGAAATGGGGAGCGACGGTAGAGGTAGATGTGACTCGGGCTCCATGAAGTGGACCATCGTATCCAAGCCCTCATGCACATTCTCCTCGACGATATGCTCATACTCCACCATCTGCCCGATGTCCTGAATGACATCCTCATGGTTGACCACAGACCAAGGAGGAAGCTGTGACAGAGATGGCTGTGGAGGTGGATGTGGAGCGGGCCCCTCGTATGTGGTCGGTGTGTCCTCGTCCTCACGCACATCCTCCTCGCCGTTATACATAAGCTATGTAAACTCCTCGGTGCTCTCATAGGACTTATGTGGGGTATCCACATCAAGACGAGAAGTCTCTCCCACAGATCCTATAGAAATCACCCTATACTCACTATCATCATCAAAAAATGCTTCGTCATCCAAGTTGTAGTGTTGGAAAAATGGGGTATCGGCATAAGATTTGTCTATGGGGGCCGATGAGATGGTGGTCTCAACCATGAAAGTGGGTATATCCTCTCCTTCATCCCCTCTCCTTGGTGTAGGCTCGGTGATTGGTACCATGAAGTTTTATAATAATGGGCCTTGGTTAAACATGGCACTTTCAAGGAGAGACACGAGGCTTGATTCTTCTTGTGTTTGTGGAGGGATATAAGGTTGAGGAAATTGATGGAAGGTGTTTGGGCAATGGTTGTGGGAAAATGTATGGCCTTGGTGTAGGGGGAGGCTCTCAAGCGTAAATGGGCAATCATAATACATGTGCCCAACCATCCCACAAGTCTCACAAACCACAATTGAATAAGGATCGTATCCTCCCATCTGAGCATCGAAATTTGATCTCCACATTGTAATATCAATGATACCTGGACAACAAAAATAAGAAAACTAGAGAAGAGCGTCAATAGTACAAGAAAATAACAAAAAGATAATATAATGGTGGGGGAAAATTTTCTTGGTTATTGTATTTGTTTTTTTTTTGCGTAGTCTAACGAACCCAAGCTAAGCTAATATCAAACCAAACGCCTCCCCGGTAACGGTGTCAAAAACTTGACCGGCGCCCCGTTTATGGTATGGGCGCGGTGTCGTTTTACCGCAAGTGCACGGTTAGTGTAGGGTGCGGGTTTATCGAACTCATGGAGGTGGATGGCTTGAATGGCTACTAGCCTCGCCTAGGTTGTGTGCTAGCTACGTGAATAATATGGGTGGAAGTGTAGAAATAAAAGAAATAAATAAAAAGACACGAAATGAATCCCCGCTAACACGGGCTAGAGCATTCATGACACTTGGCATTCGACTTGACCCAGGGTGAGACATTGCCCCAAAAGGTGGTACCTAGCATCCATGGCCCGATATTCCGGTCGGTGCCTAGTAAGCTAGGCCTACCCGGTTCCGGACGGTGGGCATTCCCATGTCCATTAACACCTTTCGCAACCGGGAGCATTAAGGCCACAATGATAACTCCCAACATTTTGTCCAAGCTGTTCCCACGTGCGAGGACTCGATGTCTATGCTAGGGGCGTGAGCTATGGCTAGGGAGTCAACCGCCAAGTTTATTCCCCCTTGGCCCGACGGTCAAAGGCGGTCTTTCTCCCGCCAATGACAATGAGACACCCCTGCGTAATCCTAATGGCCAAATAGGTCGAATGCGATTTCTAGCAATGCATCGAAGCGGATCTTGACTGGACAAGACACCGAACCCCAATCCCCAACACAACTAGTGTGTTGCCATACGAATTGGACTCAGATTGCTAGAAATCCAAATTGACACATTTCATCGAACACATACCATGCAATCAAGTCAAATGTAAATTTCCAAGCATCAATCCTATCCTAACCCGTATTAGGGTTCATCAAACACTACTCGATGGTGAAGAACATGATAGAAAGCAATAATAATGACAAACAAACATTCACCATCAAGCAACAAAGAAAATAACACAAATCAATGGAAAATGAGAGAAGAAAATACTTAGCTTGCAATTGAACCCATCAATCCATTACAAGGTTTATTGGAAGATAAAACCCTAATCTAACCAAACCTAAAACTCCCAAGAAATGGGAGGGGAGCTTGCTGAAAAATGGGAGAGAGTCTCCCCCAAGTCGTGCTCCAACTTCTCTTTATAAGCCCACTCAAAACCCAACCGGTTCGGGTCCAAAATCCACTTAAATCTGCTAAAACAGGCCCACCCGATCGGGTGGAAGTTCACTCGATCGGGTGGAATAAACAGAGAGCTCAAAAACGCAGAAAATGATCTCACCTGGTCGGGTGAATAGCTCACCCGATCGGGTGAAATGAAAATCCAGACTGCTACCAATTTCAGCACATGGCCGCGCTCAGAAAATTCCAGAAAAATGTAGAAAAATCGGATTTGGGCGTGCGACCTATCGTTGGAAAGCTAACGATGATGCCGATGCTAGAAAAATGAGATATCACCCAAAATCCCTCTGGAATGATAGCAGATCTTCAATGAGTGCATCAGCAGCGCGCAAAAGCGGAAGAAAAGGCCACCCGATCGGTTGAAACATCAACCGATCGGGTGAGCTGCTTGTTGCTTTGCCCATCAGGCTTCGGGATCTTCAACCGATCACTGAGGAGAGCGGGTGGAGCCGTCGGTTTGATATTTGAGGCGATGCGGCTACAGATGAACCGATCGGGTGAGATGTCACCCGGTCGGTTGGAATTCAGCTCCAAATTCCCGAGAACTCAGCTGTGTTCAACCGGTCGGCGAACCAGTCGGTTGATTTTCACTTCGCTTCAGCTTTTGTCTGGGTCGGACATGCGTGCATCACCCGATCGGTTGACTGTGTCCAACCGATCGGATGGGGGCTGAAAGATGGCAATGTTGGTCGTTTGACCCCCTGTATCGTGCGCGACTCCTCCCGTTGCTCCCGGGGGCTCATGATATCTTCATTATATGTCCCAAATGCTGGAAATCTCCTGCATTCACACAAAAAGACAAAGAAGTGAAATAAAACTAGAAATCACAAGAAAACGGATACGGAACGACGGAAAACAGCGGAAAATCACAATGAAGACGTGCATGAATATATGAAATATAAACGCACGTCAAGCTTACACCAAGGATCCAAGATATCACAGTCGTACCAAACATATCGACATATGATACCATTTTGTGAGAGACATTGTTGCTGAGAAGATAGTTTCTATCAAGTATATATCTACGCACAAAATGGTTGCTGATCCTCTTACTAAGCCCATTCCTAGAGATGCTTTTCTGAAACATGTAAAAGCTCTGGGATTGCGTAGAAATTGAAATATACTTGTGTATGTACTCTGTAATATATATTGATATTGTTCAATAAAATATTTATTTCATTCATTGTGTTGGATGATATATGTTTGCCCAATAGTGTTATTTGTTAACACATAAAAAGAGTACATAAGAAAAAGTATGTCAAAAAGGAATAGAGATTGGCCTTCTCACACAGGCAATCGCCTCTGACGTTCTAGGTGAACGGGCAGGGATAAGACTTAATCCTCTATAAAAGTTGCCTTGAATAAGTTTCAAGATGAGGTCATTTTATATATACAAATAATGACCGAGATGAACAGGTTCCACAAAGTTCATCTAAGCCTATTCATAAGCCAGCCACGAATTCTTAGAGCAATTGATTACTGTAGAATTCAATATTAAATGTATGAGTACATTTAACTTGGAGTCTGAACGGTGTTGGATTGAATTACTCCAAAGACATATACAATACACAGTTGCATGTGATTCATACCACATGTGCTGGAGTCGACCATAATGAGAAGTGAGAAAATGGATCCCTGCCCTTCCACTATGTGAGTCCCTGGAGGATTGGGTTCCTCCCTATACTCTTTGACTATTGACTAATATTCAAAGTCTCAGCCTTGGTGATAGCTACTTTAGCATATTCCTTATGGCCACAAGTGATTCGGTCAAAAAGGATATGTCTAGGAAAGCGACTGAGTTGTGACTTAGAATATTGAGTGCAAAGGAATGGATAAGTTTGTTAATATCAAGTTTGATGATCTCACTGGCCGGCCAATCTGTGTGATTAAGAGACATCAATGTGGATGTGTTTAAATATGTCCTCAAGAGTAAATTATTACTGAGAGGGATCAGGAATACTTAAATTGATATAACAACTTAGACCTAGGGTATTATAAGCGACAGATATACTTTAGAGGATTGATTACATATAGGGCACTTGTGTATCTCTAACTAGTGCACAACAAGATTGCCTGTATTCGCTTATGGGTCGCACGACCAAGTTACCAAGTATGAAGTCTTCTTCACCTGTTGTTTTTGTAACAAAAATCACATCATGTGCGAGTGGGAGATGTTAGAATTGGGTACGTCCTGTTGAATATTGGACTCCCCGGATTTGGTTTTGATGATGAGCAAACATAAATAATTCATGAACTAATAATTTGTGAGCGCAGTATTGGAGATCGTCGCCAAATTCACGAGAACAATCAAAGCGACATCTCAAGACTTCTCAAAGCTTGTATTCATGCCTAAAGCTTCGTTGAAGCTCTTGCGCCGTTTTGGAAGTCATGAAGAATTAATCGAAGCTCTCGAAGACCGTTCATTAAGGTTTTATTTATAGTCTTTTAGACTCGATCTATAGAATGTTAAGCCTTGAGTATATCATACGATTCTATCTTCATAACGCTCATATCGTAGCTCTAGGATCTTAGTACAAGTCCATTCTAACTTCCTCGAAGCATCGCGCTTCGATTCGGACTTATTCATGCATGTTAGTTGGTACAAGAAGAAGTACTGACCGACTAGATAGTGATCTAGTCGGTCAGAAAAGCTTCTTGGACCGACTAGTGTGAGTTAATCTTTTCCTGTTCAGTACTGTTTACAGTTAGTCGGTCTACGTTGACTCACCGACCGACTAGTTTGTGAACTAATCGGTCAGTGATGCTTCTTTGACCGACTAGTTGAGATTTACTGTTCATGCCAAAATTCTCCTAAGCTACTGTTTATCGTTAGTCGGTCTAAGAACGTTTGGTGACAGACTAGTTGATAATCTAGTCGGTCAACTTTTATTCTTGGACCGACTAAGTCAATTTGCATTCAGACTATTTGCTTTTGCCTCTTAGTCGGTCTACGTTCATTGACTGACCGACTAGTTGAGAAACTAGTCGGTCAGAAAGTCTTCTTGGACCGACTAGATTTCTAGGTCTGAATTTCTATCTCTTCTCCGTTCTTCACTTAGTCGGTCCATGTTGTTTGACTGACCGACTAGTTGATGAACTAGTCGGTCAGTGGTTGTTCTTTGACCGACTAGTTGCCTCAGATTTCTATCCGTTGGAAATTGACCTAACTTGTTTTTATGGGACCCTATAAATACGAACCTAGGTCATTTCTCTCTAGGTTAGAGCTGACATTAAGAGATTCATTGAGATAGAAAGAGATAGTCATTCTCACTCATTTCCAAAGCTCTCTTCCTCACAAGAAATCCATTCTCTCACTTTCTAGATCTAGAATCCATCTTGAGAGAAGCTTGTTCTTGGTGAGCCCTTCAAGCTCTTGCTTGAATCAAGTCTCCAAATCTCCCCTAGGCACCCTTTGCTGGTCATTTCTTGGGTGCTAGGTCTTGGTGACTTCATCTTCCTCAAATCCCTCATTGCACCTATTTGGTAAGAAAACTCAAGGTATAGGATTTTGTGGTAAGATTGTTTATTTCATTATAAACTTGTTTATATTACTTGTTGATTCTCTCGGTTGCGAGAGAAGGTTGTGATCCCGGGTTGTGGGATTCACTATTGCCATTGCATGTATGATTTGATCTTGTGAAGGTTTTTCACAAGATATTCATAGTGGAAATCTTGGGTTAGGGTTTCTAACCTAAGTATCCGGAGGGGATCCGGGTGGTTGGGACGTAGGATCACCGGGAACAAGTCGGGGAGACTTGGGTGGATCCGAACCCAGTAACATCTTTTGTTAGCATTGTTAATTTTGTTGTTGTCATTCAATTTAAGCTTCCGCAAATTGATTTGGTAGTTGTTTGCACTATAATTAGGAAGTATACTCCTTGTTATTTTTAAAGTACTATTCACCCCCCCTCTAGTACTTGTGCAGTAGCTTGTAGGGCATTACATTTGGTATCAGAGCCAGATAATTAGCTATGTCTGCCAACGACAACAAGACCGTGCGTCCACCTTCCAACTATGGCACCTTCAAGAACCGTGAAGGAGCGTCTTCGGTGATGGAAGGACATTCCTCTACGAGGCCTCCATTCTTCAACGGTACCAACTACAGGTACTGGAAATGCCGGATGGAAACCTTCCTCCGGAGTGCATCTCTATGGAGGACCACAATGAAGGAATACATCGAGCCCGAAGAAGAAGACTTTGAGAAATGGACTACCGCGGAGGTCGCCGCGGAGGTAAGCAATGCCAAGGCAATGAACGCCTTGCAATGCGCATTGGAGCCCGAGGACTTCAATAAGATATGCACATGTAAGAGTGCATATCAAATTTGGAACTCCCTCCTCATTCTACATGAAGGGACGAGTAGGGTAAGAGACTCTAAACTCGTAGTTGTAAACAAAGATTACGAAATGTTTCATATGCAACAGGGCGAGAAGATGAAGGAATATTACGCTCGCTTCGTTGACATAATAAACGAGTTAGAGGCCCTCGGCAAATCCTACACCCAAAAGGAGAAGTGCTCGAAGCTTATCGAAGGACTTCCTTCTTCTTGGGAGAAACGTACCTTCGCCATCGAGGAAGGTAATGACATGAATAAGTATACCGTAGTTCAATTGATGGGTACTTTGATGTCATACGAGGTACGCAAAGATAGCAAGGTGAAGTTACAAGAAAAGATGAAGTCCTATTTGAACCAAGACGTGCCTAAGAAAAAGGCAATTGCATTCAAGGCGGCTTCATCCACCTCTACCGATGATGAGGACTCGGAAGAAGAAATGGACATGGAATCCATTGCACTCATGGCAAAGAAGTTTAATCGTTTCTTCCGAAAAGGTAACTATAAGAACAAAGCTAAATTTGGTTCTTCTAACGCCTCTTCCTCTCCTTTGTGTTTCAAGTGCAATAAGCCAGGACACATGAAAGCGGAGTGTCCTCTCAACAAGCAAAAGGAGAAGTGGAAGGCGCCTAAATTTGATAAGTCCAAGAAGTACAAGAAAGGAAACAAGAAGGGACTTGTCAGAGCTACATTCACCGACTCCGAGGATTCCTCAAGCGGAGAGTCGGACGATGAGCAAGTGGAGCAAGCGCACATGTGCTTCATGGCAAGAGAGGAGCATGATCAAGGATCCTCCTCTTCCGATGATAGTGACGACGAAGGCGATGAGGTAACTATGGATGATCTTAGGGATGCTAACTCTCATTTATGGTCTAAATACACTAAATTAGTAAATAGATATACTAAAGATGACCTAGCTAGCATTCAAACCTCGCCTAAGACTATCATCACAACCAACGACACCGTTGTTGAAGAGTTAAGAAATGAGATTGTTAATCTCAAATCTAAACTTGAACATGTTAGCATTGATGATCCGGAAGAACATAGGATAGCGGATTTAACTTCTCAAAACTCGACTTTGAGTATTGAGAACGAGAATCTTAAATCTCGTGTTTATGTGCTCACATCGCAAGTATCCAACTTGGATACTTCTATGCGTTCTCTTAAAGAGAAATATGAGAACACATTAGGCCGAATTAATAAATTCAATAAGGGTAAGGACCATTTGGATAAAATCCTAAGTGACTTACTTTCGGCCAATCACCACATTGGTTTGGGGTATACGATGGGATGTCCATCCAAAGCGGCCACTACTTTTGTTAGGCCAACTTCCGGTGACTCTACGAGTGGTAGCAAACACTCTATTGGTAGTTCATCTACCAATGGTGCTTCCACCTCGTCCATACCATCTTTCGGAAAGAAACCCACTATGGGTGGACCTCCAAAGAAGGGCCATGCTTATATGTACACAAATACCATGCCACGTAGGAACACACGTCCTACTCCACCGTCTCACACATATGATGATTTTTATGCAACACATTCTCGGGCACGTGCACACCATGTGAGACACCCTCACGCACGTGTTCCCACACATGCATATGTTCACCCACCTCATCATATGAATAATTCTCGTCGTGCACCATTCCATCATGTTCCTTATGCCTATCCACAACATGCATCACGTAGAAATCAACAACGCATGCATGCACCCAATAGGCTGAGGGCTCCCAAGATTTTCACTATTTGGAGCCCAAAGGACACAAGCATGGATGAAAAACAAGTGTATATGAATGCTTATTTTTCGAATGTTGTGCATAGTAGGAATTATGTGGACTTGGCTTCCAAAGGTCTAACCTTTGAGGACCCAATGACCTTGGGTACCATGATATGAAATTTTCTATCTTTAGGTACTCAAGGAAAAGAAAAAGAAAAGGAGCAACAAATTTAAATTTAGCTCCAAAGGGAATTGGATACTCGATAGCGGGTGTTCAAAACACATGACGGGTGACGCTCAATTGCTCTCCGGAGTAGTTCCCATTGCAAATGGAAACCGCGTCGTATTTGGAGGCAACGAGAGCGGAACCATCGTCGGTGTTGGTAAAGTGGGTAACCCGACTAAACCCTTAATTAGTGATGTTTATCTAGTTAATGGTTTAAATCATAATCTTATTTCAATAAGCCAACTTTGTGATAAAGGTTACAAAGTTAGATTTGTGAAAGGATTATGTCATATTTCAAATGATAATAATAAGTTATTATTTTCCGGCACACGCCATAAAGATATTTATATTTTGGATCTTCCTAAGTCATATGAACAATGTCTCGTTGCCAACACAAGTGAACAACACTTATGGCATCGACGCTTTGGACATGTGAACTTTAGAACACTTTATAAGCTTTCAAAATTAAATTCCATTAAAGGTTTTCCGAAGCTCGTTTTTGAAAAGAAAAGTTTTTGTGATTCTTGTCAACGTGGCAAGCTTCCTAAATCTTCATTAAAACCTAAGAAAAGCATTTCTACTAAACGGCCACTAGAGCTATTACATCTAGATTTATTTGGGCCAACTAGAGTTGCTTCCTTAGGAAATGCAAGATATGGACTTGTCATCGTCGATGATTATTCTAGATTTACTTGGGTATTTTTCTTATGTAATAAAAATGAAGCTTTTGAAAACTTCACAATATTTGTGAAGAAAGTACAAAATCTCATCGGAACCACCATTGTCACTATTCGTAGTGATCATGGGGGTGAATTTGAGAATGAGTCTTTCTCAAATTTTTGTGATGATCTTGGAATTACTCACACGTTTTCTTTCCCTCGCGCACCTCCTCAAAATGGTATTGTTGAGAGGAAGAATAGAACGCTTGTGGAGTGTGCTCGCACTATGCTCGAAGATAGTCAACTTGGTTATCAATTTTGGGCGGAAGCGGTACACACCGCTTGTTATGTGTTTAATAGAATACTTTTGAGGCCCGGCACCAAACAAACTTGCTATGAATTGTTGTTTGGTAGATTGCCTCAAGTTAAACATTTTCGTGTTTTCGGCGCAAAATGTTTTATTAAAAACACATATGATAATTTGGACAAGTTTGATCCGAGATCGGATGAGGGGATATTTGTTGGGTATTCCTCACGTAGCAAAGCCTACCGGATATACAACAAAAGATCCTCTACGATCGAGGAATCACTTCATGTCTCTTTTAATGAGAATTTTATTACTTCTAGAATTTCAAATGATGATGATTCTATGGATGTTTTATGTGATTCGTTTGAAAATTCTAAGTCTATTGATTCTATTGATTCTATTGATACTAACCCGACTAATGAAGTTGTTGAGAATGTGCCTAGTGATCAAGGTATTCCCAAGCGGCTTCATACCGTTCGCGATCATCCCCATGAGCAAGTCATTGGCAATATACATGATAGTGTCAAGACGAGATCGCAAGTCCACCACTTCGCCAATTGTGCCTTTGCCTCATCAATAGAGCCAAAGAATATAGTTGAAGCGTGCGAAGATAGTGCTTGGATCCTTGCCATGGAGGAGGAACTCATTCAATTCGAGAGGAATGAGATATGGGAGCTTGTTCCTTTGCCATCGAAGAACCACACCGTCATAGGGACAAAGTGGATCTTCAAGAACAAAACCGACGAAAACCAAGTCGTCGTCTGGAACAAAGCTCGGTTAGTTGCTCAAGGCTATCGCCAAGAGGAAGGTATCGATTTCGAAGAATCCTTCGCTCCGGTAGCTAGATTAGAATCAATTAGACTATTATTGTCTTTTGCATGCCATAAAAATTTTAAATTATTTCAAATGGATGTTAAAAGTGCATTTTTAAACGGAGATGTTGTTGAGGAAGTTTACGTTTCTCAACCTCCGGGCTTCATAAATGAAAAATTTCCAAATCATGTTTTTAAACTAAAGAAAGCTCTTTATGGTTTGAGACAAGCTCCTCGAGCTTGGTATGATCGCCTAAATAATTTTCTTTTGGATTTGAATTTTAAAATGGGCGAAGCCGATTCTACACTTTTTGTTAAGCATGTGAATAATGATATTTTACTAGTTCAAATTTATGTTGATGATATCATTTTCGGTGCTACTAACTTCACTCTTTGCGAAGAGTTTTCTAATGTTATGAAGGAACAATTTGAGATGAGCCACATGGGCGAACTCAAATATTTCTTAGGTCTCCAAATTCGCCAATTGAACGATGCAATCTTCATCCACCAAACGAAGTACACGGTGGAGTTGCTTAAGCGATTTGGAATGGAGAGTTCTTCCGGGAAAAAGACTCCAATGAGCACGACTACGCATCTTGACAAGGATACAGGCGGTAAGGATGTAGACATTCGTCTATATCGAGGTATGATAGGTAGTTTACTCTATCTTACCGCAAGTAGGCCCGATATTATGTTTGCCGTATGCATATGTGCTCGTTATCAGTCTCAACCTAAGGAGTCTCACTTAGTAGCGGTAAAACGTATTTTTCGCTATCTAAGTTACACTTTAGATTTTAGATTACTTTATCCGAAATCTAGCACATATGAGTTAGTCTCATATAGTGATGCTGATTATGCGGGATGCAAATCCGACAGGAAAAGTACTAGTGGCACTTGCCATTTTCTAGGAAATTCCCTTGTCTCTTGGTTTTCCAAGAAGCAAAATTTCGTATCACTTTCAACCACCGAGGCGGAATACATTGCCGCCGGTGCCGCTTGTGCCCATGTTCTTTGGATGAGACACACACTGAAGGATTTTGGTATTCATTGTGATACTAGCCCTATCATGGTGGATAACCAAAGTGCTATCTGTCTCTCAAAGAACCCGGTGCACCATTCCCGATCTAAACACATAGATGTCCGACACCATTTTTTAGATGATCATGTTGCTAAAAAGGACATCATATTAGTGTACGTTGAAACCCAAAAGCAAATCGCCGATATTTTCACGAAACCCCTAAAGGAGGACTCCTTTGTGCGGTTGCGTCGAGAATTGGGGATTATGGGTGAATCCGAGATATAGGATTCATGTTTCATTCAATTATCTTGCATGCTATTATATTTTGCGATATTTCGTTCATGCTAGATTTATTGAATTTTTGGGGATTTTATGTGATATGTTTAAATTTTTGCTCGAATTCTTATTTGAATGTCGTATTTAAGATTTCGATGTTTTATGGGGTAGTTTAGATGACTAATGAGAGGGTTAAGATGTTTCATCCAAGTGGTTTATGAAGAGAACTCATTTATCAACTTTTGGACTCTTCTAGTCGGTTTCAGTTCATTAGTCAACCGACTAGATGCTCATCTAGTCGGTCAGCTAGTGAACTCAGACCGACTAGTTCAAGCTTTAAACTTTCTATTGTCATTTACTTCTTTTAGTCGGTCATAGTACTCTTACCGACCGACTAGATTGAAAACTAGTCGGTCAGTGATTATACTGTGACTGACTAACTCTAGCCCTAGATTTTTCTGTTTGACTCTGTTTCGACTTAGTCGGTTTAAGCTCATTGACCGACCGACTAGATCGTAATCTAGTCGGTCAGTGCTTGAACTGTGACCGACTAAGTGCGTTATGGCAAACGCGTCTTTTCGCATTCTCGACCGACTTAATCACCTTCTATCCGATCGTTTTCATTTTTAGTCGGTTGTTTTCAAAACTCCAGCTCGATAACCCCCCTAAACCCGATCGAAACCCTTCATCTTCCCGTCGACTCCGGCCACTTTTCCGGCCATCTCCGCCGTCCGTCGCCGTCGACCTCTCCTATAGGTATCTTCCCCCTTCCTAGATCTCAGTTTCCATCCCTAGGGTTAGTTCTTCATCTTGTTTTCTATTCTAGGGTTTCGAAGTTCACATTTAGGGTTTTGTGCTTGATTGATCTCAGTTTTAGGTTTAAGCTTAGAGTGCTTGATCTTCGTCTCTTGATTGTACTCGTTGTGCCGCGATCATGGCACGAACGAGACTCCCGATTACATCTTCTGGGGCATCCCCCATGACCGTAGATGCTCCGACCGCTTCGACCCCTCCTAAGCGTAGGGCCAAGACCACTCGACCCCCCTCTTCGTCTTCAACTCCGTTGAAGAGGAAGAGGACGTCCAAGCCTAAACCTGCCGACCAATCGTCCAAGCCTAAACCTAAACCTAAACTGAAAAAGTTCCGTGCACCCACTCCTCCCGGTGAGCGTTCAGTTAGTGATTCCGAGGATGATTCCGATGAGGAATACACTCCTGAACATCCCGAGAAAGCTCCTACTCCACCCCCTCCTCCACCTCCTCCAAAGCACCGTCAGGCTAAGGGTAAAGCTCCTATGCCAGTCGGCGGTGTAGATATATCGTTGTGCCGTGATGACCCTCAGTGTCTCGCAGCGTACAACCATATAGAACACTGCCCACTGCTGTTGGAGCATTACGTTCAGTTTTCTGATTTTTTTGGCCTTGCGGATCTTCTCTCCTATAGTGGCCTATTGGACTATCTTAGATATGACGCTAAGGCGAACCCCAGACCATATCCTCGCCTGGTCAAATTATTCTATGCCAATCGTGTCCGGGGCCAGTACGATGAGTCTCACTCCATCGAGACTTCTGTTTTGGGGACTCCTATAGTCCTCACGGCAGAAATCTTGGGGGAGTTGATAGGTTGCTCGTCGTGTGGTCTCCTCCCTTCTGACATCTCTGTCGATGATATCTCTTCCCTCGATCAGCGGACCCTAGGCAAAATCTTCCAGGTTATCCCCCCTGCATTCATAGGAGTCCCTTTGAAATCATTCAAGCCGAATGCTTGGGTGATTAACCTGATCTTGAAATCCTGCCTTCTTCCTAAGTATGGATCCTCTTCTCTTCCATCTCAGCCGTTTCTGAAATTGATCTATGCTCTGTTTATGGGTAGCGAGATTAATTGGGCTCGCATTATACTCGATAAGATGGATTCTTTCGAGTGTATTCGCAAGACCACTAAATCTACGCATATCCCATATCCATGTCTCCTGACCTTGGTTTTCCGTCGTTTCGATGTTCCCTTGCCCCCTGATGATGAGCGTCCCCTTGGTCCTCCTCTGAACACGACGGCCGTTAAGAAATCTCTTGAGGCACTCCGTCACGTGCAGCGGTCGACACCTTCTGCATCTCAGGCCCCTCCTTTAGCTGCTTCAGTCCCTCCTCCCTCTGCCTCACTTGATGATGTCGTTCGGTTGCTTCGTCGGCACCAGTCGCGTTTGGCTCGTACCGAGGAGGTAGTTTGCCGTATGGCTCGTTTTATGGGCATTGAGCTTCCTCCTTCCGTTTCCGAGGATGAGGATATGGACGATGATGATATTGATGATCTTGTCACCTCCTTGGCTCGTGGCGATGAGGCCACTGCTGCTGCTGCTACCACATCTGCACCTGATGCTGGCACCTCTTCCGGTGCTCCTGAGACTTCTGCACCAGTGGATCAGCCTTCTGATGCTGTTGCTGCTCCTGCTGACGACCCTTCTCCAGTGTTGCCTGCTGTTGTTCCTGTTGAGACCCCAGCCGTTGAGCCTGTCGTCGATGTCTCTACTCCTGCCCCGACGATCCCTTCTGTTCACACGCCTCTCCTCCCTGCAGAGCCTGAGTCCACTCCCTCGACTGGACCCCCGGAGACTGCAGATCCTGCCACTTCCTCGTGATCATCTGTTTCGAGGCCTCTCATGTGATCTTTGGATGATGTATCTTTTTGAGAGTGTTTTTGGGTTAGGATGGAGTGTTGGGGTTTTTTTGATGTATTTTGGTTTTTATGGATGTCGGTGTTGTATTTTGATGTACTCTGGATGTTGATGATAGTGTATCGATGATTGTTATGTATCTTTTTGATGTTTATATTGATGGTGTGTTGCACTTGATATGATGTACTCGATGTGTTTTGGTGGTACTCTTGGTATTCATATATATATATATATATACATCGATGTTCTCTTTGTTTTACTTCGTCGTGCACATTTAATTCTCATTCATTGTCTATGATATGTGAAATCGTCGCTCGTCGCTTAAAAACTTGGTTAAATAGATTATATTTCTATAATTGTATAGAATTGTTTTCCATGCACAAATTTAACCAAGAATATTGAATATTGGAGAGTATGTTTCTTTATTCAATAAATGAATAAAAATTTGGTATTTTTTGATGATTTTAATTATCGCTTTTTGATAATGGACAATTTGGCACACCTTGATTTGATTTCAACACTTTTCCCTTGGTGTCAATTAGGTCCATCGTCATTGTCTACGACTCCCGATGTTGGATTTTCCATTTCCTAGTTGTTGTCGTTGTATGCCCCCCGTTTTTGGGATAATGCCAAAGGGGGAGAGATAATGATAATAAATAGGTCAAATGAAAATTTAACTCAATTTCCAAGAATCTAATTTGATGTGTTAGATTCAGGGGGAGTTAAGATATATATAAGGATTTTCAAAATCCGATATTTCAAAAATCGATTCTCGTTATATATCTTACTCGTCTGATTGATGAAATTTAAATATATTCATTTTGGAATTAACGTGTCATCAATGCAGTGGGAGTAAGTATTTTTCATTTGAATCATTATTTTTGATTATTATTTATGTTGGTTTGTCATCACCAAAAAGGGGGAGAATGTTGAATATTGGACTCCCCGGATTTGGTTTTGATGATGAGCAAACATAAATAATTCATGAACTAACAATTTGTGAGCGCAGTATTGGAGATCGTCGCCAAATTCACGAGAACAATCAAAGCGACATCTCAAGACTTCTCAAAGCTCGTATTCATGCCTAAAGCTTCGTTGAAGCTCTTTGCGCCGTTTTGGAAGTCATGAAGAATTAATCGAAGCTCTCGAAGACCGTTCATTAAGGTTTTATTTATAGTCTTTTAGCTTCGATCTATAGAATGTTAAGCCTTGAGTATATCTTACGATTCTATCTTCATAACGCTCATATCGTAGCTCTAGGATCTTAGTACAAGTCCATTCTAACTTCCTCGAAGCATCGCGCTTCGATTCGGACTTATTCGTGCATGTTAGTTGGTACAAGAAGAAGTACTGACCGACTAGATGGTGATCTAGTCGGTCAGAAAAGCTTCTTGGACCGACTAGTGTGAGTTAATCTTTTCCTGTTCAGTACTGTTTACAGTTAGTCGGTCTACGTTGACTCACCGACCGACTAGTTTGTGAACTAGTCGGTCAGTGATGCTTCTTTGACCGACTAGTTGAGATTTACTGTTCATGCCAAAATTCTCCTAAGCTACTGTTTATCGTTAGTCGGTCTAAGAACGTTTGGTGACCGACTAGTTGATAATCTAGTCGGTTAACTTTTGTTCTTGGACTGACTAAGTCAATTTGCATTCAGACTATTTGCTTTTGCCTCTTAGTCGGTCTACGTTCACTGACTGACCGACTAGTTGAGAAACTAGTCGGTCAGAAAGTCTTCTTGGACCGACTAGATTTCTAGGTCTGAATTTCTATCTCTTCTCAGTTCTTCACTTAGTCGGTCCATGTTGTTTGACTGACCGACTAGTTGATGAACTAGTCGGTCAGTGGTTGTTCTTTGACCGACTAGTTGCCTCAGATTTCTATCCGTTGGAAATTGACCTAACTTGTTTTTATGGGACCCTATAAATACGAACCTAGGTCATTTCTCTCTAGGTTAGAGCTGCCATTAAGAGATTCATTGAGATAGAAAGAGATAGTCATTCTCACTCATTTCCAAAGCTCTCTTCCTCACAAGAAATCTATTCTCTCACTTTCTAGATCTAGAATCCATCTTGAGAGAAGCTTGTTCTTGGTGAGCCCTTCAAGCTCTTGCTTGAATCAAGTCTCCAAATCTCCCCTAGGCACCCTTTGCTGGTCATTTCTTGGGTGCTAGGTCTTGGTGACTTCATCTTCCTCAAATCCCTCCTTGCACCTATTTGGTAAGAAAACTCAAGGTATAGGATTTTGTGGTAAGATTGTTTATTTCATTATAAACTTGTTTATATTACTTGTTGATTCTCTCGGTTGTGAGAGAAGGTTGTGATCCCGGGTTGTGGGATTCACTATTGCCATTGCATGTATGATTTGATCTTGTGAAGGTTTTTCACAAGATATTCATAGTGGAAATCTTGGGTTAGGGTTTCTAACCTAAGTATCCGGAGGGGATCCGGGTGGTTGGGACGTAGGATCACCGGGAACAAGTCGGGGAGACTTGGGTGGATCCGAACCCAGTAACATCTTTTGTTAGCATTGTTAATTTTGTTGTTGTCATTCAATTTAAGCTTCCGCAAATTGATTTGGTAGTTGTTTGCACTATAATTAGGAATTATACTCCTTGTTATTTTTAAAGTACTATTCACCCCACCTCTAGTACTTGTGCAGTAGCTTGTAGGGCATTACACGCCCATGACGGGTTTAATCCATGGGGTAAATCGCAACTATCATATTAATAAGGGGTTATATGTAAATTGAGTTATCTTTAGTGGATAAGTGCAATTTACAGAAGTTCAGGGTTCCCAATGCAAATTTGTTTTAATAACTACCCTTACGTTATTTTGTTAACGTTGAGTTTTCAACGGTAGAAAACTGCTTCCCTTTAACCCTATTTATACCCCATTGTCTGTGAGAATTAAAGCATCGAATGTTTTTTGCGTTCTCCCCCCTTTCTCCCAACACAACCAGCAAGGAGAAGAAGTCCAAGGTAATTTTGGCGGTAAAAACAAATTGGATTTTCTTCGGTAATTTCCAATACGATCCAAGGCGCTCCTCCTCCATCCGCTGCGTTTTCAGGTGATGTGTTCATCCCCGTTTGTCTAACAGTGCACATAAATGATAGTATTCTAATACTATTTTACATTATTTTTTCTACCGGAGGTCTACGACTCCTAATGACAACAAAACGAGGAATGATTGTTCAGTTCTTCGACATTGCTTGAAGTTGCGATACAAAAATTATTTTCTTCTCATGAAACCTTTGGAGAAGTACATATGTTAAGAATGTCCAGTAAAAAGGTTTATTAAAACTTTTAATGTTTACGATTGAAATGGTCTAAGATAGAGTGGCTTGTTTTGCACTTGTAAACATTGTATAATTTTGAGCTTATGTATCAATTGCATATTTATCATCAAATTAGGTTGGTTCTAAGCATTATCATTTTCTGTCTAGAAAGAGTTGCTTTTGAGCTTAATAGGATATGTCACAACAGTGAAGCATTTTCTATATGATACTGTACTTGTATATGATACTTGGCAACATTGAAGCATTTTCTGTATGATACTGATACATGGCTTGTAGATGATACTTGAAACTAGGTAGGGATGAGATTGGGCGCAGGCCAGCCCAATGCCCAGTCGGACTGGCCCGAAAACCCCACCTTTAAACCTGGCCCGGCTGGGCATTGGGTCTGCCCAAACCCAAATACTTTCCCAAATGATTTCTCGGCATCGGGCATACCCAAAGACCGATCAGTGATTTCGAGTACGCCGGAAGCCCGATCAAGCAAATAACTGAGCCCTCTCCTATCGGGAGCCCTAAACTCAATCCCAAAATTCTCAGAAATGCCGCTCAGCGAAACACCATCAGCCATAATCCCGATCCTTCCCCCAAGCCCTCAGCCGCTCAGCAAAACCTCGACGTCTTCTTCCAGACCGTGAGACAAAGAAGAAATTGGCAGGTATGATCATCGAGATCGATTGCTGTATTATTTTTTATAATTTAGCTTCTAATGTTTGCATCCCAAACTGCTGATACTTTCGTCCGTGTTTGTTCTCACTGCTTGATTCGTATCAGAATCATCGTCCTTAACAAACCTGGGATCAGTGCCATCAAGCTTGTGAAGGTGGGAAAAAGGTTCAGAATTCAGGAGTTAAACAAAATCTTTCGTCTGTGCTCTGTCTGTGCTCTCGCTTGCTTGAGATTTTTAGGTAATCTCTCCATTTGCTCTAGTGATTTCTTAGTTCAAATTAGTTGCCCCAGAAATTGAACAGTATCCGCTAGCAGTACATGTCTTTGGATTTGGGTCTGTTTGAGTATTTGATGGATAATATAGTGCTATTTTCTGAGAAAATTATCATATGTTACATGTGTTTTTTTTAACATGTGTGTTTTTGTTGCGAGAGCTGATTGTATTTTTTTTTAATATAGATCTTGATACCAAAATGCCCGTTTAATGTTCCACTTAGTATTGATCTCTGTAAGAAATTGGGCAAGAAAAAAATTGTCAGTGATTTTATTATTTACCACTTTGCAATGGACTATCATTTACCAAAATTGCCCATTTATTTACATTAACCATCTTTCCCTCATTCGACTTCTTATTTGAACAAGCTCTAAAGGTGAATTTTAATGTGCTATCTTTTTTACGAGTGATAATATCTGATAGTTTAATCTAACCAGAGGAAATGCACGGCTCATTGTTCTATTTGTTGCTTGATATTTTGTTTAAGGGGCATTGATCCGTATGTTGTTTCCATGAATTCACAGGGGATAAATCATGGGTTCCATATATCTCATCCATTCCATTTGCTCCTGTACCATCTCCTCTCTTATTGCTACCATATCCTTACTGTCTTAACATGAGTTTGGTGTAGTCCTTGTTAGCAACAGTAGCATCCCTGATTTGCGTACTCGGAGTGTCATTGCACCTGAACAAATCATCTTTCTATCAAGTGGTACTCATTATATCAAAGATTTGGGATGTCCTTTGAGACTGCAAGACTATTTGGCTTAGGAGATCATGGAGTGTCATCTTAGTTCTGTTTGGCTGAAATATGGTTGGTAACCTGAATTAACCATTTTGTACTTGTTTCTCTCTCATGTTAGTGAACTATTATTAGCTGCTAACTTAAGCAATTATGACCCTGTCTCCACTATCTGCATGCACGTGAATGTTTGTTGTACTAATGCAAGCAGCTCTTAACAGATTCTTTGTTTCATTAAAGATCTGGGATGTTTATATGAAACTGCAAATTTACTTGGCTGTAAAAGCCAAAGAATGTCATGTGTTTCATGGAAGAATCCTTTTATACTTGTTGGGTCATTAGGCCGGAGTTCGAGGCAACTCGGTCGACAGATGGTTAAGGCCCAACAGGCCCGTCAAAGAAGCTCGATGTCGACTCAGTCAAAGTCAGAGTGGCTAGTCCACCGTTGGGTCCCTCTCGCTCGAACGTGGGATTAAAAACGGACTCGAGAATCTCGGGGACGTGTGCAACATTTACTCCAATTAATGGGAAAAGATCGTGGCCCCATTATGGGTGACCGTTATCTCCCAACATTTCCAAAGGGACCTTAAAACGTCTATAAATAGGGGAGAATGGTCATCTTCAAGGTACGAGGTCTAAGACATAGAACTCTATCTTCTCACCTTTTACCATTCTTATATTCGAGCTTGCGTCGTCAGTCTAGAGACAAACCTCCGTGGGTCGATCTCAGCTATACCAAGCTCCCCCTCTTCCTTAAGTTCCTTACTAACTTAAGCATTGGAGGAGATTTGGGTCGAAATCCAGATCCAACCCCCCTAACGAGTCCCTGTGGTGCAGATCGACGATCACAGTCCAGCATCGAAGGCCGACGTTGAGCTTTCCAATCTCGAACGATCGACGCAACGATCGTCCAAAGGACGGTTGAAAGTCACAACACTTTCAACTACCATCACTTGATCCCGGATTCTCCAACCGAGTGTCACACTCCAGCTGTTGACTCAGCGCCAACTCAGCGCTTTGAGTCTACGGCAGCCTGACAACTGTCTTGGTCAATTTTGGCCTTATCAGTTTGGTATAGTCTGTGGGAAACGTTAACCAGCTTGACATCCTAAAGCGATCAAAAAGCTATGACAGCTGGACCCAGCAATGCCGGACCGGTCGAAGGTTCGAAGGAAAAGCCAAGAGCAAACATCGTCTTGATAGAGGACGTCGTGGACTCCACGACGCCACCACCTCGACCAGTGGAGGAGACAAATGAGCCGGGGTGACGCGAAAGAAGTTCACCCAGTTCACCGAGCAGATCGACATGAGCCTAGGCGCTCTGGCAACCTTAATACGCCAGAATATGGGGAGTCCATCCCCGCAAATGAGCCGTCGCCTCCAAACCCGTACCTGACGCCGATGAGGGGGTCAGCATTTCTCTGAGATCCGGGGGGCCCAAGAGCGGAGATTAACCTCGATGGTTCGACCCCCCAGCCCACCAATACAATGGAGCCGTGGTCGATAATCGAGCTTTCGCGCTCCAGCAAGAACCCACCTACTCCAATTACCGGGCGGCTACCAACAACATCCTAGATCAGGTAATATACGTGACACATCCAGGTTATAACCCGCTAAACCATGCAGGTGGATTCGCAAGAAGAGAGGATATCATGAATCGATCCTCCAGAGCCAACTTCTCGCAACCCGAAGCGGGAGGATCCATTCTGGTCCAATCTACTATTCGGAAGACTCCCTTGAAGGAGAATATCCTCTCCGCTCCTTTTCTTCCCAAATTCAAGCTCCCTGCCCTACCAGCTTATGATGGCAGAGGCGACCCATGGTCGCACATTCAGAAGTATTTGAATATCATGCTACTCCACGGAGCCGACGAGCCATACCTTTGTAGAGCGAGGACGCGAGCTTTATTTGGGTTCGAGCTTTACAAAGGTATAACCAAAAGCTGGTACGAAGGGCTACCCCGCTGCTGCATCGACTCATTCAACGAGCTGGCGGAAATATTCTGCAAGCAATTCGTCGCCAGACGACGACCTAAGAAGAGGTCGTCCCACCTCTTCTCGCTCAAACAAAACGAGAACAAGTCAATCTAAGCCTTCGTCCAGAGATTCAACGACGAGATGCTCGATGTAGAAGAAACGCCGGACGTGACCATTATAGCGGCCCTCACCCAGGCTATCAGTAACAAGCACTGAGGAGGGCCATTCACCAGTTTCCCCCTAATACCGTCGCAGAGATGCTCAACATAACAGATCGGTTCACTTTCTCTGAGGAGGCAGAGGAACCAGCTGAAGCCAATACGAAGAGTACTCCTTCCCGTCGCGGAGACACGAGGCGAGAGAGACCAAACTCGGGAACCCCCGCCAGGAGTCCCGGGACAAGAGGCCTAGGGAGAGGAGCCCTTAAAGCAATAAGCGCCCTTCCTATGCTAAGCCGGTCGTCCCTAAGACAGAAGTCCTCGCCTACACCCTGCGAGAAGAGCTTACCAAGAGGCTGCGAAGAAGGGCAAATACGAGAAGAGGGACGACCTCAAATTTTGCAAATACCACAACGACTATGGGCACGACACAAACGACTGTTGGACTCTCAAAAAGGATATCGACGCCCTAGTCAAACGAGGACACCCCAAAGGCCCGTCCAGCGATCCACCCAGCAAGGAAGGATCCTCGAAACAGAAGGGCAAGATGACGGGATCGCCTGTCACCAAGGTGGTTGACTGATGAACCATCCAAAACTCCTAGCGAATAATGAACGACGACAGCTCCGACATCGATCGGAAAACACCTGTACGCCTTTCCCGTTTTTTCTTTCTTTCATCAATAAAGCATGCTTTCTTTTATCGAGTAAAGCTTCGTTTCTTTGAGCCTTCGTAAAGTTTGTAGAGATTACCCAATCAAAATTCCCCTCGAAAAAGGACTCGATCCTTAAGAGGTGTTGGGAAAGCCGAGCTTACGTAAATGCAAGGAACCCTCGAATGAGCGTCAGTCGTAAGTCGAATGGGCCACCCCTTCGCGACTAAATGACTCTGTCGAACGAGCGTCAGTCGTAAGTCGAAGGGGCCACCCCTTCGCGACTGAACGACTCTCTCGAACGAGCGTCAGCCGTAAGTCGAAGGGGCCACCCCTTCGCGACTGAACGACTCTTCTAAAGGAGCGTCAGCCGTAAGTCAAAGGGGCCACCCCTTCGCTACTGAACGACTCTCTCAAACGAGCATCAGCCGTAAGTCGAAGGGACCACTCCTTCGCAACTGAACGACTCTCTCGAACGAGTGTCAGCTGTAAGTCGAATTGACCACCCCTTCGTGACTGAACGACTCTTAAACGAGCGACAGCCATAAGTCGAAGGAGCCACCCCTTCGCGACTGAGCGACTCTCCTAAACGAGCGTCAACCGTAAGTCGAAGGGGCCACCCCTTCGCGACTGGACGACTCTCCTAAACGAGCGTCGGTTATAAGTCGAAGGGACCACCCCTTCGTGACTGAACGACTCTCGAACGAGCGTCAGCCGTAACTCGAAGGGGCCACCCATTTGCGACTGAACGACTCTCTCGAATGAGCGTCAGCCGTAAGTCGAAGGGGCCACCCCTTTGCGACGGAACGACTCTCCTAAACGAGCGTCAGCCGTAAGACGAAGGGGACACCCCTTCGCGACTGAACAACTCTCTCGAACGAGCGTCAGCCGTAAGTCGAAGGGATCAACCTTTCATGACTAAACGACTCTCGAACGAGCGTCAGCCATAAGTCGAAGGGGCCACCTCTTCGCTACTGAACGACTCTCTCTAACGAGCGTCAGCCGTAAGTTGAAGGGATCACCCCTTCACGACAAAACGACTCTCGAACGAGCGTCAGCTGTAAGTCGAAGGGGCCACCCCTTCGCGACTGAACAACTCTCTTAAACGAGCGTCAGTCGTAAGACGAAGGGGTCATCCCTTCGCAACTGAACGACTCTTAAACGAGCGTCGGCCGTAAGTCGAAGGGGCCATCCCTTCGCTATTGAATGACTCTCTCGAACGAGCGTCGGCCGTAAGTCGAAGGGGCTACCCCTTCGCTACTGAACGACTCTCTCGAACGAACGTCGGCCGTAAGTCGAAGGGGCCACCCATTCGCTACTGAACGACTCTATCGAATGAGCGTCGGCCGTATGTCGAAGTGGCCATCCCTTCGTGACTGAACGACTCTCTCGAACGAGCGTCGGCCGTAAGTCGAAGGGGCCACCCCTTTGCGACTGAACGACTCTCATGAACGAGCGTCAGCCGTAAGTCGAAGGGACCACCCCTCCGCGACTGAACGACTCTCTCAAACGAGCGTCATCCGTAAGTCGAAGGGACCACCCCTTCGCGACTGAACGACTCCTGAACGAGCGTCAGCCGTAAGTCGAAGTGGCCACCCTTTCGCGACTGAACGACTCTCCTAAACGAGCGTCAGCCGTAAGTCGAAGGGGCCACCCCTTCGCGACTGAACGACTCTCCTAAACGAGCGTCAGCCGTAAGTCAAAGGGGCCACCCCTTCGCTTCTGAACGACTCTCTCGAACGAGCGTCAGCCGTAAGTCGAATGGGCCACCCGTTCGCTATTGAACGACTCTCCTAAACGCTCGTCAGTCGTAAGTCAAAGGGGCCACCCCTTCGCTACTGAACGATCCTAACCCCATATCGTCAACCACGAATCGGGTAGATCTCTCCCTTTCCATGGAACGTGGTGATCAAATTCTAAATGCGGTTCGATGGTTTATCCTCGATCACACCGAAGCAGCGCCTAACCCATTGAAAGGGACCATCAGGCATTGAGACCACCACGGGGCGAGAGCGACAACAAACAAAGAGAGCCAATGGCATGTGAGAATACACATACCAATTCTCTTGTCACTCTCCATTACAAAATATTGTTTTCACTTACATCACCCCCTATACATTCAAAACTTTCTATCAGGCTAGATCTTACAGCGGCTGTTCAAGCCATCGATCTCCCTCCAACGCGGCCGTAGGCTCCGGCACCCCCGTAGCAACCACTCTTGTTTCGTCGCCAGCCATGATGGTAGCCTCGTCCGCTGGAGCTGCCTCCTCCATGCATCGGTTCGACTCATCGTTGCCTTGGCTAGACTCATCTTCACCAAGGTGTGGATAGATCATCGGGATCTCATCGATCTTCGCGGAGAGGTCAGGGAATCGGTTCCTCATCTCTAACCGGCATCGCTCATAACCTTGTTTATAAAGCTCGTCAAAGTCGGGAAATGAAGCCGTGAAGTCCCGAATCGCATTCTTCGCAATGACGTCAGCTTCGACTCTCTCCTCCAGCAGAGCATTCTCTGCTCGCTCTCTTAAGGCGATCTGTTCGGTCTCCCTCCTACGAGACTCGCTTAGCTCTTGCCCAAGTTTCTCAACGATTAACGACCTCGTCTCGGAGAGGCGGCTGATTCTTTCCAACTCAGCCTGGAACTTCACCACCCTCGACCTGACGACCTCCAGAGTGACATCGTAATAGGCTACCACCGAAGCTCGACGACGCAACGCCGTGGTCGCCACGAGAGCCAGCACAACATCCGACCGTCAGCTTATGTGTCGATATTGGCATCGATAGAGGCCCAAACGACAATCACCAGGCCGCTGGCATGGACAACTATTGACGCAAGCCGTTCATAATCGACCCTGTCCATAACAGCCATGTCCCATGGAAGGGTCGCATTCTCGACGATGCGGGAGGCAGCCCCACAGTCGAGGAGAGCAGAATCCCCACACATCAATGGAAATCTCGCCTTGACAAGCTCCTCCTCGGAACAGTCGATGGGAACCTGAGGAGATCGGTCACTAGCAACATCGGCATATACTCCTCAGGGATGTCCTCAGGTAACCATACGGAGGGAGACAAACCCCCCAGGGCCAGGTGGCTCGATGCACACGAAGATCTGGCGGAACCTGAGTCTCCCTCGAATCTTCCTCATAGAGTGCATCACTCCCTGGCTGGAGGCCTGCTCCGCGGATGCGTTCGACCCAGACGGTTTCGAGTCGCTGAGGAGGATCCTCAGCCGCTTTTTGCCCCCTCTAGTGCAACCACCTCAAACTCGGAGGGGGGCCCTTTCTTCTTCTGCTAGGGCGAGCCACCTGGGCAATCCCTTTAACGATCATGGGTCGACCTCCGGACGGCTGGACCATCGATCTTGATGCGGTCGGCGCCCGGGGCGACGACATTCTCGCATCCGCCTCTTTGATGGAAGCCTCGACTGCTTCCTTCAAGGCGGGATCTACCGGATAATCCACGCTGTTCATACCTGCTGGAGCAACAAACGAGTTAGATCAAGCGACGAAGGTCGAACAATTGGCGAGCACGGTCGGACCGACCTTTCGTCCACACGGTTTGACGCAGCACGTCGTCCGACCACAGCCACTCGATCGACCTCATACCTTCGGGTATGTTCTTCAGAATGTCGGCGACTTTCTTCTCCTCGACAGTCAGCGGCTTATCCTCGGTGGGCCCCAAATCAGGGGCGCCCCAACCGGTGCAGAAGCTTGCCTCCTCTGGACACAAACTCGTCCTTCCACTTATGGTTGGAGGTAGGAAGATCTTCCAGCAGCTTCCTTCCTCGACGGGCCATTATCGTATACCACCCCGGAGTCTTGAGGGGAGGGATCGAGAAGAAGTGGTTGAATAGATGCAGGGATGGCTCGATTCTCTTCGTCACGCACAGAACTATGAAGCACAACAACATGCCAATAGCGTTCGGCATCAGCTGGCAGAGGGAAATGTTCAAGGTACACAGGAAATGCCGCAGGAAGGGATGCATAGAAAATCGAAAGCCCCGTTCGAAGGCTTTGATATAGACCCCCGCGTTCCGATCGACAGGACGATGAGCCATTTCGTCCCTCCCAGGCAGTCTGATTCGATAATCGAGGCGAACAAAATTCCTCTGAAACGTGTCGATTTGGTCGGTATTGACTTTGAACCGCACATTTGCCAGCAAGCCCGGCTCCATGACCCCTTCCTGATTCTTCTGGATGGCGGTGACCACATTCCTTCCGAAGGCAGAGGACGAAGCCATTACTTTCGAAAGAAGGAAAATCTGAATCGAGCGAATGAAGACAGTACTCCTGCACTCCTTCGTTAGGACCGTCATATATGGGCGAGGCAGCAACCGCATGATGGAACACGCGTCAAGGATCCAAGGACCCAGAATGTCTTGGATTTTGAACCGGTAAATCATCTGAATCGATAAGGCGGGCTTTTTGGCGCCTAATTCGAGTGCTATTTTCTCGAATGCTGCGCCCCATTAAATGCGATGTAACATTGTTTGACCTCAGCGGATGGACCCTTGACGGTCGCGCGACGGGGGGCCATTGTTGAGTCATTGGGCCGGAGTTCGAGGCAACTCGGTCGACGGATGATTAAGGCCCAACATGCCCGCCAAAGAAGCCCGATGTCGACTCAGTCAAAACCAAAGTGGCTAGTCGACCGTTGGGTCCCTCTCGCTCGAACGTGGGATTAAAAGCGGACTCGAGAATCTCGGGGACGTGTGCAACATTTACTCCTATTAATGGGGAAAGATCGTGGCCCCATTATGGGTGACCGTTATCCCCCAACGTTTCTAAAGGGACCCTAAAACGTCTATAAATAGGGGGGAAGGGTCCCATCTTCAAGGTACAAGGTCTAAGACATAGAACTCTATCTTCTCACTTTTACCATTCTTATATTCGAGCTTGCGTCATCTGTCTAGAGACGAACCTCCGTGGGTCGATCTCAGCTACACCAAGCTCCCTCTCTTCCTTTAGTTCCCTATTAACTTAAACATCGGAGGGGATTTGGGTCGGAACACAGATCCGACCCCCTAACGAGTCCATGTGGTGCAGATTGACGATCACAGTCCACCATTGAAGGTCGACGTCGAGCTTTCCAACCTCGAACGATCGACACAACGGTCGCCCAAAGGACGGTCGAAGGTCGCAACACTTCCAACTACCATCACTCGACCCTGGTTCCTCCAAACGAGGGTCCTACTCCATCTGCTGACGAGGCTCCAACTCAGCGCTTTGAGTCTACGTCAGCCTGACAACTGTCTTGATCAATTTTGGCCTTAACAATAATATTTTTTGAACTACATTTCTTTCCCTTCCAAATGTCATTTAATTCTTTTAGTTGTATAGAACACTATTCAAATCCTTTATATTAATTTTTGTTGTGGCTAGGAGCTCCTTCCAGTAGTTGCTAATGCGGTAGTAGTTGTTATTTTATTGTGGCTATGAGCTTCATACTATTCAAATTTACTCGGAGTGTCGTTATTTCATTGTTATGGATATCTCTGCTTAATGTGGTAATAGTTGTTAATGCATTCTTTTTAAAACTTCACCATTCAGTTCTCGTCATGGCACCTTCTAGTAGCTTGCTAACTCCATCTATGTCAACAAATCCATCCATTCAAGACACATCCGAGATGTCTTGCGGTTCAGATGATGAAATAGAGGATGTCAAAATAATGACAAGCAAGAGTAAAAAAAGATATGAAGTGTGTAAACATTTTACAATAGGAAGACAAATTGATGGCATATCTAAAGCAATTTGTAAGTATTGCAAGCATATACTTTCATGTTCAAACAAATCAGGAACAACTCATTTAGGTCGACATCTTAAGTTCTTTTGCAAAAAGAATCCTCATAAGGATATGAAACACATGTTGCTCAATAAATCTCCAAAATGTGATGACACGAGGATTTTTAAGTTTGATTAAGCATGCAGAAAATGCTTGGCAAAACTCCTGATTTGTGCAGAACTTCCATTTAAAATAGCAAAACATCCGTTATTCATCACTTATGTGAGGAGCTTGCAGCCTTTGTTTACCACAATTTGTCGTCATACACTTAGAAAGATTTAGATTGACGTGTGAGTTTTACTACTGATTTATGGATTTCAAATCAAAACCGTGGTTATTTGGCTCTTATTGCACATTATGTTGATGAAGAATTCACGTTGAAGAAGAAGATATTAAATTTTCGAAACATCTCTTTTCCATACATAAGTTTTGCCATCACTGATGTTTGTGAAAATTATTTAGCTGAGGGGGGATTTGGATGCTAAATTATTTGCAAACATTGTTGATAATTGTAGTATGAATGATGTCTTGATAAGAAACTTTAAAAGAGATTTTGTTGGGAAATTGTTGTTCAATGGTGAACATATACTTATCAGTTGTTACACACACATTTTGAACATTTGATGCATGATGGAATTAAAGCCATGGATGAATCTGTTAAACACATCCATAATCTAGTTACACATGTTAGCAATTCTTTACAGATGCAAACATTTAATGGAATTATGCAATTGCTTAAGTTGCATACTAAAAAGGTTTAGTTTTGGATGCAGCCACAAGGTGGGATTGCACATATGAAATGCTTTGTAATGCTTTATCATATAAGAATGCATTGTTAGATATACAAAAAAGCATTATAAGTGTATCGCTGCTGCTACCATTGATAATTGGAATACAGCTAAGATGATAACAATATTCTTAAAAACTTTTGTAGACACAACTGAAGTATTTTCTGGTTGCAAGTATCCCACTTCTGATTTGTATTTCAAGAAAATTTGGGCCATCCAGAATGTGGTAGAAGAGAAATCTTCAAATAGTGATGAAATTGTCAAAACATTGGTATTAGAAATAAAAAAAAAAGATTAAAACATATTGACATGAATCCAATAAAGTTCTACTATTGCATCTATTTTGGGTCCTAGATCAAAATTGGCTTATATTGAATATAATTATTCTGATGCATTTGGAGATAAAATGTGTGGACAAATGGTTAGAGAACTTACAGATTTTTTTCATAAAATGTATGATCAATATGAGAGGGTGGCTAAAAAAGATTCTGCTGGTAATGTGTGGACAACAAATATAGAATCGAACGCTTCTTTCAATTTGAACAAAAGAAAATCAGACCTAGATTTTGCAAATTTTTGATCCCAAAATGTTATGAAAAGATCTACAAGGAGCGATGTTGATAGCTATTTAGAGGAAAATTTACTTCCTCCTATGTTAGATATGGATTTTAATATTTTAGATTGGTGGAAGAACTATTATTTTTTATGGGCTTTGAATTTATTCTGATAGATTACATACAAGAATCTTTAAATTTATTCTGCTAAGCACTCATATACTAATCCTTAATCCAAAGGAGAAGAATTGGAAGATGATACAAACTTCACTTTCATCTACATAACATCAAAATCAATGATATAATGCTTATAATAACATTTTATGAAATACTAATAGAATATAAATATTCTAAAAATATATTGATTGTTACATATATAATACTCATTTCGGAGCCAATCATGTGTGCATACCAAAGCTTCTACAGTAGTTGAACTCAATCAGCTACGATATCGATCAACAACTCTGCCTCCATCACTAAAAGCTGACTCTTATGAAACTGTAGATAATGGCATTGCTAAGACATCTCGAGTCATTTTCGAAAAAACGTGATAAAGTGTTGCATCTTTCTTCCACCAATCTAAAATATTAAAATCCATATCTGACATTGGATGAAGTAAATTTTCCTCTAAATAGCTATCAACCAAAAATTTGCAAAATCCAGGTCGGATTTTCTTTTATTCAAACTGAAAGAAGCGTTCGACTCTATACTTATTGCCCTGGTACACATCACCAGCAGGACATTTTTAGCCACCATCTTATATTGATCATACATTTTATTAAAAATCCCTAAGTTCTCTAACCTTTTCCCCCACATTTCATCACCAAATGAATCAGAGTACTTATACTCAATATAAAACAATTTTGATCTAGGATCCAAAATTGATGCAAAAGTTAGAACTTTATTGCATTCATCCCAAAAAATTTAAACCTTTTTTGCATTTCTAATGCCAATGTTTTGACAATTTCATCATCATTTGAAGCTTACTCTTCTAAAACATTCTGAATGGTCCAAATTTCCTTGAAATACACATTAGAAGTGGGATACTTGCAACCAAAAAACACTTCAGTTGTGTCTACAAAAGCTTTTAAGAATATTGTTATCATCTCAGCTTTATTCCAATTATCAATAGTATGAGCATCAATATACTTATAATACTATTTTGTATATTTAACAAATGCATCCTTATATGATAAAGCATTACGAAGCATTTCATATGTGGAATTTCACATTGTGGTTACATCCAAAACTAAACCTTTTTTGGTAGACAAATTAAGCAATTGTTCAATTCCATTAAATGTTTACATCCATGAAGAGTTGGTAACAACATGTGTAATTAGATTACGAATGTGTTTAACAGATCATCCATGGCTTTAATTCCATCTTGTGCCATAATGTTCAAAATGTGTGTGTAACATCTGATATGTATATGTTTACCATTGAACAACAATTTTTCACCAAAATCTCTTTTAAAATTTTTTATCAAAGAATCATTCATACTACAATTATAAACAGCGATTGCAAATATTTAGCATCCAAATCCCCCTCAGCAAGACAATTTCCAAGAACATCAGTGATGACAATACTTGTGTGAGGAGAAGAGATTTTTCGAAAAATTTAATATCTTCTTCTTCAACATGAATTTTTCATCAACAAAATGTGCAGTAATAGTCAAATAACCATGTTTTTTATTTGAAGTCCATAAATCAGTAGCAAAGCTCACACGACAGTCTAAATCTTTCAAAAAATTATGAAGCTTCTGTTTTTCTTCTTGAAACAAAGAAATGCAATCATTTCTAATTGTATGACGGCCAATTATGGTAAATAAAGGCTGTAAGCTCCTCACAAAAGTAATGAATAATGGATGTTCTACTATTTTAAATAGAAGTTCTGCACAATCAGGAGTTTTGCTAAGCATTTTCTACTTATTTCTTGATCAAACTTAAAAATCCTCATGTCATCACATTTTGGAGATTTATAAAGCAATATGTGTTTCATATCGTTATGAGTCTTCTTTTTGCAAGAGAACTTAAGATGTCGACTTAAATGATGTGTTCCTGATTTCTTTGAAGAAGAAAGTATATACTTACAATATTTACAAATTGATTTAGATATGTCACCAGGTTGTCTTTCTATTGTAAAATGTTTCCACACTTCAAATCTTCTTTTTATATTGCTTGTCATTACTTCGACGTCGTCTAGTTCATCTTCTAAACCTCGAGACATCTCAATTGTATCTTGAATGGATGGATTTGTTGGCATTGATGGAGCTTGGGAGCTACTAGAAAGAGTTCGAGCCATGATGATAAATGAAGGGTAAAGTTCAAAAAAAGAATGCATTAATAACTGGCATCACGCAGGAAAAAAGATACTGATATCCATAACCACACAGTAAAAAAATATGATCTATGTCGGCATAATAACCCTGTAATATTAGACAATTGAATAGTGTATAGCTAATTGGACACAACTCACTAGAGTCAAAATTCAGTATATCCATTTTAGGACAATAGTTGATATGGTATGTTTGAGATCATGCATACAGCTATTACTCATCTCCAACACATTATTGACAGACAGCTTTTAGAATAAGATGTTTATTCCTAATATTGTCACATACATGATATGATTCTTTTCAGGAGCAAAACAAGAAGATAGGTTTCTGTCAACTTGGTGCAAAGATACCAACTGCAAATTAGCAACTGCAAAGATACCAACTGCAAATTAGCAGAATCAGTTATTAGCTTAAACCATGTAATTTGGTTCCCCGACGACAAAAAACCCAAAACATGCGCACATATAAGATAAACACATGCACGCGTGTAAACCTCATGAAACATTCTTATTGTATTTTTGCCAAGTCTCGACTATTTTAGTGATAACCAATACAGTGTAGCCTCAAATTTTAGTAAAATCCCGTAGTTTTGGGCGGATGGACCAGAAGGCAGTTCGTTTTCAAAACTGCATAAATAAAATTCTTGTTGGGAAAAAAAGAGGACCGCAGAAACAGAAACTTAACATTCATATTCTATCAGGCAATTCAACAAACACCTTCAATGCACACACTCTCAATTCACTAAAGCTGCAATCTCCCCCGCTCATGCAACATGATCGATGGGCCTCAATCATTCGGAGTTCATCTTCCTTGTAATGTTTTTTATTTTAAAAAATATTCTCTCTGGCAATTCACCAAATACCATAAGAGCCGGTAAATTCTAACAATGTGTTTTAGCCCCTTATACAACTCGAAGTTAAAAAGTAAAAAAAATATTATTTTAAATATAAATAATTAGGAATATAAAAAACAGATAAAAATCCAATTTGACAAACTAGCAGCAACGCTATGCCATTTCATAAAAATTCAGATACTAACATCATATGACAAAAGAACCACAATACGAGATCATAAGCAAAAAAGTACTAAAAATCCATAGAAAAAAACAGAGATTGAGATAGAGAAAGGGCACCGCGTATGAACCTGAGATGGGTAATAACCTGAGATGGGCAATTATGAAGGAGAACCATCTGATGATCAAGCTAGGGTTTTTGAAACTCGAGGTACTATAAGAGTCTCGTCGGAGCTAATGGAAAGAGGTGTCGCTGCGCCACCGTCTTCAAGCTTAAGAATGGAGGTTGCCGCGAGCTTGGGATTGAATGAGATAGCCGTTGGAACAGAGGGAGCCGTTGGATCAGAAGCTGGAGAGATCTCGTCCCTACAGCAGGGGGATACTCCTAGCCGTTGAGCTAGTAAATGGAGAAATGTAGTCCCTTGATATGGGTGGGCCCAATATGAGAAATAGCTGTCTTCTTTCCTCACCCCAGCTACATTCGAATGAAGCGATGGAGGAGGGATTATAGGATTCCAACAGAATTCCGTTAGGGTGTTTGTTAGGAGATTGAGAAATGATAAAGAGCAGATTTGGAGGGAGTTGTAATCATCGTGAATTTGGAATTAATCCAGTCTCAATTGAGATTTCAGTTTTCTTCTTTTGTTCTTATTTTTTCCTATTTTCTTTCTTTGGGTTGTGATTGCAGAATCCATGGGGCAGCCATGGAAGCGCCCGGAGGAAGAGGAGACCCCTGAGGAGGAGGTACCTCCACAATTGGTATCAAAGCAACCAAGTTGGAGCCAGCGGGAGGAGGAGAATGACGAAGAGAACGCCATCGATGAAGAGACTTGGACCGAAAGGTTTCGAAGGTTGGAGGAAGAGCAGAAGGCGACCCATCATCAAATCCAACAACAATGGGAGCTGATTCAACAGGATCAAAAGGCTACTCATAACCGGATCGAGCAACAATGGAACTTGGTGCAGCAGCAGCTTCAGCAACAAATCGCCATCAACACTGCCCAGTACCAAAGCCTCGCAAGTAAGATGGATGAACTCTCTAAAGGGGCCTTACCTCTAGTTGCTTGTCTAGAGAATTACAGGAGACCAGATCAGCCAGAAGGAGATCAATCATCATTCAATGCTGGAGAGAATTCCAACAATAGACGATGGGAAGGGCCAGGAAGCAGGGAGAACAATCCTAAGGGCTTGAGATCAGAGTTTTCCGTATTCAAAGGGGGAGAGGAGGTTATTCCATGGATTAATCAAGTAGTTCAGATCTTTGAGTATTACAAAACTGAAAGGAGTTCATGGGTGAAGGTGTGTGGGTTTTACTTGAAGGAAGAAGCCTTACAGTGGTATGACTGGGCAAAAATTAACGTGGATGGATTCATGGTGTGGAATCACTTTAAGAAGGAGATATTGGCCAGGTTTGGACCCCCAGAAATGGAAAAACCTTTCCAAGTCTTTACTAAGTTGAAGCAAGAAAGTTCTGTGAGAGAATACTTGAAGAAATTAGAGAAGGTGATGGGATTCTTAGACAGGTTGCCCAAGGAGTACATCCTAGATAAGTTTGTTAGGGGGCTTAAGGAGGAGATTAGATTTGAGGTTGCTGCTGCAGAACCTTAGGATCTTAAAAATGCAATACGGTTGGCAAAAAATTTCGAAGAGAAATTTCTTACAACAAAGAAGACCACTAGGCTGCCAACAATGAGTGGAGTCCAAGGCAGATCCACCCACAATGCTGCAGGAGTTGGGAATACTAATAAGGCTATTGCACCATCCCCAATTTCCAGGAAGTTAATAGATGAAGAAATCCAATATAAAAGAAGGAACCATTTGTGCTTTGGGTGTGATGAGAAGTGGAGTAAGGATCACAAATGTAAGAAATTATTCATCATGGAAGGTATATGGGAGGAGGAAGAGTACTGTGGGGAAGCTGATAACACTGAGAAGGAGGAATTGCCTCGGAGTGAACCAATTCATGAGAAGGGGGATCACCTACATACTATTTCACTACAAGCTATGTGTGGTATTCCAGCAGCTCACACTATAAGAATTGAAGGCAGTATTAAGGGGCAAGCAGTTCAAGTCCTAGTGGACTCTGGCTCAACTCACAGTTTTATCCTGCCTAAATTGGCCAAGAATCTGGGATTGGAAATAGAAGAATTAAAGAATTTTAAAGTATGGGTGGCTAATGGTGATAATCTTGAGGGGTCAGGAATTTGCAGGAATGTGTTGCTGAAGTGCCAAGGAATTACGGTTCAGTTGGACTTACTCCTCCTGCCAATGGGAGGGAATCAAATTGTATTGGGAGCTCATTGGCTTAAACAACTGGATGACATAGTGCTAAATTTTAAAAAGCTACAAATGAAATTCCATTATCAGGGAAAGGAGTGTACTTGGCAAGGAGCAAAGGGGGAAATGCAGGTGGTTAGTGATAAATTGATGAGAAAAACATTGAGGCAGGAGGGCAGTGGCTATTTAATCCAATTGAGATCATTAGCATTAACAGCTACTCAGTGGGAGTGTGGAGGGCAAGGAATTCAGAATCAACCCCCAGAACTACAGAGGTTAATGGCAAAGTATTCTATGATATTTGAGGAACCCAGGACATTACCACCACAGAGGCACTGTGACCACAATATTCCATTGGAACCTAATGCCATGCCAGTATGTGTTAGACCCTACAGACATGCCCACTTTTTGAAGGGAGAGCTTGAGAAACAGATTGCAGAAATGTTGAACTCTGGAATTATTCGTGCTAGTACAAGTCCCTATGGATCACCTGTAGTCATGGTAAAAAAATCTGATGGCTCTTGGAGAATGTGTGTAGATTATAGAACTTTGAATCAGCAAACAATGAAAGATAAGTTTCCCATGCTTATAATTGAGGAGCTTTTAGATGATCTTCATGGAGCAGTAGTTTTCTCTAAACTGGATCTTAGGTCTGGATATCATCAGATAAGAGTTCGAGAAGAGGAACAAGACAACATTTAGAACACATGATGGCAATTACGAGTTTATTGTGATGCCATTTGGGCTGACCAATGCTCCGTCAACTTTCCAATCTTTGATGAATCAGTTTTTCAGGTCAGTGTTAAGGAAATATGTCTTAGTTTTTTTTTGATGACATATTAATTTACAGCTCAAATTTCCACTCCCACCTGGAGCATCTGGAGGAAGTCTTGAAGATTTTGAAGTCTAGTCAACTGTTTGTGAAGCTCTCAAAGTGCCAATTCAACAAGAAGTCTATAGACTATTTGGGCCATGTAATTTCTGGGGAGGGTGTGGCAGCAGACCCTAAGAAAATAGAAGCTGTGGTGGCATGGAGTGAGCCCAAGACAGTGAAGGGGTTGAGAGGCTTCTTTGGGTTAGCTGGGTATTACCGCAAGTTTGTTAAAGGATTTGGGTGCATTGCAGCTCCTCTTACCAACATGCTGAAGAAAGGAGAGTTGTTGTGTAGTAATGAAGCTCGGATAGCTTTTCAGAAGCTGAAGAATGCCTTGGTGACTTCTCCTTTATTAACCTTACCCAATTTCAATAAAGAGTTCATTGTGGAATGTGATGCTTCTGGGCAAGGGATTGGGGCTGTTTTAATGCAAGAAGGAAGGCCCATGGCCTATCTAAGTTCTAAGCTGAAGGGGAGAAATTTACTGTTGTCCACTTATGAAAAGGAATTGCTAGCACTCATAAGAGCTACGAAGAAATGGAGTCATATCTCATTGGGAGGGAATTTGTGATACGTACTGACCATAGAAGTCTAAGCCACTTGTTATCCCAAAGGTTGCAACATGGAATACAAAGTAAATGGCTTATCAAGCTGCAGCAGTTTGATTACAAAGTGGAGTTCAAGCCTGGGAGGAAGAATGCCGCAGCTGATGCTTTATTAAGGAGCCTGAAGGAGAAGATTTCTTGCAAGAAGACTACTATACTTTGTGCCAAGTATCAGTGGTGCAAGCTGACTGGATGCATGGTATTAGGGACATGGTAAGCAAGGATGAGTTTTTAAAGAGCTGGAGCAAAAACTACAAGTGGACACCAAGCAAGCTGAAGATATTAAGGTGGATGGAGTGTATTATTATAAAGGAAAAATATTGATAAATCCTGAGAACCAAGAGGTAGTGAAAATTCTGATAAAAGAACACCATAGCTCACCTTTGGGGGGACATTTAGATGCTGCCAGAACTACACACAGATTGAGGGGTGTTTTCTTTTGGAGGGGCATGAGATCAGATGTGAAGAGGTTTGTAGGAGAATGCGATACCTGCCAACGCAGCAAGGCAGAGAACCTTGCTTATCCTGGACCGTTACAACCACTTTCAATCCCTAATCAAATTTGGGAAGAGATATCTATGGATTTCATAATCGGGCTACCACCATGTGCGGATGTCAGTGCTATATATGTGGTAGTTGACAGGTTATCAAAGGGAGCACATTTTTTTGGAATCAAGTATCCTTTCACTGCCAAGCAAGTAGCCCAAGTCTTCTTCAATGGGGTGTTCAAACTGCATGGACTCCCAAAATCTATGGTAAGTAACAGAGATCCAATTTTCACTAGCTTATTCTGGAAAGAGTTATTTGCTTTACAGGGAACTATTCTTGCTATGAGCTCCTCATACCATCCTCAGTCAGATGGACAAACAGAGATAACTAATAGACAGTTGGAGTGTTATCTGAGATGTTTTTGCAGTCATAAGCCTAAGGAGTGGCCGAGGTGGCTGCCATTGGCTAAATATTGGTTTAATACCACATGGAAGGCACCTACCCAAATGACTCCCTTTGAAGCAATGTACGGGAGGAAACCACCATCATTATTAAGCTATGTCCCACATACTGCAAAGGTGCAAGGAGTTGAGGAGGAATTGTTTTCTAGGGAAGTTACACTTCAGTTTCTAAAGGACAATTTGAGAAGAGCTCAAGGCCGTATGAAAAAATATGCAGACAGGAGAAGGACTGAGAGGATATTGGAAGTTGGTGATTGGGTTTACTTACGTCTCCAACCCTACAGGCAAGTTACTGCAGCAATGAGAAAACCCCATAAATTGTCTCTGAAATGTTATGGACCATATAAAATAATTTAGAAAATTGGCCCAGTGGCCTATAAACTGGAAATGCCAACTTCATCCAGGATTCACCCTGTATTTCATGTTTCACAACTGAAGGAGAAGCTGGGAATTGGAGTGGAAGTTCAGAATGATCAACCATGCTATTTGGATGAAGTGGTGGATGAGCCAGAGTCAATTTTGGATCGACGAACAGTTTGACTGAAAAATGCACTGATTTCGCAGGTCTTAATCAAATGGAGGCAGAGGGATGCTGATGATACAACTTGGGAGAGCTACTGGGACTTAGTGAAGCGTTTTCCAACCTTCGACCTTGAGGCAAGGTCGAAAAATGGGGGAGGTAATGTAAGAGTCTCGTCGGAGCAAATGGAAAGAGGTGTTGTTGCGCCACCGTCTTCAAGCTTAAGAATGGAGGTTGCCGCGAGCTTAGGATTGAAGGAGATAACCATTGGAACGGAGGGAGCTGTTGGATCAAAAGAGGTGTCGCTGCGCCACCGTCTTCAAGCTTAAGAATGGAGGTTGCCGTGAGCTTGGGATTGAAGGAGATAGCCATTGGAACGGAGGGAGCCGTTGGATGAGAAGCTGGAGAGATCTCGTCCCTACAGCAGAGGGATAATCCTAGCCGTTGAGCTAGTAAATGGAGAAATGTAGTCCCTTGATATGGGTGGGCCCAATGTGAGAAATAGCTGTCTTCTTTCCTCACCCCAGCTAAATTCGGACGAAGCGATGGAGGAGGGATTATAGGATTCCAACAGAATTCTGTTAGGGCGTTTGTCAGGAGATTGAGAAAGGATAAAGAGCGGATTTGGAGGGAGTTGTAATCATCGTGAATTTGGAATTAATCCAGTCTCAATTGAGATTTCAGTTTTCTTCTTTTGTTCTTATTTTTTCCTATTTTCTTTCTTTGGGTTGTGAGTGCATAATCCATGGGGCGGCCATGGAAGCGCCCGGAGGAAGAGGGCCCCCCTGAGGAGGAGGTACCTCCACAGGTACGGAGCTTGGAAGGGGGGTGAAGTGCTGCTCGAGAGATGAGGAGCGATATCTAGAAAAGATGTGGGACTTCCGACCATACCGATCGTCATCGTCGATGGCCTCTCGGGTGCCTTGTTCCCTCTCTATTTCTCTGTCGCACGGGGCAGACAACTTGATTTCTTGCACTTGATCATGTGCAAAAGGCGGGTTAGGGCATGTTCTTTTGTGATGATGTGGTTGTTTGTTGAAGTTGTGAATAGTGATGGTGAAAGTAGAGTATTGTGTTTTTTTGGGTGAAAGTGAGTTGTGAATGTGGATGTTGGAATTTTTTGTGGGTCCCACACAACTTTATTGTGTTTTTTGGTTGTGAATGTTGTCGTGAAAGTTGGAGGGTGAAAGTGGTGAGTGTGATGAGGTGAGAATAGGGGAACGATGACCCCATTGAATTTCTTGTGGAATTAATATAAAAATAAAAAATCCCAACAACCCATGGAAAAATTAGAGCTTGAAGATAGAAAAAAAATCCCACGGCATGAATGGAACATTTTGACGAACTACTTCAAATATCCAAATTTTTTTGCCGTATTTACAATGAAAATACATGAATGTCAAATATGTTTCAAAAAACCAAATGGCTTGCTACCAACACATTTCCGTATTCCATCAAATATCCATATCACTAAATACAAAAGACCAAAAATTATGACAAATCCCATAGTATGCTTGCAGCAACATGTCAAATGCATTCACAAAGTCAACCCATAAGAACCAAAGACCTAGGTCGATTAACCGTATAGTACAACAAAAAGTCGTCCAAATCCCAACCACCTCAAAATACAACAACCCACCAGAACGACATCAAAGTCACAAATGTACATCTCCACATCAACTGATATTGTGATACATTAATAACAGTAATAAAATAAGACCTAAGAGAGAGAACAATGCCACCTTATTGGAGTGGTAATCATTTATGATGCTCTCAACCCTGTCATTGTTTATCTCTATAAGTCCTACAACCCGATCTATACGAGTCTCTATGTCTATCATCCTCCTATCAGACAATGGTGTCGAAGCACCGTCAGACTTGGGCCGTTGTTCACTCTCATCTGGTAAATGGAGTATCACCTGTTTGGACCACTCGGGGTGTGGGGGATCCTTCCATTGAAAGAATGAGCACGGATGCTCCTGTACAACTACAAAAATGCCGGCCTGGGTTTAATCAGGTCCATGACGTCCTCGGCAAACTTAACCCACATTGGCATATCTTGAAGTCATCTCCATCGGCAGCCAAATCCCCCCGATCTCATCTCTAGGTCGAGATCGGCTAGAAGAGCTCGATCCGTAACTCATGTGTACCTGGCATAATAAAAAAAACACTCCATTAACATATAAAAGTTTACAGATATAAGAGGGATAAATGGAAAAGATTGAGTGAAAAGCATACCTACGAAATGTATTGAACATGAGCATGGTAATGTTGGCGGCAGCATTCAGACCTCAGAACAGTCACACAAAAAGAGCATATAATAATAGAAGCAGATTGCCAATGGAAGAATTAAGCATAATGAGAAACGTAAAACAAATTCAACCCCCAAAAAACCACACGAAAGCAAAAAACTTTAAAAACATGCAGGAAGCATATTGGTGACATTCATATAGTTTAACAATCATAAGCCCTCAGATTATAATTTTCCATATCCCCATCAGGTTGCTTGGCAATGGCTCGTTCATTGTCTACCCACACATGCCCACGACATGAATTGAATCCAACCAAAAACACATCATCTCAAGCAAATAAAGCATAGGGAAAAAACTCCCAAGGATCACATTCTTCTCAACCCATTTCATGGTTAATTATCAACTCAGAAATTCCTTATCATTCAAATTTTGCTCCAACATGGGGATTGAAGGAACCTAATTGCCTGCCATCCATCTTGACGGATAAACAATTTGCCACAGTATCATCATTGGGCTAGTTGAACCAAATCCACAAAAAATCATATATCCTGCATGCATATCATAAAAATCTAGTACATAGGCATATCAGGTATATGTGCAATCAGGTAGAAGATTGGTTTTATGTAAAAGCTTTTAATCTAATATGTTTATTCCCATGAGTTATCAGGTATATGAGCCACCAAGTATTTTTCAACTATTTTCCTCTATAGACATATTGCCCAAGGAACACATGATACATAGAGCCAAATTCGTCCACAGACCATATACAAATTGCCAAGAGCTACAGCAAGCCAAGAGCCATCCCAAATTGGCAAAATTAAAAAATATGCATATGCTTTCATGCTCAACATTGCCACAAGCCAACTTCAACTCACTAAACACTTGACCAATGCAGAGAAAGCCAAGCAACAGCTATCAGGTACATAGCTTCTAGGGCATGTCTCTTAATTATGCATTCCATCCATATAGGCAACTTTCCTTGAGATTTTTGTAACATCCATAATCTACAAATAAGTAGTTTTTATTTTTTTTACCAACCAAATCAACTTCTTTGAATCTAACATCAAGATTAAAGTATTTGATAAGAACAAAACAACCAATTAAGCAGATATGTATTTTGAAATGTTAATACCAGAATTACGTAATTAGTAACTGAAATGGTCCCAGATTGGTATAGCAATGTTTTAGGGGAAGGCCTGTAATCAAAAAGACAAGATGCCCTTCAAACAGCATGCTTAAAGTTTCAATTTAAACGCAACATGTTTCATGATGCTCTTTAATAATACATAGTAAATAGAAGAAGATTGCATGCAACAAGATTTTGCAGATTATTAAATATCCATAGCTGATATCTTTTCCTGAAACACAATAAAAACATACCCAATTCACACATGCTTCAGGTGGCCAAGAGCCACAACAAATTAAAAAAATTAATTATAGGAGGAAGAAGTGTAAGGGTAATAAAGAAGACACAAAAAGAGGAAGTATTCTACAATAGTATTTAAAATTCCAAAGTAACACATGCTACAGATGTCAAAGAGACGCACAATTTCAATCACAATATACAATACCCCAAGGGTGAGACATCAAAGAGAACATAGTATTTAAAATACCAATGAATGCATGAAGCATATAGGGGAAACTCAGATAGTTTTTCAATAATTAGCCCTTATATAATTTATTTTTACATGTCCCATCTGTTTGCTTGCAAATGGCTCCTACATTATCTACCCAAACATTCCCAAGGCATGAAATGACTCCAACCAAGCACACTTATGATCAAGATTAGACAACATATGAAAAAAATTCCCAGGTCACACATGCTTCATAAAGCCAACTTCCAGTACATATCCATCTCAACCCATTTCAGTGCCTACATACAAAATCATACAAAATCTGAACAGCCATTTCATTAATATTCTGAACCAACTTAGGGAATGAAGGATCCTAATTGCAAGCCTTACAGAAAGAATTATATTCAATAAGCCACATTATCATCATTGGGCTATATGATCTAATTTCCCAAATATCTGATATCCAACATGCATATCAAAAATTTCAAATACACAGGCAGAACACATTTTCCCAAGTCTCACAGGCTACACAGGGCCAAAAGCCAAAATCACCATTATACAGAAAATCCAAGACAACAAGTTGAAAAAACTCCCAATACAAAGACAGCAAAGAAACAAAGGTATAAAAAAACCTGAAATGCATAGTGGGTGTCAGGTCAAGAGCCAAACTAACATGACACAAGAAACCAAAGCTTGATGAGATACCAATGTTGCAGAATCCTATTATAATATGTTGCAGCAATGACTCTAAACAACTTCAGGCATGCTTCCCAACCATCATATGATGACTAGTATGATATCACACGATTTTGTTATTATACTTTATGCAGAGTATATAGATGAGTCAAACTCATTGGTTAAGCAATGAAATAAGGTAAAGGCAATCCAACATGAAAGCATGTCTACAAACAATGTCTTTTGGAACAAAATAATGAAGGATCAACAGCTACAAAGGTGCAATTCTGTCTAACAATATGAAAAAATGACCACATGACTTAAATCCTCATGTAATAGTAAAACTAGCACAAATATACACAGCCAAACAAAATTATGCATTGAAATGAATTTGATGTATAAAAAGAAGATGAATCATGAACAAAATCACAACAACGAAACGAACTTGAGATAGATTTATAGAACTCAACATGCACACAACAGGTCTCAAATTAAAGGGAAGTATTAAAAAAGTCAGTACAATAGTAGCGCAAACCAGTACGCCCTAGTTGCTCATGATTCTTGGCTGGATATAGAAATATAGAAAACCTAACAAAGGGAAGCATGCCACACATCATACATCAACTAGACCATAGTCTTAATCCACCCACCCTGTCTACATCGCCGTTCTGATACATATAATATTACACAAGCTTAATCTTACCATGGCACTATAAAACCCAAAACTTGATATGTGACTATCCCCATCCACACCTTTACCCTTCACAACATATGCCAACCTACGTCACTGCAACCAATACTTTACATATTCCATTCTTCGTCATCCTCGTCCCCATCACCTCCGGCCTCAGCCCTAGCCCTCTCCATCTCTGCAACCTTCTTGGCTATGAAGCGCTTCCTAGCTGCATTGGGCAAATTGACAAATCTCCGCTTGTTTTTCTTATTATCACTCAGTTGCATATACAACTTATCCAACATATGTTGGGGATATTTGGTCATTGCATACAAATGTTGAGAAAGAAGTGCAAGAGTGTTAGGGTAGGCACCCTCTATAGCTAATGCGACATGTTTGACATTGTCCACCATTTCCTTCAAGAGGTCGGGTTCATCCCTCAATGCACGTCGACACATTTTCTTTTTACCCACGACGGGTGGGATTGCATGGCTTGTCCCCACCTGAGATGGCACCGTCGACGTAGGAGTGGGGATGTCGGCATAAGCATCAAAGTCGGTTGATGCTTGCGAGAAGGTTGGCAGACTTGCATGATCGCCATCACCCTCATTATATGAGCCCCCAAATTCGTTATACACACTCTTGCTATAATCACCCTTCGCGACGTCGTCTCCTATAACAAGCCTAAGATCGTCAAGCCACGGTAGGGGGTGGTTGACATACTCTTTCAATCTAAAGTTTGCATGCATTAATAAAGAATAAACCATTAAGAATAATAAAATTACGTACTCCAATGTTATTTTCATATTTGATTATTGGAGAAGCACATACCGCGGCCCATGTGGCATATGTATCATCGTCGAGTACTATCATCTGCAGCTCATTTGACCATCCAGCCCCGCTAATTTCCAAGCACTTATCAACATCCTTAAGCCGCCGATGCAGACCTTTCATATGATTCTTCACATTCAACCAGCTGTACTCTGTGCCAAACTTGTTTATATGGATAGCAGCAGTGGTGCAGGCCGTATTCTTGAAGGTCTTGTCGGCTCTATGGCCTTGACGAGCTTGGGTTGCCAAGAATGGAATTAATGCAATGTCATGCTCCAGAAGCCAAACTTTATTCAACCGACCCTTCTTGTTTGGGTTCTTACTTTTTTTTCCTTGGACTTGACACAAATACATCCATGTCATCATCTCGACGTGCAGACTTCCTCGACGAGTCACTGCCACCTGTTGTGCCATGCCCGCTTGGTGGTGAAGGCATGGCGAAAGCACTTTGTGATGCTTGGCTTCCAAATGGTGGTATAGGCCCACCACCTTGTAGCATTTGCATGAAGACCGGTGGATGCAACATGTGCATGGGTTGGCATGCTGTATGAAGAGTATTGTGGAAACGACATGAATGATCCACCTACTTGGTAGGTAGGCGTAGGATATTAATAATCACTCGTCCTACGGGGCATTGGCCTACCTAGCAATGGATCATTCCTTCTTGATTCCTCTGCCTACTGTGTAAAGTATGCATGGTCATAGTATGGAGGCATAGGATCATTCCCTTGCCCTTGATGAGATGACCCGTCCATGCCTAAAAAAGCATTATTTCCATAATAAAGCAATATTTGACACAATGTTATGTACCCATGTATAGTAAATGCAATAAAAATCAATTAACGTAATAATTACTACCACCCATATTAACAGACTCCAACTCGATAGAAATAAAGTAAACAGATGAAGGCATTATATTGTCAGCACATCTCATGCATCACCTAGCATATTCAACATTTAGATCCTATTGTTATACAATTCATTCAACTTAACAGAATACATTAAAATTATTCATTAAACTCTTCCCTCATAGCCCATGTTCATTGGTGTTCCCATGCTTATGTATGTTACAATAGTCCACCCACATTTCCCACGCTAACTGATCCATGCGACTTTTCCACTGATTCATTTATGAAGTCTGTTCACATATGTGCAACTGTTGGGAAAGATCCATAATCGAGTCATCCAGCTCATCCATCACATTCCCATCCTCTTCAATCACATCCCCATCCTCAAGTAACTGCGGATCATGCGGATCTGTTAGTTGGATATAATTATGCAACACCGTGCAAGCAAGGACAGTATCGACCTGCGATTTGAATGGATAGTGAGGCTTTGAAGTCAAAATTTTAAACTTGTTCATTAGTATGTCAAACGTCTACTCGATCTTTATTCTTAATGAAGAATGTCTTAGGTTGAACAGCTCTTTGCGATTTCTAGGCACTTTATCAGTATGGTCCTTTAGATGGTATCCAACGCCCCGGTATGGAGATATGAAACCAGGCATTGTTTTATATACATCATCGCATAGGTAATATTTACCTACAACCGAAAAATGAAACCCTATTTATAATCACATGGTTTCATACAGACGTATACAAGATATTTACGAAAGAGTTTGCATATTACCCTCATACACACGCAGCCCGTGGGGTGGGGGTAATGACAACACATCTTTCAGGACCATGAAATCATTCGCTGACCTTCCCACCTGGCCATTCTGTAAGTGAATCTTTTGTTAGGTGTTACAGCTGCAAGCACATTTTGCGTAACCCCTTTACGTCCTCTAAATCTTGGTACGAGTTTGGCAGGCAGCATGTCATCGATGTGTGTCCCATCAATTAGACCAATGCAATCCTACACCGTAATCATTAAAGGTCACATTGATATCACCATAAATCATTTAACGGTAATGCCAGATATTCATAACTACATTGACCTTGAAATATGGGAACCAATTAGGATTATTGATTATCTCTGGTGGTGTCTCATTGGGGCTTGCTTCATGAACCTATCACGAATGGTACATACTGCAAACATAACTTTGTTAAGTAATTGCTAACCGTCGCCCCGGCCCTTTTAAAATCAACTTGCATCACTCTGTTCTTTGACTTGTGCCGTACGATGTGAAGAAATATTGCCAACTGCTTCTCGATTGACACGTGCTTACTGTCTTTGAGAGTACCGTTCTCTCGCATTAACGTAAGATTCAGGAAAGCATGTCGCCGCATTCTTAAGTAGTGTAAACAACTACTATCAGAACCAAATAGAATTCGACGCATGTGTGATTTTGTATGAATATCACGCATCGCTGACGGCTCCCTAGGTAGAGGGGGAGCACTATCTTCATCATATAACTCTATGAATATGATGGTAAAACTGATAGCAGTCGTGGCCGATGCACACAATGAAAAACCCGAACGTTTTCCACTTTCATCCATTTAACCCTTATTTGCATCAAACATATATTCAATCATACGATGTACAAGACATTTACTTTTATCATAAAATCGTGCAATTTACATATAAACATAAAAACTTGCGAAGTGATAGGACATTGCTAATATGCTAAAATACTAATGCTTCATACATAGAAAAAACTATTTACATTTGACATCACAAATTGTATACTATATTTAAACATATACCAAACTATTTATACATTTAAAGCCTAAAAGTTTCATTGAATACCAAATGAAACATCCACCACCTATCATTTCCAGTCCAATCATGAATCCATATACAATTGCCCTCAGATTATCAAGCATTTAATTTTCTTTGGTGGTTTCTTGACATACGTTAAGCATACCCTTCCAATTTACCAACGTTGCATCATCAATCCAAGTCCCGAAGCCCTTATACTCACTGCACTTGTCTCATCATTGGGCTCTTTTAAGTAGGGTTCATATATTTAGGTACCTCGTAATACTGCTGCTATGGTAGCCAAATTCACCCAACATAAATTTCAAGCCAACATAATTTATTTCACTTCAACCATACAACTTGCTTACATTTCATGAATCATTAACCACGAGCCCTCCGAAGTGCAAAATACATACTCTAATTTTTTAACGCCAACTTTTCAGCAACACGTTGGGTGTATCATCATGGGGCAATACTAGGTATCTAATCGAAATATTTACGGATTTATAGGGCTTGAAATTGATTGGTAAACTGTTAAGTATGGTTCATGCCTTCCCGTATGGGATGTGGCGAATAATATCTACCACCCATAGGTTGCAAAAAATTTTCATCGAAATAAACACGTAGAAAATCGACACCCATGCATTTTCAGTTATAAATCGAAGAAATTCCGAATCTGTAAGCACATCAAATCCACCTATTTTGCTAAAATTTTGCCCTAATTTAACAAATAGAGCTTGAAATTAAAAGAGAGTTTATACCTCAGTGAGCAGATCTGTTCGATTAGCAAAAGATGAAGCACAGAACCAAAGATACCTCAGTTCCAGCGTCAGATCACCCGCAAGCACAGCCGCAACCTCGCCGTGCCCATAGTATCCCACCACCTCAACCCTTGTTTCAGATTTATATAGCCAACGAGTTAGATCACGCAACCCTAGCTACAGATCTTCCAACAAACCCAAAAAAATGCCATCTTTTCCTCCTACGGTTGCAAGATCTCAAAAATTCGGACAGTTGAGGGAGCCGTTGGAAGAGAGGGGAGATGAGAGGCTGCTGCAGCGGGGAGATGGGTGATCAGAAGCTCGCGGGACCCACAAGAACGAGATTCATAGCTGAAATTGCCGCAAAACCCGAGGATTGCAGTGACGTGAATGTGGAAGCCACGACGACAACATTCCCAAATTCAGAAGCTAGAGAAAAAGAACACGCGTGTTGAAAGGTAAAGGTGAAACGAGTGAACAGTGCGTAAATAGTGGGGGAACACTGGAATCCCCCCACTTTCACACCCACTTAATCACAAAAGAAAAGTCCCTTGGTGCAAAACTTTTGGTTAATTGATTTTCAACTGTGGGCAAAAAGCCCGTTGGGCAAAAAGCCCGATTCTATTTTAGTGAGCAGGTTTCGGCTTGCAATTTAATAGTGTATTTAGCGTCAGACTTGGGCTCCGTCTGAGTATTAACCGGGCATTTTGGGCTAGTCCGATTGGGCACCGGGCCAGCCCATGCCCATTTTTCTCATCCCTAAATCTGAACAAGAACAGATGATTCAATAATTTCATAAGCGGCATCCTCTCCTTCGTGAATCGAGGCCCAGCACATGATTTTTAAAATGCTTAATCTCATAAGCAGATGATTAGACAAGAGAAAAAGGGTAGAAAGAATGTTGCCCAACACTCTAAAATTTAACAAAATTTGCAACCATAAGCCCTAAAATTACACAGCTTGCACCACACGAAGTTCCTAGCTTCCCATCATGGCGGCAGGATAGAGAGAGAATGAAGAACAAGCGACACACATGGAAGAGGGGAGGTGTTTACAGGTGTTTTCTCACCACAGCTCGTTGACCGTCGGCTGCGTGGTCAACGTAGTTAAGGGGCCGACTTGGGGGTCCCTTGGGATCGCCGAGCCCGCATGCTCTCGGCGTGGGTGGAAGGAGGGTCAGGCGCAGACGGGGGAGTCCCCGGGTCGCGTCTATCCTCTGCCTTCGGGGAGCTGAGGAGAAGCCTCGGCTCGGTGGGTCGCGCTCGGCCTCGGCTGGGTCGCGCTCGGCCTCGGTCGGATCCGCGTCGAGGGGTAGCCTCGGCGCCTTGCAAGAGGGTCGATGCTTGAGCAGCCGTCTGCCTGACAACTGCGATGGGGTGGCCGCCCGACGCTGAGGGGTAGTCTCGGCGCCTCAGATAGCTTCTTCCTGGACAGATGAGGAAACTCGTCAGGGAGGCCAGACCTAGGTTCCGGCCAAATCCCCTCCGATGCCTAAGTCAGATCAAGGTCTGAAAGGATACTCGGCGGGGGAGATCCGGCTTGTAAGGAAGCCGGAACGTCAACCCAGGCGGCGCGAGTTTGGGGGTGGGAGGAATTGTGATGGCGAATGCCTAGATCGTTGATGGAGTACCTCTTTGTTGATTACCTGAGTCTCGATCCACTCTCTCCGTCGTCTTGGCCTTCCCCTTATTGGGTCCCTCGCGATTGCCCCATGTCCCGCCTCCTTTCACGTCCCCACGATCCGCCTCCGCCTCCGCCTCCGCCCACTCGCGCGTAGTGGAGGGGTGGCCCATTAACGGGTCCGTTAATGGCCATTATGGGATCGCGGATTCCGAGGGGCGGTTAATCTGGCCGAATGGGGGCTAGTCGGGTGCCCCCGAGGGTGGAGTGGCTGGGCCTTCAGCCCCGTCCGTGGGCCCTTCTGGGCGGAACCGTCTTCCCTTGTGGGCGTCCCCTTTGAGGCTGGGTCGTGGGCCGTTGTAATTCGGGCTGGTCCAAATTAGTCGTAACAATTGCCCCCATCGCCCAGGCCGTTCGGCTTCTGTCGGTTCGGCTCGGGTGATGTGACTCTTACATGATCCGATGGATGCGTCAGTCGAGGTCCCGCTATTAAATGAATGCCATTATTACCGCTCCTTTTGAACTTCCGTTGGTGCAGTTTTCGAAGCATCGCCGCCGTCTTGATGTCGCCACGTGCTCTCCGCTGACGGTTCAGATCCAACCACCGTCCCCAATATATATATGGCCTAATCCCTCGAGCTTCAACTCCTTCGCGCTCATTCCTTCTTGATCTCCGTTCTGCCAGCTTCTTCTTCCCGACATCTGCCTTCTTCCAAGCTCTTATTAAGGTAATTCTCCGACTCTTTAACTCGGCCGATGGCCAGGCTTAGAATAGGTGATACATGTCCTGGCAGACCGACGTCTGGCCCCGATCGTGCCCATCCCCCGGGGCCCAAAGCTTCTTCGCCGCCTCCGGGGGTCCCGGATAAGGGGAAAGGAAAACGTTTTCCGGATCCCATTGGGGACGATGTGGCCTCGTCTTCCGAGCGATTAGGCATCCCCCCGTCGATCCTCCGGTCGTCATCTATGGCCCCTTTCTTAGTCGCTAGGGAAATACGAGAGAGGTACTTATGTCATCCCTATGACGTCCGGATTCCCTTTGGCGATGAACGGATCTGCTTCCCACAGAGTAACGAGGTCGGCGTCTACGTCGAGATGTTCCATCTGGGGCTCCGCTTCCCCCTCCACCCTTTTATCATTATGTTTATGGATTCCTTGAGAGTCACCCTGTGCCAGCTGACGCCATCCTCTGTCGCGGTGCTGACCGGGTTCATTATGCTCTGTATCACTCACGGCCTCGAGCCATCTCTCCCCCTCCTCTTTCACTTTTACCGAATCCAGACGGTTGGCCTCGGGTCTTGGCTGCACCTCCGAGCCCGCGCGGGGCGAGTGTGCCTGCTCGGTCTGCCCCATTGGTCGGGGAACTGGGACTCCAGCTTCGTTTTCGTCGTCTTCCCCCGGGTCTCGGTGATCTTAACAGGTTGGGGGAGTACGCAACAAACCGACGGGGCGGTAACCTTATCTGAGGCCGAGCGGGCCGCGGTCCGCCTCCTGTCGTCACTTTCTCTTGAGGAGAGGTCGGTCGGGCCTTTACTGGACGACCTGCTTCTTAAGTGCACTCTGTGGTCTCCCGGTAGGTTGTCTCCCCACTTTTCGTTTGACCTCTGGCTCACCCTGATTTCGCTTCCTCTCGCAGGGATGGCTGGCCGCGAATTCACCCACGATGTTGATGAGCTTATTCGGCTGGGGTCTCGCCGAGGCCGCGGGAGTTCTTCTGGACGGGCGCCTCGTCGCTGTAGATGAAGAGCTGCGCCGGTCCGAGCCTCCTTCGGGGAGGATCGAGGCCAAGTCTCCCCCACGGGTCGCCTCGGGTCCCCCCGGAGGAGAGGTCACTGGGATCGACCCCCTCCCTGTTGAGGGTTCCGGATCGGCTCCTCGGCCGTCTGCGGGAGGGAGTCGCAAACGCTCCCCCCCAGTTACCGCTGGCCCCAACGGGAAGAAGCCGCGGAAGAACGGCGGGTGCGCTGCTTCTCCAGCTCACTCCGTTGCGCCGACGGATCCCGGCAAGGCCATCGCGCTGACCGTTGCGGTCGACCCCGCCGCCCCTGCCGTCGTCACTCCCTCGGCTACCCCTCCGGTCTTGGGGGCTGGCTGCGTCCTGTCGAGCGCCTTAGCGGGCCCCGCTGATCCCCCCGGGGACTAGGTGCCTCTTGATATTGGCTTGGCGAATCGGCTGGCGGCGGATCCCGTCCTGCCGGGGGACCGTTTACTCTTGGAGATGTCCCCCGTGGACATATTGTCGGACTCCCTGGTCTGTCACCTCCAACAGGTTCGAATTCCTAGCTATTTCGGACAGTTGCCCAGCCCTTCGACCTTCCTTAGTATAACCCACCTCTCTTCTATTTGCATGCCACCGCGATGGCTGTTGAGGCACAACGTCGGGCGACCCGATTGAGAAACCTCGAGGATTCCTTAACTCAGGAGCGCGCACGGGTTGGGGAGGCTGAGGTTGCCCTTCAAGGTGCCCGCATGGAAGCTCGGCAACTACGCCGTCGTGCCGACGAGCTCGAGTCCCAGGTGCATGGTCTCAAAAGGGATCTTGTCGATGCCCATGACTTGGTTCGAGAAGCGGAAGAAAAGTCCCGGCGGGAGAGGGAGGATCTCTGGGGCCAACTCGCCGAGCTGCGTCGGAGGCTCCGTTTCGCTGAAGAGGCTGAGAAGGGTGTCGACACAGCCATAAGGCCGCGAATTGCGTCGGTCCTGAGGGAGGTCTTCGGGACCTATGAGGACCTCCTCGCCCCTCGCATAGTGGAGGTCGTCAGGGAGTCATTCCGACAGTTCGCGGAGCTTGCCCGGGAGCCGATCCCCCCTCCACCGGGCCACGCCGAGCCCCTCTGCTCGGAGCAAGGCGAGGCCCCCGGATGACGCTATCTCTCGTGCCCCGGGAGCATGAAGAACCAATGTCCCCTTTTTCTTTTCTTGGGTGACAAATTTTGTCGTCAACAACAGTGCTTGAGAAGATGTTGCTGAGTTTTATGTAACCCATACCATTAATGAAAACGATTTCTTCTAGTCAGTTTTTCTTGCGCCACTGGTCTCTTCTTCGGGGGTTCTCCCCCTTGAAATAACCTTCAACGTTCCCAGACCGGACGGGCGTCGTCGCCCTCGTCTAGGGGTGTTGTCCCGGGCTCATCTGGCTTGGGATGTCGTTTTTCCCGCCGATTCTGTCTGTCGGGGTGATTGTCCTTAGCCTGGTCGAGCGGGCGGGTCACTCGGTCCGCGAGGGAGGTCATCTCTCAGCTTGTGGTCGGCCGTCACGCTCGTCGGCTGGGGGAGTTGCCCACAGCCTTACGAGCGGGCGCTTCGTTCGGTCTGCGGGGGAGAGTATCCCTCGGCTTTATGTCCGGCCGTCGTGTCGGTCGGCCGGGGGAGTTGCCACCTGCCTTACGAGCGGGCGGTTCACTCGGTCCGCGGGGATGAGGACCCCTCAGCTTATGATCGGACGTCGTGCCCGTCTGCGGGGGGAGTTGCCCCCGGCCTTACGAGCGGGCGGTTCGCTCGATCCGCGGGGGTGAGTACCCCTCAGCTTATGACCGGCCGTCGTGCCCGTCTACGGGGGGGGGGGGGGGGGGGGGGGGGGGGGGGGGGCGTTGCCCCCAGCCTTACGAGCGGGTGCTTCGCTCGGTCCGCGCGGGTGAGTACCCCTCGACTTATGACCGGCCGTCGTGCTCGTTGGCTGGGGGAGTTGCCCCCAGCCTTACGAGCGGGCGGTTCGCTCGGTCCGCGGGGGTGAGTACCCCTCGACTTATGACCGGCCATCGTGCTCGTTGGCTGGGGGAGTTGCCCCCAGCCTTACGAGCGGGCGGTTCGCTCGGCCCGCGGGGGTGAGTACCCCTCGACTTATGACCGGCCGTCGTGCTCGTTGGCTTGGGGAGTTGCCCCCATCCTTACGAGCGGGCGCTTCGCTCGGTCCGCGGGGGTGAGTACCCCTCAGCTTATGACCGGTTCGGCTGGCCTATTCTCTGGGGAACGGCTTTTCCTCCCCACTCAATGGTCAATCGTGGTTGCCTTGATTGAGTCCTCCTACGCGTCCTGAATCGTCTGCTCAAAACAAGTGATTGAATCTGCGCTGACTGAGTACGCCTTCATTTCCATGAGACAGTACATTTGGAGGAATGAAAAAGAAAAAGGTAACAAAAGACAGGGGGGTTCTGGCAGGATAGCCCTCCCCCGGCGAAGCGGTGGCTGTTTACTCTATCCCCTCACTCGATGACACGCGTAACCGTCTGGACCGCGTTCACCCTTTTTCCCTTGTCCTGCTGTTTGGACGTTCCTTCTCCCGAGGCGGGGTCGTTGGCGAAGTTCTTCAGGTTCCCCCGGCTCACAAGCTTCTCGATGTCTTTCTTCAGATGCCAACAGTCGTCGGTATCGTGGCCGTTGTCTTTGTGGTACTTGCAGTACTTCTCTTCATCCATCCCGCCTTTTTTCATCCTGGGGGAGGTCGGTTCATATGTCCCTCCTTCTGGGCTTGCGCTAGGACCACGTCCGGGGCGGCGGTCACCGAAGCGTGCCGGGGCTCTTCCCTCCGTGGTCTTCCTCTGGCCCTCTTCTCTTGTCGATGCTCCTCCGCGCCGCGACGCTCGTTCTCATCGCGCTTGGTTCCTCGCCTGGTCTTACCCTCATCGACGGCCAGGGCCTCTTCTGTCAGCATGAAGCGTTCTGCTCGGGCCATAATTCCGGCGAGGTCCTTCGGAGGGTCGCTGTGTAGCGATTTCTTCAAGCCCCTATGTCGCAGACCTTTCTTCAGGGCCGCCTTCACAACCAGCTCGGGGCAGCTATCCACGCTCAATCGCTCCACATTGAAGCGACGCATGAAGTGTCTCAGAGATTCGGCCGGTCCCTGTACCACATTGAACAAGTGTTCCGAATCAGGTCTTACCTGCCGCCCGGCCATAAATTGCTTGCAGAACAACTGGGTGAGTTCCTCGAAGCTGTCTATCGACCGACCGGGCAGGCTGAGGTACCAGGTCCGCGCGGCCCCCCGTAGGGTGGAGTAGAAGCCCTTGCAGAGCAGGGTGTCATCGGAACCTGGAACGCCATGACCCCCTCGTAGTCCATCACATGATCCGCGGGGTCGCTGATGCCGTTGTATTTCTCCAGTGTTGGTACCTTGAAGTTCGAGGGTATCCGCGCCTCGGTTATCCTCCGAGTCAGAGGGCATCGTTCTCCGCTGATGCACCCGGGTCGCTCCCCCTTGCCCGCTTCCTTGCCGTTCGGCTGCAATGAGGGGGCCGATGGAAGCTTGACCTCCTCTTGGGCCTTCGCCGTCTTGGGTGCTGGACTCGATCGGCGCGAACACTCCTTCTGGCTCTTTTGGGGGTGCGTCCTTGCTCGTCGGCTGCCTCCACTTTGGTAAGACCGGACGCTCGCCGACCTGCGATCATCCCGCCTACGTTTGGACGATCCTGGGCGCGAGGACGAGGACGTCCTCGAGATGCCGTCCGTCCGCTCCGAGTCCCTCCCATTTCCTTCTCTGAATGAGGTGGGAGTGGGAGACCGTGCCGGGGAAAAACCGGGCATGGTGAACCTCCGCTCCATGTTGTGTACTCCTTTTCCTTGGTCGGCAACCACGACGGAGCGAAGAGGTCGGCGATCCTCTTCCTGGCGGTAGGCCTGTCCCTCCCCACCCTCGGGGGTGCTGCTGACGAGCTGTTGAATCGTCGCGACTAAAGTTCGGATGTTGGTGTTGGTCTCCTGTGCGTAAGCTCGGAGTTGCCACTGCGTGGCCAGCCGGGCGTCGTCGGTCTCTCCGGCGGCACGACCGTTCGGGTTCTCGGCGGGGGCGTGGTATGCGCCCTCCTCCGGAATGGGTGGCATGCGCCCCAGGCCGTTTCCGATGGGTTCCATCTTGGTGGTTTGACGTGGTTGTTAGCTCGTTCCCACAGACGGCGCCAGATGTTTACATGTGTTTTCTCACCACAGCTCGTTGACCATCGGCTGCGTGGTCAACGTGGTCAAAGGGCCGACTTGGGGGTCCCTTGGGATCGCCGAGCCCGCGTGCTCTCGGCGTGGGTGGAAGGAGGGTCGGGCGCAGACGGGGGAGTCCCCGGGTCGCGTCGATCCTCTGCCTTCGGGGAGCTGAGGAGAAGCCTCGGCTCGGCTGGGTTGCGCTCGGCCTCGGCTGGGTCGCGCTCGGCCTCGGTCGGATCCGCGTCGAGGGGTAGCCTCGGCGCCTTGCAAGAGGGTCGATGCTTGAGCAGCCGTCCGCCTGACGACTGCGATGGGGTGGCCGCCCGACGCTGAGGGGTAGCCTCGGCGCCTCGGATAGCTTCTTCCTGGACAGATGAGGAAACTCGTCAGAGAGGCCGGACCTAGGTTCCGGCCAAATCCCCTCCGATGCCTAAGTCAGATCAAGGTCTGAAAGGATACTCGGCGGGGGAGATCTGGCTTGTAAGGAAGCCGGAACGTCAACCCAGGCGGCGCGAGTTTGAGGGTGGGAGGAATTGTGATGTCGAATGCCTAGATCGTTGATGGAGTACCTCTTTGTTGATTACCTGAGTCTCGATCCACTCTCTCCGTCGTCTTGGCCTTCCCCTTATAGGGTCCCTCGCGATTGCCCCACGTCCCGCCTCCTTTCACGTCCCCACGATCCGCCTCCGCCTCCTCCCACTCGCGCGTAGTGGAGGGGTGGCCCATTAACGGGTCCGTTAATGGCCATTATGGGATCACGGATCCCGAGGGGCGGTTAATTTGGCCGAATGTGGGCTAGTCGGGGTGGAGTGGCTGGGCCTTCAGCCCCGTCCGTGAGCCCTTCTGGGCGGACCCGTCTTCCCTTGTGGGCGTCCCCTTTGAGGCTGGGCCGTGGGCCGTGGGCCGTTGTAATTCGGGCTGGTCCAAATTAGTCGTAACATGAGGGAAAGCGAAGTTTCTGGTTTTTTTTAACGGTGAATTAATCATCTACTCTGCTATCAAAAAAGTTAATACTACGTATTAACAAAAAAATGTATGTTTTCAACTGACCGATGTGAATGGAGCTCCGGCAGCAGGAGTCCAATTGGCATCTTGCCGGAAGAAATTTCGTATGGTGAACTGCTCAGCCTCCGACTCGCTTAAAACATGGTAACCTGGCCACTTCACCCTCCCGCTGACATTGGCCCCCGGCCCCTGGTTACCATACTCTCCGTAGTACAAAGTTCCCTCCGCACCCTCCTCCATTTGTGACCACCCCTCGGGATCGATCAGGCCCCCGATATCGGTCCTCATCACCACCGTCCTCGAATACTTCCTCCATGGCCTCCCCAGATAGGTCTTGAACAAGCCTTGCCCCGGCAGCAGGTCCGGATCCGGCATAATCGCCGAGTCGAGGATCACAATGCCCGACTCGGACTCCGCAGACCCCCGGCTTTGGCACGTTATGACATTCGTCTGATCCTTCAACGGCTTCCTGGCATAGATGTTGCATCTGTGGAATATGGCGGCCGCGTCGCCAAAGATGAAGTCGATGGTGCCGTGGATGTTGCAGTGGCTGTAGAACTGTCGCTCGCTGTGGACGTAGAGCGTGTCTTGGTATCCCAGGAAGCAGCACCGATAGAACACCGAGCGGTCCGACACCGACCGGAGTGCGACTGCCTGAAAATTCTCCGGCCCCGCCGTGTTCTCGAAGGCCATGTCCCGCGCCATGAACCCCCAGCCCCTTACGGCTGCAAATCATGTATAGAAATCAGTTCGCTTTTGTCAAATGCCGAAGCTCTTTTAATGGAGAGGTTCACTCACTGAATGAGGCAGTGTGGATGGTGCGGAGTTGAGATTTCACGCTCTTGCTGCCGGTAATAATTGTCTCATTGATGCCGTCGCCGACGAGCATCAGGTTCACCATGGAACTCGGGATCAAGATGTTCTCGTCTTTGTAGACACCAGATTTCACATGGATAACATACCTCGAAGTGTTGTTCCCCCTGATCTTTTCAGCAGCACCTACGGCAGCTGCGATGGTGGTGTAATCGCCCGAACCATCCTGAGCCACGGTGAGGTTTGCTTTCTTCCTCGGATCGCATCTAATCAACTTCTGATCAGAGACTGAAAGCCAAGGCGGAAATTCATCAGAGCCGTTGCGCCTCGCTCTGGTAACCGCGGCGGCCATCGACTTGTCGATAGCAAGCATGTTGTCGATGGACTCGGGTATGCTGTTGCCATAGAACGGCGAGGACTGGAACCTTGGGAGCGAATCGATCTCAGAGAACCCATCGCGGCACGTCTCTTGGTTGGTTGCGGCCGCGCTCAGCCATGTCTGCGTGTCCGAATTGGCCGCCGGTGCCAGCATTGAGAGGTTCAAATGGTCGATTATGTCGCCGTAGGATACCAAGCAGTCGTCCCAGGCTCCCTTCTGTGGTGCGTCGAGCGAGTTCAGGTCGCTGGACGATGCGAGGCGATGGACGTGAATGGCTCGGTCCATCGTGGCCCTTAGGAACACGTCGCGGAAGCTGACACGAGACTTGAGCTGAACAAATTGGTTGTCGACGGGGGCAATCATGGAGCTGCACACTTGAGGGTGAGGCGTTTGGCTGCATGATAGTATAGGATCGCTTGTTGCTCTGTTGAGGGCCAATAGAAAGGCCAAGGGAAGGAAATTATGTACTGAAAACTTCGCCATATCGATTAAGTCCTTCTGTAGGGGAGTTGAGCATAAGGAGTCGTAATGGCTCTATGATGAAGAAACATACGGCACGTACGTTGTTCTTGTGGATGTTTCAATTTCACATGGGTTTCCATATTCGCTGCCTTCTTATTCTTGGGGGTAATTGCTGTGTGTTTAATGCACGAATTTAACTTCCCTTTGCTAATATTTACGTAGATTATTATCTTCTAGTTATAATATGTATGACTTTTAAGAACATTAATTTGTATAAAATTTAGTTTTATTAATTATACATCAAATTAAAGTCAAATTGAATTGGAGCATTGTGATGAACTTCAATCACGGAATTCTTGTGACTTGTGTTTCATAAATGCTGTAGATTCAAAGTATATTTTGATTTTATGTATTCATAAGTTTATTGACTTGTACGCATCAATAGAATAATTGAAAGAAGGATAATTATATACCTATTAAGAAATGTTGGAGCTGCTAACTTTAAACCATGTTGCATATTTGCTTCAATAAATAAATTACAAATACAATAAATGGTCTTTTTATATTATCGGAATATTCATGACATAATGCATAAAAGTTTGATTTTATCAACAATGACTACATCTGGCTGATATTGGACTGTGTTTCAGGGTGTTTTCTCACAACGAATGTTGTTGAAGGATGACCCAAAGGATGCCGATGATGTGGAGGACGTGGGCAGCCTTCAGGATGCTGGACGAGCTAAGTTCAAGTAGAAGGGACTCCGGGCCAAACTATGACGGCGAACCAAGCTGTGGCCGAGCTATCTCCCTAGCTATCTGCAACACATGAGGCTCGTTAGGGGGTCGGATCTGGGTTCCAACCAAATCCCCTCCGATGCTTAAGTCAGAAGAAGACTATGTAAAATCTAAAGATCTAGATGTGTGTACAAACCAAATAACACAGATCTAGATTATGCATGCTGAATCTTAAAACATTACCTACTCTGATTAGCGAAAGCGTACCTGAATCCATCACTAATATTCTGAAAGAGATCCTGACGATAACGTGGCGGATGATCTTCCAGAACAACACGAATCAACCGTTGGAGAAATCCTTGGGTTTCTCCCGGTTTCTCTCCTAGCGATGGGGCGTAGAAAAGACGGCTAACTTGTTCGTATGCTTCGGAGATCATGACCGCATATATATAGGAGCTAGCCTCCTTAGCCCTAGGGTTTCCAATTCGGAACATCAACGAATTGAAGCCCAATAGTCACTACACATAAAGGTCCACAACCTATTTGACTCATTTAAGCCCACTTAACTTAATAAATGAGATCACTTATACATTGGGCTTTAATATGACAGTGTAGCACCATATAATTATATTCGCATATTAGCCCAACGTTGGATTAAGATCCAACTGTGTTGGATAAGTTCCAACAATCTCCCACTTGGGCTATATGCTAAACCTTATAATTATATTTCATTGTGCATACAACCGAATAAGATCTTAACTTGTTGCCATTTCTTTAATGAGTCAAAAACAATCCGGTCCTTCAATTATATTAGCAAGGAATCAAGGAGATATTCGCCGCAGCAATTGCAGCTCGACCCATCAATGGTCACTGTGCTAATACAAAAGAATGACATGGATTATGAAGTGGATGTGTAGTATGGAAATTACATGTAATGTGATCTAATATGTCTATTTCCAACTGATCCTCCTTAACCTTAGTGAGATCATAAACAAACCAAAATCGGAGTGAAGCCGAACTGAACCAAAGCTTTATTTCTGATCAGAAAATCACCTCAAGCTTAAGCTGGAGACTTAATTTTTGGCTATCATATGAGCACCCAAAAGAACAAACTCCCACAAAACTGAATGTTCTTATTGAAATGACATCCATATGAGTAGCTAGCTCATAAAACCTTTTGGATGACATTTCCTTACTATAACGGATCCGTAATTACATGGTTTGTTCCGATGTGCTCATTAGACAATTATACACTCCTATTATTAATCAACAATCTAGGAACTTGATCTCTGAATATCTAAACTTTGTCGAGTTTCTGTTGTTGCTGGAATATAAAACTGCAGACTTCATTGTCACTAAATAAACTGTGTGGTGTTTCAACACCATCCCTAATTTGCAGCATAGTGACAAAATACGCAGATATATTTCATGATTTGGATGTCACTAATATGCTATGAAATCTAAAGCCATGTCAGAAAAGACTATATAAAGGGAACTATTTAAATCTCTTCTAGTAGATGGCGCCTAACATAGATTTTCATACATTCTTTGCATCCAATAAATGATCAGAGTCAGTATACCAAAATGATCTCAAACCTTTTTGACTACTGATCCTTGAACATGTAACCCTTTTGTTCTCCATAAATATCGTAAGACACATTTGGCTGCTGTCAAATGGTCAACTCCTGAACTTAACAATCTGACTAACACACCTATAATTTATGCAATAACCAAATGCATATAAAACTGAGCATACTTTAGACTTCCTATTGGTGAGATATAGGGAATCTTCTGAAGATTATTCTCAGGGAAATATTGAGACTAAACTTGTCTCCCACAGAATTTAACATTCATTACTACATAGATATTATAGAAATTACATGCTCTCACAGAACTTAAGATATATAACATCATTAAACATCATCTCAAAACCGAACGAGGTGATCACTTAATGAAATTTAATATATCATTAACGATATTGAAATGCTCTACTAATGCCATTATAAACCTTACAGAGTCTTTCATGAAAACTGAACAGAAAGTCTCTTTACAATTAATGCATTCTTTTCCGTATAAAGTCTTTGAGTGATACGCTTTAAATCTTTTCTGAATACCCTTTTGAATTCCTTTTGATTGTAAAAAACTATTTACAATCAATAGGTTTCAAACCTTATGGCAATGAGAAAAGATTTTAAGTATCATTCAAAGACTTTCTTAATTAATGCATTAATCCATTTTAGAGATGTAGAACTTTTATGACTTGATGTAAGTCAAAATTCCATCATCCTAATGTCAACCATATGTTCTTGAGAATTACAATGTAATATTCCAACAATGTATTTTTCATCTCTTTAATGGACTTCCTGAATGACAATTAGTGCTTTGAGTTGCTAGAGTTTGTCCTTATAAACAATTTTCCGAATTGGAGGAATTGCAACATTATCTTGAATTTATTGTGTCTTGAACAATGTGAGGAATACCATCCTGAAGAATGCCAACAACACCTGTGGGGACATAATCCTCTTCAAGAATAATGTCACTAGCTAAATTTCCCCCTTCAAACTCAGCATCATCAAATAGGTGTGCATTTCCTAATTCGTAAACTAACTTAACAGTGGGATTATGTAAAATTACTAGTCATAACCCGTGCCCGCGGGCACGGTTCATTTAAGATTTTCCCTTGCGAAATCTTTGTTCCCCGAAATTTTTTTTTTCAAAGCCAAAATTTAAAAGAAAAACAAATTCGCTTACAATATTTAGCGGCACAGGCGCCTTTGGCGTGAGTGCCTTCGGTGCGAAACAACAAATTCAGCGCATGCGCCTTCGACACAGAACACCAAATTCAACGTGGGTGCCTTCGACGCAGAACAACAAATTCGACGTAAAACAACAATTTCGACGCAAGTGCCTTAGTCGCGGAACAACAAATCAACGTTAAAAATGGTGCGGGCTCCTTCGGCGCGGAACAACAAATTCAGCGCATGCGCCTTCGTCACAGAACACCAAATTCGACGTGGGTGCCTTCAGCGCAGAACAACAAATTCGACGTAAAACAACAATTTCGGCGCGGGTGCCTTAGGCGCGGAACAACAAATCAGCGTTAAAAAATTTAACGGGCGCCTTCGGCGCGGGCGCCTTATACATATAAGCCGTGCCCGTGGGGCACTGTTCATTTAAAAATCTTGGAACCACTAATTTTAAACAAACATCAATAATTATTAGTTTTCCCTAAAATATCAGCAGATGGGATCGAAATTTTACAGGGTTTTACGACGCGGATTAATGAGTTGGCAGCATCTCCCGCGTTCATTCTCCTACACCTCGCGATCATTCCCAAGATGAGATTGTGTGTGTGCACAACATTTTTTTCATAACCAATATTAAAAGGCTATTCCTAATTTCAATGTTTTTGTGTATTCCCAACAAATTTCTCTTCAACCCAAAAATTTCCCTCCAAAACTTGATGTGACATTGCCACATAGAACAAATTCAAAATCTGCCCTCAATACTAATATTAAAAGGCTATTCCTAATTTCAATGTTTTTGTGTATTCCCAACAAATTTCTCTTCAACCGAAAAATTTCCCTCCAAAACTTGATGTGACATTGCCACATAGGACAAATTCAAAATCTGCCCTCAATTCTAATATTAAAAGGCTATTCCTAATTTCAATGTTTTTGTGTATTCCCAACAAATTTCTCTTCAACCCAAAAATTTCCCTCCAAAACTTGATGTGACATTGTCACATAGGACAAATTCAAAATCTACCCTCAATACTAATATTAAAAGGCTATTCCTAATTTCAATGTTTTTGTGTATTCCCAACAAATTTCTCTTCAACCCAAAAATTTCCCTCCAAAACTTGATGTGACATTGCCACATAGGACAAATTCAAAATCTGCCCTCAATTGTAATATAGATACGAAATAATATCAACTTGTAAACTATTCAACAAAAAACTAGAAAATCATTAGCATTATGTCCTATTTCTTTATTAGGCTTATAAAGCCTTACCTTATTTGGACATCTCCAAACATGCAAGTGATTCATTTGTTGAAACATTATAAAGGATACATGCTGCAGTCCAAAAATAACTGAAATTCTAAATTGTTAATTCTTTCATTACAACACATGTACTTAAATGCAGGAATTCTATAGATGAAGCAACATTTCCAAATAAATGAAGATTATAATGAACTTTTAAAGAACCAGATTTTCAGTTTTGAACAATAATGACCGAATTTGTTCAAAATAGAGATGGAAATCCAAATTCCGTTAAAACGGTACATAGTAGTCTCATAAAATTCAAATACAACAAGCCTTTAAAAGAAATAAGCTAAATTTAATTTGTTTCTACTTGAACCATCTTGCCATTGCCCATATCGATGTATCTTTCACCATCATTTGGCTCTTGGCATCTTAGGCAATCCTGCATAGACACAATGCTGTGAATGGTTATACCAGGATCTTTCCATCACGTGTCTATAAGTAACAAAGTTTGTAGAAAAAGAAATTAACTTAGAATTAACCAAATTTTGCAGCATACCTTTCTTATCTTTAGTGGTAGAGATCATATGAGCACCTTCTGTCTTCCTTGCTCAAGCTTGTTCTCTTCCTGGACACAGTGCGAGATGAGCTCATCTAGAGACCAAGTCTCATCCTTCAGATTGTAGCTCATCTTAAACTGGTTGAACTGTGATGGAAGAGATATCAAAACAAAATGCACTAGCAGAGCCTCAGAGAGGTCTAGCTCAAGTGCTTTCAACCTTGAAGCAATATTAGACATCTTCAATATGTGCTTCCTAATGTTTCCAGTACCATTATACCTCATTGAATTTAGAATTGTCAAAAGTGTACCAATTTTACCCCTTTCATTCTTGACAAATCTATTTTCAATATCAGAAAGGAATCCTTTAGCTGCAGTAATTTTATCTGAAATAGTGCCCCTGAGATATTCTGGAATAGCATTCCTTATAAGCATTAGGCACATGCGATTTGATCTCTTCCACTCTTCCATCTCCCTCTGTTCATCAGAGGTACTCTCATCAGTGAGTGGTGGGGGACTATGAGTCCTCAATGCCAGATCAAGATCCATGACTCCGAGGATTATCAAAAGATTTTCCTTCCATGCCTTGAAGTTGGAACCATTAAGTACTGGAATAGACTTGAGGTGGGCAGAAAAATGTTCAGGAATAATAGCTCAAAAAGAGAACAAGAAAACAATTGCAACATGTTCATATGAGTATTAAACAAAACAACACAAAATTCAAATTAATGCTATTTTCCCATCTCAAGACATCCCATACTAGCCGAATATTTATCTTTGGATAATCTATTGACTAGTCATTGCTATCTTGTTGTAGCAATCAGAAAATGACAATAATAACATGCCAAAAATAAAAATTCCTTTGGGCCGAATTAGATTTGCATGCATTGAACTCACTAATCATCACCTTGTCTATTATCACATGTGTGCATAAAATGGTAAAGAACGGTAATCTTCCTTTGGGCCGATTTAACATTCTTACGAAATTTATGGGCACATAAAATTCCTTTTTATATTTATGAAATGAAATGATGCAAAAACAACAGAGCCCACTTTGGCGAGATGATGATTGCACGAAGTCATTTCAAAAATATATACCTTTGCAAAATTTGAATCTATGTCGCAATTTAATACATGAAGTTATACTTTAAGTGGAGATATTCAAGACCACTTTAATTCAAAATCAAATTTAAGGCAACCAAAATTTTCATACAAAAGTATTTATTCAAATTGTTATATTTCGAAAGTAAAATTAATTTTCACACGAAAACCCACTTTGGTGAGTTGATGATCCAATCAATCTATATTCGAAATATATAATTAATTATGCCCAAAAATTGATATTGAAACTAAACTGAATTTAACACAAAATGATTACACTAAGTAGAAATATATATTAGAACCTTTTATTCCACCTTTCAAACCATTATTTTGAGTTAAATAAAATCCATAGATTCAACACAAATTTTCTTCTTAAAAATGGGGTATATACGTGTACTAATGTGTATATGAACATACATAGAAAGAAAGATACACACACACACACACACACACACACACACACACACACACACACCCTATCCCATTTTATATATAACTTTAAAATGTGTCAAAATTTCCTTAAGACCATTTACTTGATGGTTAGCGCACAAAATTCCTTAAGGCCTTTTAAACTTATCCTTAAGGAGAAATATATGTTAAAGCCTTTTATTTGCTCCCGAAGAAAACACTTGAATTTGTGTCTTAAATCAAATTCAAATTTAGGCAAACTGAATTTTCATACTAATGTATGAAGTCACATTGATATATATCGAAATATATATATATTGTTTTACGCCATAAACTTCGAATTTAATTTATTTTAGCACAATTAACACAAAATTTATATTTGAGGAGAAATATACATTAATGCTTCTTATTTCATCCTTCAATCTAATTTAAATTCAATATTAGGCAATCAATCATTCAACGTATGTATTTAACCGTTTATGTTCCGAAATAATAATAATTTAACAGTAGAGCCCACTTTGGTGGAGTCTCATAATAATTAAAAGGGTAAATGACATTAAAATACCCCAACATTTGGACCATTGTCACATAAATACCTTATCGTTCAATTTGGTAAAATTTGATACCCAAACGTTTAATGAATTATAAAGCGTGATACCATTTCTAAGTTTTCCGTTAGAAAAGTTGATCATGTGATAGCACGTGATAGAAATTGGACAAATTTGCCCCTCATCATCCAATACATAAGGGTAAATGACATTAAAATACCCCAACGTTTGGGTCATTGTCACGTATATACCTTATCGTTCAATTTGGTAAAATTTGATACCCAAACGTTTAATTGATCTGCACTCATTTATGAACCTCTGAAGTTGCACATTGCTCTCCTCCCACATTCCTATTGCCTTATCCAATTTGTTCTCTTTATCTAGCATCCGTTTATCCGTCAATGCATGTGAAGAATTGTCCACCTTGATCCTACTCTCATTCGTATCCATTAAGTGTAGTATCACCATCATTGACCAATTAGAGTGGGGTTAATCCTTCCACATGAAGAATTTGCAGCTCTTCTCCTTATCCCTACTTGGACACAACCAAAATCGTCTTCCTGGGTTTGCTCTTGTCCATGACATCCTCCTTGGCGTCCGCAACCCACAATTGCAGTACTTGAAATCTACATGACCTGTTTTAAAATCCCCACAACTCTGCCCTGATCTCCAATGACTTAGCCATCGGAGGACAATCGGGGTCCATCCCCGATCCTCTGATGCCCCTCTCTCTCTCTCTCTCTCTCTCTCTCTCTCTCTCTCTCTCTCTCTCTCTCTCTCTCTCTCTCTCTCTCTCTCTTGCACCAGAGAAGGGGGTCTTCCGGTGGAACCCTGCATGGGTCATCTGCTGGTGCGGGATTCTTGCATCAACAGCTGATGCGAGTTTTCTGCACCAAAAGTTAACATGCTACCATAGATGAAACCAATAACGATTATTCGAAGCACACGAAGCTTTCCCTGAAACGAAGTCAAGCCAATCGACTATTTACACACCAACAACACTGATATTGAATCAGCAACCAACCCCATAAAAGATCACAAATAATACCATCTGCTCGTCATCTGGCATATCGACACGTTCAGTTTCTCTTTCGGAAGTTATTAGGCTTGCATGTAATCCAATCACCCACCAACTGAGAGTAAACTATCAGCCATAGCATGCTTGACGATTTCAGTTCTAGTCTCCCCTTTCTTAGCCTACACATTTCATAAAGCCACAAAGTTCACTGTGTATATCACATATTTTTCAACCACCCCCCGTCACTTTCCTCTCATTTTCGTAAAAATTATTAATGGAGCTTCAACCTGCGGATGGAGAGGAGCTCAGCCTAAGCCTAGCCCTTCAGCCCTCGTCCCCACCGGAGCCCGCGCGCGTCTTCTCTTGCAACCACTGCCGAAAGACGTTCTACAGCTCGCAAAGCAGAGCCGGGAGTTGGCCACCGCTGCCTGACCGCATGACGGTGAGGCCGGCTCTGTCAATAGCTGGCAGCAGCGGAGCCCAGTGATGTCTCCTCGGACAAAGAAGATGAGAGACGAATAATTGTACATCGTGGGGAGGTTTTAGAGCCAGAGGAGGCTGGAGGGGGTGCGTGTGTTTGTGGAAATTTACATGAGGCCTGGTGCACTAGCAATGATGAGGTCGCTGATGGAGTTGATTTATCTATGAGGTTATGAATTTGCATGCCATTCTATACTCATGTTTTGTTGTTGTTGTTTCTTTCTCTCTCTTGTTTTAAGTTATTGCGGTGGCCACTGGCCATGCACACTATACTGAGGCATTACTTCTAAACTAGCGTTGCTAATGAAGTCTTATAGTTATTTCAGACATAAAAACATAGATTAGGGTTGTATTTGATTTCGTGCGATTTATTTGAGTGAGAGAGAGGGGTGGGGTTAATGGTTTCGTTTGGATACGATAAGGTATATACGTGACAATGGCCCAAACGTTGGGGTATTTTAATGTCATTTACCCTTTGTTTTAAGTCAGGGGCATAACGGTCAGACGTTTCGAGAAAAGTCCCCCGTTAGCCAAATTGATTTTTGGGTATCAAATTTTACCAAACTGAACGATAAGGTATATACGTGACAATGGCCCAAACGTTAGGGTATTTTAATGTCATTTACCCTAATTAAAATTAATTCGAAACATATAATCTAATGTGCCCAAAAATTGAATTAAAATGATAATAAACTTTAAATGTAAATATATGTGAAAACCTTTTATTTACTCCTTCGATCAATTTAAAATTCATCCAGGTAACTGATCATACAACGTATGTATTTAACCGTTTACATTCCGAAATAATAATAATTTAACTGTAGAGCCCACTTTGGTGGGGTCTCGTAATAATTAAAACTATTTCGAAACGTATAAAGAAGGCCTAAAAGAATTAAAATGGAACGAATATAATTTAACACTTAAAGGAAATATATATTCACACTTAACCATTTATTTCCTCATTTAATGAATTTAAATTTAGAATTTTAGGCACTAAATTTACATACAAAGTATGTCCGTAGCCTTTTATATATCGAAATAAAAGTAATCGCCACGATAAAGCCCATTTGGTGGGGTTTTAATTTAATTACAATCATTTCGAAATATATATAATGTAGCATGCCTAAAAGTAAATTTAAAATTAAAAAACTGAATTTTAACACAAATTTATACTTAATGGAAATATATATAAATTAACTTTTTATTTCCTCCTTAACTTGTGTTAAAATATCCCAAAACAGGCCCAAATTTGTGTCCAAATAGACTAAAAGAAGCCCATAACATCCAAATAACCCAAAGAGCCCAAAGCAGGCCCACTGTTAGCCCAGCCCTCCACATTTAAAAATAAAAGCAATTTTTTTAAACTCAGAAAATTGCTGTGGGCCGGCACAAAGGAGGACCGGCCCAAATACCTTAGCAGTGAACGCGCACGCGATGGGGGGGAGGGTTAGGGTTTGTTAGTGTGGCCTCTGCCGTCGGTCGCCGGGGTCTCCGTCCGGGGGGCTGGGCGCCGCCCCCTTGTGAACCCGACTGGGGGCGGCCTTCGCCGCCCCCTTTATTCTGACGGGGGCGGCAGGTGCCGCCCCCTGTTACCGAACGGGGGGCGACGGAGGCCGCCCCCTTTAATCCGACGGGAGCAGCCTCTGCCGCCCCCTAGTTTTTGAACGGGGGCGGTGGAAGCTGTCCCCTCTGTGATCCACGGCGGGCGCCAGGAGGCAACCGCTCATCCGACGAGGGGCGGCAAAACCGCCGCCCCTTTTTCCCTTTTTTTGACCGTCAGGGGCAGCTGTGCCGCCCCTTGCTGTTCTGTGTCAGCGCCAACGATGCCGACACCAATCTTCTGTCGTCCCCTCTTTCGCCGTGTCGGGCGACGGCCGGCGAGCCGCCCACGATCTAGGGTTCGTAAATTTTTTCTAAACAGGAAAAATCAATCAAAAACCCCAATTTTTCACAGATCCGAATCTAAAACAGATTAAAAATCTGATTTTTAACAGATCTACTCATCGAGGAGGCAAAATAATAAGATCCAAGCATGGCTGCTCTGATACCACTTGTAGAAACTAAAGATCTAGATATGTGTACAAACCAAATAACATAGATCTAGATTACACAAGCTGAATCTTAGAACATTACCTACTCTGATTAGCGGAAGCGTACCTGAATCCATCGCTAATATTCTAAAAGAGATCCTGATGATAACATGGCGGATGATCTTCCAGAACAGCACGAAATAACCGTTGGAGAAACCCTTTGGCTTTCTCCCGGTTTCTCTCCTAGTGACGGGGCATAGAAAAGATGGCTAACTTGTTCGTGTGCTTCGGGGATCATGACCGCATATATATAGGAGCTAGCCTCCTTAGCCATAGGGTTTCCAATTCGGCCCATCAACGAATTGAAGCCCAATAGTCACCACACATAAAGGCCCACAACCTATATGACTCATGTAAGCCCACTTAATTTAATAAATGAGATCACTTATACATTGGGCTTTAATATGATAGTGTAGCACCATATAATTATATTCGCATATTAGCCCAACGTTGGATTAAGATCCAACTGTGTTGGATAAGTTCCAACAGACTAAGGAAGGCTCGGTGGAACTATGTCCGACTTATTGGGAGGTCATCCGCTAGTAATCAGGCCGGGGTATGTGGAAGAATATAGTGTTTGGTGGAGTAGATTGTGAGTATAGGAATACCTGAGTGTAAGATCTCAAAAATTCGTTTCCACCTCCATTGTTCAGAGAGACTATTTATAGGGAATGATTTTGGGAATGCTGTTATCTGGAAACCCCCGAGCATTAATGGTGCTTTATAGTCTTTGGCATGTGCTTTCGGTATTGATTACACTCATAGCAGTCGATCGTTAAGCGTTCGGTTAATGGGTGGACTCGGTAACCACAAGAGCCTAACTGTCAGTCAATCTATCGCCATAAATGAGAAGGTAATATGCCGCATGTGAGGGCTTATGGATTGTTGGGCTGAAGTCGTGGGCCCTACTAGGCTTATCAGCTAGAAATAATTAACTGAGCGGCCTTCTTGTCTGGCCTAAGGTCGTATCAATGTCCCACATCTCCCGAGCTTTATCTGATATGTCGGTTGAGATCGGGTGATGTGATATGTAGAGTTGGACATGTGCAGCAATCGAGACAACACATTTAATGTTGGCCACCAGAGCTCCATGCCCTAGGGTTTGCGCACCAAAAGATCACAGAATTCGAAAAGTTGGTGCCTCAAGATGTTGACACACGTCTCCCATCGGACGGCTTAGTTTGATGCAACTATTCGTATAAGATAGAAATTAGGAGGAGAGAGATTTCTGACTTACATTCAGATACTCTCATATTAGTTCTCGTCTCTATTCTTCGCTCGATTTCGTCTCCATCTGAGTAAGGTTACTCCTCTTCTTGTTAATCTTTTTCCTTGATATTCAGTGGGTTAATATGTTGAAGATCAAGAAAGTGTTTGCCTATGAAAATACTGAAGTAGTATCAAAGGTCGCCTACCTCCAGAGCTCGAGGAGGCCTCTATAAAGGGAAAAGGTTTGCTCGTCAACCCTTCGGAGAACCCACTCGAGGATTGTTGGATCTTGAGTTCTAGACCAATGTTGTTTGATGATGATCAATATTTTGTTGTGTGTTAATCATCTTATATGTTTTTGTTAAGGCAAAAAATGACCAAAACAATTGATGTACTGACGTGGACCCTTTCCTGCAGAGTCGAAGCCTCGTCAGCTGGTTGAGTGGGACCCTAGGTTTGAAGAACCAATGTCGTATATGGATGGTAGTTGACTTGCGATGCTCGATCGACCCTTGTATGTCGATTGGTCGAAGCTGAGAAGATCAGGAGCGACCCTCACAGAAGATCGAGACTCGGCGATCTGCACCATAAGGAAGCGTCAGGGAGGTCGGATCTGGGTTTCAATCCAAATCTCCTCCGATGCTTAAGTTAGAATGGAACTTAAGGAAGAGAGTGAGCTTGGAGCAGTTGAGATCGACCCACCGAGGTTCGTCTCGGATCTGATGTCGTAAGCTCTTTTGTGGAAGAAATATAAGATGGAATATGTAGAGTCTATGTATTAGATCTCGTGCCTTGGGAGTTGGAACCTCCTGTATTTATAGACCTCTTGGGTCTTTTCAGTGACGTTGGGGGATAACGGTAACCAATTATGGTGCCATAATCTCCCTCCTTTAATAGGAGTAATAGTGGCCCTTGTTCTCGCTATTCATAAGCTCGCCTTCAATACTACGTTCAATTGGTGGGGAGTGCAACAGGCGATAGTTGGGCCTTGATTGAGTCGGTATCAGGCTTCTATCGTGGGCTCTCTGGGCCTTAGTCATTCGGACGAGTTATCTCGAGTGCCGACCAGATGATTCAACAATGGCCCCTATCGCACGACCTCAGTCTATTGGGGTCAAGCGATGTTACATCGCATTAATGGGACACGACAGTCGAGGAATTAATACTCAAGTTCTAGGCGCCAAAACGCCTGCTTTTCTGATTTAGATGATTTGCCAGTTCGAAATCCAAGATGCTTAGAGCCTCGGATCTTCGACACATGTCTCATCATGCCGCTGCCATCTAGTTGATATAAGACGGTTCCAGAGTGGAAATTTGAAGATATCGTCTTCATCGTTCTTGATTCAGATATCCTCCTTTTGAAAAATGGCTTCATCATACTTCCATGCTTCTGGAAGGAGTTTGGTAACCGTCATGCAGAAGGACAAAGTGGAGCTATAGAGCTTGGTTTGATTGCCAATCTGAGATCCAAAGTCGGAGCCGATCAGATCCCCGATCTTCAGATAACATATGTCCGGCTCGACTATCAGATCCGGTTTTTGAGGTGGGATGAAAGGATTCATCATCCTGACGATAGGAAAGTTGGGGTTTACGTCAAAGCCTTCCAACGAGGGCTTCGATTCTCCCATGCATCCTTTCATGCGCTACTTTCTGAGCACCCTGAACCTTTCTCTTTTCCAGCTGATGCTAAACACCATAGGTGCATTGGTGGGTTTCATTGTTCTGTGTGTGATGAAGAAAATTGAACCGTCGCTTGGATTGTTCAATTACTTCTTCTCGATCCCTCCTCTCAAGACTCCGGGCTTGTACATGGTAACGGCCCGTCGAGGTAGGAAGGCATTTGATGATCTCCCTTCCTCGAATTCCAACTAGATAGAGGAGTTCGTGTTTGTAGTCTTTCAAGGCGAGGCGAGATTTTGCACCAGATATGATGTCCCTGACTTAGGTCTCGCTGAGGATAAGTGTTTGTCTGGAGCGGAGAAGGAAGCCGCTGACGCATTGTTGAACCTGCCAGAGAATGTAAGGAAGATGAAGTGGTTGTGGTCTGACTTGGTGCTGTGCTGGACCGTATGGATGAAAGGTCGATTCAATCGTGTACATCAACTGTTCGATCTTCGTTCTATGCCTTAACATGTTTTTCTTCTGCAGGCATGGTCAGTCTGGAGTACCAGGTTGACCATGCACGGAGGGAATGGGTCGAGGCTTCTATTAGAGAAGCTGAGGAGAGCATGTTATCTCCTCGAGTGCCTTTTGTGGAAGAAGGAACGGTTCAGTCATCTGAGAAATTACACATTGTCGCAGATGTGGCTACTCAGGTGGCTCGTCTCCAGCGGAAGAAAAAAGAGAAGCCCCCACACCGAATTTGAGGTGGTTGCTATCGAGGGGAATAAGAAAAGGCAGTGACTTCGCCTTAGTGACTCGGAGCCATCTGGGTGGACTGAATTCGTGGAGCGGTCAGGGCCTTCGGATGTGAGTCAATTGCTCGGCGAGACCCACATTCTCAAGTAAGAGCGGGAAACTCTTCTAGAGGGAGATTTAGGCGAGACCCGGGCCCCTTCGGAGCCCCTTCTGCATGAGGACTCCTGGCCCTGAAGGGGCTTGTTCCCTCCAGTGTCTCTGTTTGAGGACATTCCTGATAAATTTCGACCGATTTTGCTGGAGAGTCGATCGCCTCAGGCTCCATTTGATTGTACCACAGGAGAGCTCGTTCAAATGGAGTTTCCACTGAAGAGAAACGATTCTGCTCTTCTGGATTGCGGGACTGCCTCTCGGATTGTTGAAAACACGACTCTTCTGTAGGATAGGGCCGTTGTGGAGAGGGTTGACTACGAGAGGCTTGCTTCGATAGCCGTCCATGTGAATGTTCAGGTAATCACTGTGTTAGCTCTTCATTGATGACGCAGGCATGGATGTTAACCATCATGCCTTGTGTGCAGGCTCTCGTGGCCAACACTGCATTGCGTCGACGTGCATTAGTGGTGTCTAATCATGAGTCACCCAGAGGGCCGTTAAGATGGCCGTGGACAAGTCTCAGGCGAAGCTGGATGGAGTGGAGATTCTGTGCAAACTAAGACTAAACAACAATCATCAGCTCGAGCATGATTTACGCGAGTCTCGTAAGAGGGAAGTTGAACAAGCCGCCTCGAGAGAGCGAGCAGAGAAAGCTCTGCTGGAGGAGAGAGCCAGCGCTGAGGCCATAGCAGAGAGGGTGGTCCAAGAACTTAAGGATTCATTGCCCAATTTCAACGAGCTGTACACGCAAGGCTATGAACGATGTCGATCGAAAGTGAATGACCAATTCCCTGGCATCATCGTTGAGATCGACCAGATCCCTGTGCTGTTTCTGGATATTGATGACGACGATCTGAGCCAGGGCACAGGGGAGGCCGCTCCTACCGACGAAGTTGTCATTACGACAGGTGACGATGAGGGTGCTGGTGCTTTGGGAAATCAAGAGCATGCTGCTGCGCTTGAGGGAGGGGAAGGGCCTAGCGACTCGTTGCAGAATCATGACGTTCCTCTTATCCTACCATAATTTTCAAATGTATAGGGGGGTAATTGAGATACAAATGAATACAATTTTTTAGTATAAGCGCCAGAAAAATTGGCTTGTATCTCTTTGTTTGTCGTCGCTCATACCGTGTGCTCATAATGCCTGATGGTCCCTTTCGACGGGTTAGACCATTGCTCAAGATGGTCAAGGTTAAGCCGTTGAACTATGTTAGAAATAGACTACTTCGTTCAGTGGCGAGGAAGTGGTTCCCTCGACTCACGGCTGACGACGAAAGGGGGTCGTTCAGTGGCGGAGGGGTGGCCCCTTCGATTTTTGGCTGATGACTGGTTGGGTCATTCAGTGGCGAAGGGGTGGCCCTTCGACTTACGCCTGACGACACGAGAGGGTCATTCAATGGCGAAGGGGTGGCCCCTTCGACTTATGGCTGACGACTCTGTATGGTCGTTCAGTGGCGTTGGAGTGGCCCCTTCGACTTACGGCTGACGACGCGAGAAGATCGTTCAGTGGCGTAGGGTGGCCCTTTGAATTACGACTAACGACACGATAGGGTCGTCCAGTGGCGAAGGAGTGGCCCATTCGACTTATGGCTGATGATGCGAGAGGGTCGTTCTGTCGCGAAGGGGTGGCCCTTCGACTTACGGCTGACGATTCGAGAGTGTAACCCCTCGTAGAGTATAATATGACTATAGTACACTCTTTTGGATACACGTTCATTGAACCGTATACGTAGATGTTGGGACCATTCCCTACACTTGAAATTCATGCCAAGTGGTATGTGGGAATGGCCATGTGCGATTTATATTTAGGATGGCATGAGATGTAAGTAAGCATACAAGTATACGAGTAATTTTATTCCCAATTTTTGCGCAAATGGCATCATTGTAAAGATAGACTAGAGTTGAGTGTATTTAAAAATTAATAATAATACTAGTAATAATAAATAGGCTTAGTGCCATGGCAAACTTGTAATTAAAACTCAAAGTTAGAGGGCATTTTAATAAGAAGTTATTGCAATGGCATGTGGTGTAATTAAAGGGAAAAGTTGGAGGGTAATTATGAAATGATTGGTAGTAATGGCAAACATGTAAATAAAAGGACCCTTTGAAGAGATATTTTCATCTTAATTGCTTCTACAAACTTCCCCTTTCTGCTTTCTCTTTTTCTTTTCATATATTTCCTCATTTATCCCATCTTGGCCGAAATTTTTGCACAACACAAAAAAAGGAAAGAAAGAAGAAGAGGAAAAGGAAAGAAAGAAAGAAAGGGAGAGAAATCAAAGAGAAGGAGAAGAGCAGGAAGCATTTCTCATTAAGGTAGGATTCTCCACTTGTTCCAGAAATTGCTAATTTAGGCTTATTGTAGTATTGCTAGCATCAATTAGGGCTAAAGTTAGTAAATTTCCTAAGCATGAATGTTTATAGTGTACATTAACTCTAAGGCTAGTATCTTTTTAACAATATGCTATATAAAAGCCAAAGATGGAATTTTTTTCATGAGATTTCTCCCTAATCATGCCAAATGAAGAATTTTTTTAAAAAATAACATGCTATATGCATGCCAAAGCTAGCTTTTTTACTTGAAGACTATGTTTCATTTAAATGTCTTTTGCAATGGCAATGAGTTTTATCATTAATTATTGTGTTGAATGGATGTATGTTGAATGAGTTTATTTAAAGATCTTTTGTAATGGTTTTATCACTAATTGGTTGTATGATATATGTTGAATGGTTCATGGTGCAATGTTTAGTGTAAGGTTTATGTTGGAATGTTAACATTAAATTCACCATTAGTTGTATGGTTTATATTGACATGTTTATGTTGCATGTTGCATGGAGAATGGGTATATTGCATGGAGGAGAGTTTATGTGCAACAATGATGTTGCATGGAAAATGATGTACCATGTTGCTTGCGAATCTAATCCCATAATGATGCACTATGGAAAATGGTTCAAGGTGCTTGTTAGTCTTTTAAGTCCATAATAATTCAAATGCATGTTACTTCGGGTTATTTCCCTTTGTGTTTACCTTAATATTGTATGCTAGCCTTGTAGTTAAAATGTAATTCACATCTTTAACATTGTACGTTAGTTTATTTAACTTAAACGCTAATAAGGTATAGGGATGTCTCGGTCTGCCATATGGCAGGTGAGCACACTAGAATAGGGGTTGAGGGAAAACTGGGTACTAGTAGGGTATGGGGACTGGATAAGTATGTGACAGAGACAGTGTACATTGCTCAGTTTCGGGTACAATACTTTGCTTAGTTCGGTACTTTATGACAGAGTGGTGTGGTGGTGTGGTTGTGGAGATTTCCTCACTTGCACCCGGTGCGGGGGGAGTGGGTCGAGTGAGAGGCCATGTTAAGGAAACAGTGCTCGTGTACCACTGGTGGGTGCTCCTTACTGCCCCACCTTCGGGTGGAGTCCAGTTCCTCATATTCAACGATGTTCCCAGGTTTCCAAATGAAAATTAATTAAATACTTAAGTTCTTTAAATTTTCCATATGTGATCACTATTTTTTCCCTTGCCTGACTGTGACTCCTTTCGTGTCTAGTGCTATTTTGTGACTAAAGTAATGATAATAATAATCATAATCATAAACAACTTTCACCAAATTAATATTTACCTTCTTCACGAGTTGAGTTTCCTAGTGGGTCCGGTGACGTGTTCCCTCCCCTGGTTTTAGGACTAGAGCAGGTGACTTCGGAGCAGGAGCTGGGGTTGAACCCTACAGGAGGTGCTACTTTTTCCCCTGGTTTACAGGGTTAGGATAGAGTGTGAGGTATACTTTTGTGGACCTTGAGGGTTGTATCATAGTATTGTACTTTTGAGTTGTGGACTTCAGATGTACTTATATATATGGGAACGTTTCACTTTTGTACTTGTACTTAGCTTCCTGTTGTACTTTTACCAGTGTACATTTCTGTGAAGAGTAGTACTTATTGATGTCTGTGTTGGAGCACTGTTTAGTTTCCTTGCTTTTTTATGTTTGTGTTGTTATAGTATGTACAGTGGCCTGCTTGTAGTACTTTTTGATTCTACACTTGGTGCAATGTCGTGGCCTCTTAAACCCCCTTCCCCATTTACCACGGTACCCGAGGTAGTTAGGTGACTAGGGCATAACAAAGAGGGTCGTTCAGTGGAGAAGTGGTGGCCCATTTGACTTACGGCTGACGATGCAAGAGGATCATTTAGTGGCGAAGGGGTGTGCCCTTTGACTTACAGTTGACGACGCAAAAGGATCGTTCAGTGGTGAATGGGTGGCCACTTCGACTTACAGTTGACGACGCGAGAGGGTCATTCAGTGGTGAATGTGTGGCCCCTTCGACGTACGACTGACGACTTGAGAGGGTCGTTCAGTGGCGAAGGGGTGGCCCCTTCGACGTATAGCTGATGACTCGAGAGGGTCATTCAGTGGCGAAGGGGTGGCCCTTCGACTTATGGCTGACGACGCGAGATGGTCATTCAGTGGCGAAGGGGTGGCCCCTTCGACTTATGGCTGAAGACTTGGTAGGGTCGTTCAGTGGCGAATGGTTGGCCCCTCCGACTTATGGCTAACGATGCGAGAGGATCTTTCAGTGGCGAAAGGGTGACCCCTTCGACTTACGGCTGATGACTCGAGGGCATTGTTCAGTGGCGAAGGGGTGGCCCTTCGACTTACAGCTGACGACGCAGGAGGGATCACATGGGTTTCATCGATATGAATTTGGCTCATCTAGATTTCCCCAAGGTCCTAAGAGTTATGTGGCTCATCCGTTACATAAAGGTGGGGTTCCCAATATGAGTGAGAGTTCGATCTCAAGGTTACCAGATAGACAAAGTGATGACTCCTTTACTGGTGGTTTGATCTCGGAAGCAATAAAGGAATTCTGCAATCCAAATTGACTCGCGTAGGGTATCGTCTTGTCTTTGTTTCATTCTTGCCAGATCCTTTTAGTGGGGAGTGTGATGGGATAGTTGATTCTAGAAGAATATTGCGTTTATTACCCCCTCATTGATTGTATTTTGCGTATATTTAATATCTATTTGGTCTCTAATACGTGTATTATTGAAAGATCATTTAATTTTAGAACATATCGCTTGTTTATACGTAAAATACCACTTTATGACCTAATTTTGTCTCCATTTTATTTTTCAGGTAAAGCTTGCAATTTTCCAAAACCAACGGCTAATTTTCCATATTTTTCGGAGATTGGAGCAATTTTTGAGGATTAAAAAGGCCCAATAAAGCTATTGTAGAAGAAATAAAAAAAAGAAAAAGATATTAAAAAGGGGAAAATTAAGCGGGGCTTGCTTCAGAAAGGCGAGCCCCGCCCGCTTGCTACAGGCAGGCGCCCGCCCGCCTGTTTACAGGCTGGCCGGGCCCGGCTGATCACGGGCGGGCCGCCTACAGGCGGGTCCTCCATCGTTTTCCACGTGGGCGGCACCCGCCAGTCCTCTTTGACCGCCCGCCAGTTTTGATTTTTTGCATGGGTTGCGGGTTTGCAACCCGCAAGCCCGTTAAGGCTAAAAGGCTATAAAATGCGGTATTGGCTCATATCTTGGGCATCCAACCTCGGTTTTGAGTGAAACAAGTTTTAGGGTCTTCTCCCCTAAATTCTAGAGGAGTTGGAGTAGCTTCAGAAGAAGTTTGGAGAAGTTTTGGCATCGTTTTGGCATCGTTTTTGGTGAAAACTCTCCACTTTTCTTTGTTTTAATTAGTTTTGTATTATGTCATGTAGGGGTGGCAAACGGGTCGGGTGGGTTCGGGTTCGGGTTGGGTCAGATTTGACCCGACCCGGATAGGGGTAAACCCTAACCCGACCCGGATTGAGTCCGGGTCGGGTTCGGGTGACCCGGAAAATTTCCGGGTCGGGTTCGGTTAACTCGTCGGGTTAAGATTTGACTTATACACTACTGCTTCTTTTTCAATATCCAGCTATTTATTATGAGCCACTGACAATTTGTTAATTGTTGCATAATTTCCAGTAGCTCGTCGCTTAAACCGCACTGATGACAGCAATGAAGTATAATTAACGTTACCATTTTATTAACGAAAGTAATAAAATTAACAAAGAAGTTGTATTTAAAGGGAATTGAATCCAAGACCTCTTAAAGAAGAGGACGACAATTCAAATCGTATAAGCACAACTCCCATTGCAACTGTGTAATGAAGTTATTATATAAATTTTTATTTATAGAGAGAAAGTAACCGGGTTGAATTCGGGTCATCCGGGTTGACATGCCAAACCCATACCCAACCCGTATTTTATCCGGGTCTGGTCGGGTCAACCCGTTTCCTACTTGACCCGAATTGGCCCCTACCCATACCCGGTTGAGGATGCCGGGTTCGGGTCGGGTCGGGTCGGGTCGGGCTCATTTTGCCACCCCTAATGTCATGGCCTGATTAGCCATATACAGCGACTGACACGGTAGTCCTCTATGCATGAGTAGAGGGAGTAGAAGGAGTTGATAAGAGGTGATATGGCGTGTATGTGACTGCTGGCAGTCGTGTAATTTCGTGAAGGGTGTGGGCATTTTAGTCATTAGGCAAAATGATGGAAGTGTGTGTAGAAAAATGGGGGGGGGGTGTAAAGTAATGTCATACTTGTAATTTTGAAGGGGTGGGTTAGTGTGAGAGGGTTAGTGCGAAAAGGGATGGGATTAGTGGCATGCTTATAAATATTTAGAAGGGTGAGGGGCAAAATGGTCTTTTGGTCTAAAAGAGGTGTGTGTGTTTAGTAAAGGAGTGTGGGCATAAAGTAATGGCAAACTCGTAAATACTTGAAAGTTGAGGGGTAGTTTGGAGGGTATTAAAGTCATTTTAACATATGCATGCTTATCCTAAGAGAATTCTAGTGTTAGATATTTTCTAGGAAATTTCTAAACCCTTCTTTAACTTTCCGTTCCTTTTCTTTTCATTCCTATCTCTCTCTCTCTCTCTCTCTCTCCCCCTCCTAGACATGGCCGAAATTCCTCTCCCCTTTTCCCCCTCCATCAAGACTCCAAAACCCTAATTTTTTACTTCCAAAAATTTTAATGAAACCCTAGCTCTTCAAGGAGAAAGAAAGGTGAAAAGGAGAGAAAGAAAAGAGAAGAAGAAAGAGGTCTTCTTGAGATAGGAATTCTAACCTGGTTAGGAAATTTTTATTTAGGGTTATGAGGATGCTATGATGTTATTTTGATTGCTCATGACCTTGATTTCATGTATTATGTGTGCAATAGACCAAGAAGATTCAATTTTTCCTTGTTTTTCTTAGCTAACCACCCTCCCCTAAAATCCAGAATTTCTGTTGTGTGTTTATTCTTCAATTCTGGTCTCTGTAGTTTGATTTACTTTCTAGGAAAAATATGTAAGCATATATATTGAAGTTCTACCCCAGATTCATATAAAATATGACATATGTTGAGTTCAGTAAGCATGAGCAAAAATTCAATGTTTACAACATGTCTAAAAATCTGTCAAACTGAAGACCGTTCAGAAAAAGGAAGTTTATTACCTACACACTCCATGTAATTTGCTGTTCTTGGTCTTGTTGTAAATTTAACAAGTATATCTACAATTTTACCTCAGTGCATATTTTACGAAATTCTGGCTGCAACATGCCCAAAATTGGCTTTTAATACAAACCCTGAAATCTGTCAGGAAAACAGACTGAACAGATTCTACCAATTAATTCACTATAAATCACCTAGTACATATTTATGCATGAAATTTCATGGATGAATCCAGGATTACTCTGTCTTCAACTTTAATCTAGAGAGTTTTGTCAAATTCATAATAGAAATTGAGTAAATACCTTGATTTTGTGGCTCTTTCTGTAATTTCAGCAAGCTGGACTATTTTGGGTAAAGTTGAATTGTGTGGTGATGTTAAATTTTCCATTCTAATATGCATGAAAGTTGTTAATCCCTTTTAGAAAGTTTAGTTATGCTATTTGTTACTAAAATTGATGGTGTGACACTCTCCATTATATGGCAATTGCTATGAATTGTTAAAATGCCCCATTTAACGTGATGTTGAAGAGAATTTGGAATATGGCCATTATAAAGTGTGTGCCATGTATTACATTCATGGACTTGTGTATTTTCATTGAAGATTATGACCCATGATATGTCAACTGGGACGTATCATCTGCCCTAAGGGGGGTGAGCATCCTAGTATGGGGATGGATGAAGTTTGGGTATTACTTAACCATAAGGGACTGGACTGAGAAGTTGGGGGAAAAGGTATGTGATATGTGATATTTATTCCCATTCGCCTTTACTGGGAGTGGAGGGGACATACGGAGATTGTGTTACTATGGGTAGCCTCACTCCTGCCAGGGACGGGGAGCAGAGAGGCCCGGCGTACAGTGCCCGTGTCTACTACGTCGTGTGCTATGTTCACCCCAAATTTGGGGTGAGGTCCAGGCCCTTATCTTTAGGTGATACCCAGGCTTACAAGTAGTCACTAACATCTGGAACTAATGAACTTCATATGTGTTTTGGTTGCATACTTGTGTGTTGTACTCTTCACCTTAGTTGCTTGTACTCCTATTGCCTTTACACTCATAACTCCTAAATGATTTCTCCTACCCTAGTTAGTTTCCTACTCGGCACGTTTAACGTGCTCATTTTACTTTTCAGGTCTTGAGCAGGTTACACCAGAGCAGAAATCTCCCTCAGGAGATTACCCATGTGTGAGCTGACACCTTGGGGACATCACTCTTTTTGGGCTGTGACCTGTAGTGTGAGTTGAGTTGGGTAGTGAGTGAGTTGTCTTTTGTAGCTGAGATATGTGTTGGTAGTTGTGGTACTTCTCATGTATACCTGAGTTAGTTTCTCTTGTACTTGATGCAGGTGTGTAGTACTATCTTTGGTTATGTAAATCTGTGGTTGTGTACTTTGTGGTGGCTATTTGTGTTGCTTTCTTTTATATGTATGTGATGTATGATCCCAGCATTTGCAGTGACCTGCTTGTCGTGTATTTTCTATTCACGCTTGGTACGAAACCGCAGCTTGTCAAGCTCCATCCTCCCTTTCCCATGGTATGCATTGCCTTATAAGGTATTTGTGAGAATGGGGCGTGACAGGTTTAGTGGTGGCCCATGCAGGTCCGCTCACACTGCGATATGCGAAAGGATAATACATCAAACACTTTGATGCCATCACATATGGTACTAATTCCTCTTGTGATGTCCTCTTTCTCTGCAGAATGGATAGTGGAAATGGGATATCTTCGTCAGAGATGGAGCATACCGAGCCCTCTTTGATGGAGAAGATTTTGATGGGTTTCCAGGCGAGTCTAGGTCAGCAGGCTGAGATTCTTGCCAAGATGCAGGGTCAGAAGACCCTAGGCTTCAAGCAGTTTAGGGCAATGAAGCCGAGGACTTTTTCTGGCAAGGAGACTGCATTGAGGTCGATGAGTGGTTATGTCGCATGGATGATGACCTCACAGTTGTTGGATTTTCATTGGAGAGTTGGGTTGATGCTGTAAAAAGGCAGTTGACACATCAGGCCAGCGATTGGTGGGATTCTCAGGAGCGACATCTGACAGGTCCTATCTCTTGGAAGACCTTCAAGAAGCGTTTTGAGTCTAAGTTCCTTCCAGAGACTGCAAGGGATGAGCTCAGATAGCGTTTTGAGCAGTTGACTCAGGGTCGACGGAGCGTGGATGAGTATGATGCCGGGTTTTCTTTGCTGAGTAAATTTGCCCCAAAGCTTGTTGCGACTGATGCCACCCGAGCTCGACGCTTCCGCATGGGACTTGACCCAGAGTATAAAGGGGCGATGTCTACACAGAAACTCGCTACACAGGAGGATGTGCTCGAGGTGGCAAGATTATATGAGATCCATTTGCGGAGCGTAGGGAAGATAACTACAGGTGACAGACGACCATCAGGACCACATAAGGCATTATCTCGGCCAGTACAGAGGGCCTAGTTTAAGAGGACAAGAGCCCCTGTAGTGACCCAGAGACGTCTGTCATGCTAATACTGTGGCAAGACTGGCCATGAGCAGAAGGAGTGTAGGGCTTGGGCTAGACAATGTTTCGCTTGTGGTGGCCGAGGACACATTAGCAGGTTCTGCCTGCAGTAGGGTGCCTACTCGGCCCCCGTAGCACCTGCGGCTGCTAGGCCGATGCATCAGCGAGCTCTTCCACCTGGTTCGCAATGGCCTTCACTTTCGGTACCAGTTGGACCAGGTATACCAGCCCCTAGAGGACCTTCCTAGCCTCCTCAGTGGCAGACCTTTAAGAAGACAAACTCTGCTCCAAAGCCCCAGGCTTTCATGATGACAGCCGTAGAGGCAGAAAACTCAGGCCAGGTTATCACTGTTATGGTTCTAGCCCCCTCCTTATTATACATTATGTCACTTGTTGCTTAGTTATGATGGACGTTGGTTTGATTTCCTTGTTGGCTTATAGGTATGGTTAAAGTAGCATCTTTTTTTGCTTTGGCACTTTTTGATTCTGGGGCTTCACACTGTTTTCTGTCCCGACAATTTGTGAACAAACATGCTATATCAGTAGACTCCTTCACTGTTAGTTGGAATATTTACACAGGGAGTGGTGTGATTAGAAGTACTTCGGGACTCCGTTGTTGTCCTGTGGAAATTTGCGGTCGGGAGTTATATGCTGACTTCCTTGTGATTGAGATGCCCACCTTTGAAGCCGTGTTTGGGATGGACTGGTTAGCGATGTTTTGTGCCACTATTGATTGCAAATTAAGGAGGGTAGTCTTTTAGATTTCCGATCATCCAGAGTTTGAATTCAGAAGTGATAGTTGCACATTAGAACTTGTAAGATTCAGAGCGACACCAGTGGAAGCAGAAGTGTTGGCAATGGCCATGGGGGTAGAGCTAGTCTTACCCAGGCTTGTGTGAGACTTTCCTGATGTCTTTCCTGATGACATTTATGGACTTCCTCCGGATCGATCATTGGAGTTCACCATTAATTTGATACCAGGCATGCAACCCATTGCGAAGGCTCCTTATCGGATGGCACCACCTGAGTTGGCTGAGCTTCGTAATCAGTTAAAGGACCTATCAGAGCGGGGGCTGATACAGCCAAGCATGTTACCTTGGGGAGCACTAGTGCTTTTGGTGAATAAGAAAGATGGACCTCGAAGAATGTGTATCGATTATAGGGAATTGAACAAGGTGACAATAAAGGACAAGTATCCACTTCCTCGCATCGATGACATCTTTGATCAGCTTGGTGGATCCCGAGTCTACTCAAAGTTGTACTTACGGATTGGTTATCATGAGATAAAGGTTCAGGGGTCCGATGTTCCGAAGACAGCTTTTCGAACCCGTTATGGACATTATGAGTTCCTGGTGATGCCCTTCGGTGTGACTAATGTTCCAGCTACCTTCATGAGGTTAATGAATCAGGTATTCTTTGACTATTTGGACAAGTTCGTGGTAGTCTTTATTGATGATATCTTGATATATTCCAAGGATGAGGAAGAGCATGCGGAGCACTTGAGGGTTGTACTAGAGACCTTGATGCAACATCAGTTATATGCCAAATATAGTAAGTGCCAGTTTTGGCTGTCTAAAGTGGCTTTCTGGGACACATAGTTTCAGGATATGGCATATCAGTTGATCCAGAAAAAGTGGCTGCAGTGGAGAAATGGCATGTTCCCAAGTCGGTTTCAAAGATTCGGAGTTTCTTGGGATTGGCTGGCTATTACAGGAAGATCATCAAGGATTTCTTCAAGATTGCGACATCACTTACTCGCTTGACTAAGAAGGATGTTGCTTATGTCTGGTCTGAGGAGTGTAAGCATGTATTTGAGGAGTTGAAGAGAAGGTTGACTACTGCACCAGTCTTGACGATTCCAGATCGTTCTGGAGGATTTGAGATTTTCTGTGATGCTTCTGGCAAAGGGCTGGGATGTGTCTTACATCAACATGGACGTGTTGTAGCTCATGCCTATAGACTTCTGAAGGTGCATGAGCTAAACTATCCTACACATGACATGGAGCTGGCAGCCGTGATTTTTGCCATAAAACTATGGAGACACTTTCTGCTAGGGGAGCATATTAAAGTGTACACCGACCACAAGAGTTTGAAGTATGTGTTCATCCAGAAGGATCTCAACATGAGAGAACGTCGGTGGCTTGAGCTGATGGCAGAGTATGATATCGATCTCCAGTATCACATTGGAAAGGTGAACGTGGTCCTTGATGCACTCAGTAGATATCCTACGGTGATGATGTTGACCTCTCAGCCTCAGCTCCAGTGGGCCCTGCGACAGATGGAGATAGAGGTTATTCTTCCGGGTATCAAAGCAGCCATGTTGGGTTTACATGTCCAGTCCGATATAGTGGATCGAATCAAAGCCGCACAGTTAGGGGATGAAAAGTTAAGGAGAATCCGAGAACAGGTAGGGCCGGACTTCGGACTGATTTCCACATTCACGAAGATGGCTCTGTTAGATTTGGAACTCGGCTATAAGTGCCGGTGGGTGCTATTTGAGAGGAATTACTTAAAGAGGCCCATAGTTCCCCCTATTCAATTCATCCATGAGGGATAAAAATGTACCGCGACCTGCGACAACATTACTGGTGGCATGGGATGAAGCGCAGTATAGCCAGAAGTGTGGCCTCTTGCTTGGTCTGTCAGCAGGTGAAGGCCGAACACCAAAGAGTTGCAGGTTTGTTGCAGCCTCTCCCCATATCTAAATGGAAATGGCAACATGTGACGATGGATTTTGTGATTGGGCTACCCCGCACACCCAAGGAAAATGACGCAATTTGGGTAGTCATTGATCGCTTGACCAAATCTACACATTTCATTCACTTTCGAGTTGGGCAGTCTACCGAGCATTTGGCTAGAAGATACATGGAGGTAGAACTCCTTCGTCACCCTTGCATCTCCTATATTTGGTAACGTGAGGTGTTTGACATACTCTTTCATTGCAGGAGATCGTGAGGCTTCACGGAGTTCCTGTTTGTATAATATCTGATCGGGAGACCAGATTCACTTCACATTTTTGAAGAAGTTTGCAGTCTAGTTTGTGGACTCATCTCAAGTTTAGTACCGCATATCATCCCCACACAGATGGGCAGTCAGAGCAAATTATTCAGATCCTCGATGACATGTTGAGGGCGTGCATGTTGGACTTTAAGGGATCTTAGGAAGATCATTTGCACCTGGTGGAGTTTGCTTACAACAATAGTTATCAAGCAAGCATTGGAATGGCACCGTTTGCTGCTCTGTATGGAAGGAAGTGCAGATCGCCTCTAAGCTGGGACGATGTTGGGGACCGTGAACACTTAGGACCTGATTTGGTGGTGGAAGCGATCGATGTGGTTCGGACAGTCAAGGAGAATCTTCATATTGCTCAGGATCGCTATAAGCACTGGGCAGATACAAAGAGGCGTCCATTGGAGTTCCAACCAGGTGATTACATGTTCTTAAAGATCTCCCCGACACGTGGCACGATTCGATTTGGTAGACGAGGGAAGTTGAGCCCGAGGTTCATTGGTCCATTCGAGATCTTGGCTCGTGTTGGTGAGGCTGCCAATCACCTTGCCTTGCCACCCTCCCTTAAAGGCATCCATGATGTGTTCCATGTATCTTAGCTTCGGAAATATGTGGGAGACACTAGTCACCTCGTTCAGAGATTGAAGTGCGTCCCGACCTGACTTATGAACAGCAACCAGTAGCCATCCTGGATCGGAGACAGAAGTTACTGAAGAAGAAGGCCATTAATCTAGTAAGGGTCATGTGGTAGCAAGAATCTCCCGGTGAATCCACCTGGGAGCGCAAGGACGAGATGAGAGACAAATACCCTCACCTGTTTATGTAAGTATCTTATTCATGTATTAATGTCTCTTTTGATAATCTTGAGTGCAAAATTTTGTGGAGACTGTAGTGTAGGGTATTATATGGAGAAGGATCCTGGAAATTATAAGTATTTTTCTTCTTAGACTAGAACCCTTGGACTTAAGAAGTTCGAGTACGAACTTTATTTTAAGGAGGGTAGGATGTCATGGCCTGTTTAGCCATATACAACGACTGACATGGTAGTCCTCTATGCATGAGTAGAGGGAGTATAAGGAGTTGATAAGAGGTGATATGGCGTGTATGTGACTCGTGGCAGTCGTGTAATTTCGTGAAGGGTGTGAGGGCATTTTAGTCATTAGGCAAAATGGTGGAAGTGTGTGTAGAGAAATGGGGGGTGTGTAAAGTAATGTCATACTTGTAATTTTGAAGGAGTGGCTTAGTTTGAGAGGGGCTAGTGTGAAAAGGGATGGGATTAGTGGCACACTTGTAAATATTTAGAAGGTTGAGGGGCAAAATGGTCTTTTGGTCTAAAAGAGGTGTGTGTGTTTAGAAAGGAGTGTAGGCATAAAGTAATGGCAAACTCATAAATACTTGAAAGTTGAGGGGTAGTTTAGAGGGTATTAAAGTCATTTTAACATATGCATGCTTATCCTAAGAGAATTCAAGTGTTAGATATTTTCTAGGAAATTTCTAAACCCTTCTTTAACTTTCCTTTCCTTTTCTTAACATTCCTATCTCTCTCCCCCCCTCCTAGACATGGCCGAAATTCCTCTCCCCTTTTCCCCCTCCATCAAGACTCCAAAACCCTAATTTTTACTTCCAAAAATTTTAATGAAACCCTAGCTCTTCAAGGAGAAAGAAAGGTGAAAAGGAGAGAAAGAAAAGAGAAGAAGAAAGAGGTCTTCTTGATATAGGAATTCTAACCTGGTTAGGAAATTTTTATTTAGGGTTATGAGGATACTATGATGTTATTTTGATTGCTCATGACCTTGATTTCATGTATTATGTGTGCAATAGACCAAGAAGATTCAATTTTTCCTTGTTTTTCTTAGCTAATCACCATCCCCTAAAATCCAGAATTTCTGTTGTGTGTTTCTTCTTCAATTCTGGTCTCTGTAGTTTGATTTACTTTCTAGAAAAAATATGTAAGCATATATATGGAAGTTCTACCCCAGATTCATATAAAATATGACAATATGTTGAGTTCAGTAAGCATGAGCAAAAATTCAATGTTTACAACATGTCTGAAAATCTGTCAAACTGGACACCGTTTAGAAAAAGGAAGCTTATTACCTGCACACTCCATGTAATTTGCTATTCTTGGTCTTGTTATAAATTTAACAAGTATATCTACAATTTCACCTCAGTGCATATTTTACGAAATTCTTGCTGCAACATGCCCAAAATTGGCTTCTATAGAGACCCTGAAATCTGTCAGGAAAACAGACTGTACTGGTTCTACCAATTAATTCACTATAAATCACCCAGTACATATTTATGTATGAAATTTCATGGATGAATCCAGGATTACTATATCTTTAACTTTCATTTAGAGAGTTTGTCAAATTCACAATAGAAATTGATTAAATACCTTGATTTTGTGGCTCTTCCTGTAATTTCAGCAAGCTGGACTGTTTTGGGTAAAGTTGAATTGTGTGGTGATGTTAAATTTTCCATTCTAATATGTATAAAATTTGTTAATACCTTTAAGAAAGTTTAGTTATGATATTTGTTACTAAAATTGATGGTGTGACACTCTCCAATATATGGCAATTGCTATGTATTGTTAAAATGCCCCATTTAACGTGATGTTGAAGAGAATTTGGAATATGGCCATTATAAAGTGTGTGCCATGTATTACATTTATGAACTTGTGTATTTTCTTTGAAGATTATGACACATGATATGTCAACTGGGACGTCTCGATCTGCCCTAAGGCGGGTGAGCATCCTAGTATGGGGATGAGGGTAGTTTGGGTATTACTTAACCAGAAGGGACTGGACTGAGAAGTTGGGGGAAAAGGTATGTGATATGTGATACTTATTTCCACTCGCCTTTACTGGGAGTGGAGGGGACATACGGAGGTTGTGTTACTATGGGTAGCCTCACTCCTGCCAGGGACGTGGGAGCTGAGAGGCCCGACGTACAGTGCCCGTGTCCACTGCGTCGTGTGCTATATTCACCTCAAATTTGGGGTAAGGTCCAGGCCCTTATCTTTAGTTGATATCCATTCTTCCAAGTAGTCACTAACATCTGCTAACTAATGAACTTCATATGTGTTGTGGTTGCATACTTGTGTGTTGTACTCTTCACATTGGTTGCTTGTACTCCTATTGCCTTTACACTCATAACTACTAAATGATTTCTCCTCCTTAGTTAGTTTTCTACTGGGCACGTTTGACGTGCTTATTTTACTTTTCAGGTCTTGAGCAGGTTACACCAAAGCAGAAATCTCCCTCAGTAGATTACCCATGTGTGAGCTGACACCTTGGGGACATCACTCTTTTTGGGGTGTGACCTGTAGTGTGAGTTCAGTTGGGTAGTGAGCGAGTTGTCTTTTGTAGCTGAGATGTGGGTTGGTAGTTGTGGTACATCTCATGTATACCTGATTTAGTTTCACTTGTACTTGATGCAGGTGTGTAGTACTTTCTTTGGTTATGTAAATCTGTGGTTATGTACTTTTGTGGTGGCTATATGTGTTGCTTTCTTTTATATGTATGTGATGTATGATCCCAGCATTCGCAGTGGCCTGCTTATCGTGTATTTTCTATTCATGCTTGGTGCGAAACCGCGGCTTGTCAAGCTCCATCCTCCCTTTCCCATGGTATGCATTGCCTTATAAGGTATTTGTGAGAATGTGGCGCGACATATTAAGATTTGTAAGCAAATGATGTTTGTATTAATAATATTTGCTGTTTTTATTACAATGGTTGGCTAAACATCATGTGGTGTGTTGTGTGGAAGTTATTATTGTTAGGATATATGTTTTCATATCTCCATAAGTTTCACAATTATCGAAATCGTTAAAACGTTGATTTCTTCATTTGTTGAAAAATGCGCAATCCGTAGAGGAATCCGCTTAGGATGACATGCCTGAGGCATCGTTTACGTGCATCAATCCGTAGAGGAGCCCAAGGAGGGTGATGAACCGCGAGGTTCATCTAATTATGTTTCATTATTCAAGAAATCACTCATTTTTACGATTATGTTTTAAACTAAAAATCGTCGTTTTTAAAAGCTAAATCATCTGATCCCCATTCATTGGCATGGATGTGGGATTGAGAATCTATGGAGAATGAATATTATAACATCCTACAACACTAATGAAACACAACACACACACGCACACTTTTTACCGTATCATTTTTACGTTATTTACTTTCGTAAATTTAAGTGCACGTTTTATCTCAAATCAAAGACCAAACCAAAAATTCACCTTCAAAGGGTGGTTCCTAATTCACTAAATCATTTCCAAGTAAGTTTAAGAATGTAAAACTTGTAGATTAGTTTGTCCCTGAGGAATACGACCCTGGACTCACCAGGTTTACTACTTGACCGACTTCCTATATCTGGGAATATAATTGCAACATTTTGGTCCAGTCAATTTTTTGGCGCCATTGCCGGGGACAATGGTCTATATTTTCTTACGATGTCTAATTAGCTTGGAAATTTTGGTGAGACTTGTCCGCTTTTTGTGTATATATTCTTTGTATAACCATATTTTCAGTTTTTTTTCTTTTCTTTGGTTATTCATTTTTTGTTACGTTTTCTATAACTAGTTTTCTTTTATTTTGGATGTTTGGTTAGAGTGTCCCATCTTTTTAGTGTGAGATTTAATATTTCTTTCTTGTACATTTATTTATAGTCATTTTGTTTTCTCTTAGAGTGTCCCATCTTTAGTGTATGATTTAAAATTTCTTTCTTTTACATTTTTTAATCATTTTGTTTTCTTTATCTTTTCAGTTTTCTTATATAATCAAAAAAAATTGTAAAACTGTAAATTTGTTTAAATGAATCATGATATGGATAATGATGCAATCGTTTCAGACTTTATTTCGGGGTTGATTCAAATCCTACCAGTTTTCCATGGTACAGAGGAGGAGAACCTACATTTACATTTACAAAAGTTTGAAACGATATGCTGCACTTTATTTGGTGGGAGTACATGCATCGATAACTTATTCCTTAGATATTTCACATATTCTTTGAGAGATTTTGCTACGCATTGGTTCGAAACATTGACTCTTGACTCAGATTTTACTTGGTTGTCGTTTCAAGCTGAATTTCTTCGAGTATTTTTTTCCTATCTTCTTTGTGTAGGTACAGGAGTGGCAGGCCACGAAGCACCATATAGCGAGCATTTGCTCAAACTGATGAGGATGCATACTATCAAGCATGGCATATGTTCAATGATTTGATGCTTGCATGTCCACACCACAGCTTCCACGATGATCATCTCCTACAAATCTTCTACATGGGATTACTGCCTTCTGTGTGGGATTTTGTGCTAACGAGCTGCAACGGGGAATTCTTTGCTTATTCGACCGAGGAAGCATGTTAGTACTTGAATGATCTTGCCGAGTATGAGGTTGCACTCCAACAGGTCCATGTCCAACTTGAGGTTTCACCCGAGGGCTCATTCCAATGCGACCCTCTGGAAAAACTTGAAGAGCATATTGATGGGGGACATTGGAGCCAAAAGAAAGAGGATGAGCGACCATATCTTAAGGAGCTAGAAGAGATGGATGATGTGGTGCGTGTTGACCATGAGGGAATCTACTTTGATGATGACGAGGAGGATATGTGCGAGGGAGCGAGCTTACAGACCAAGATGGAGCCCGAGCCATACCTTCTTCCTACCACAGTGCATTTGTTCCCACTTCCTTCACCACAGGAGGAGATTGATGGCGATTGTGAGATGGTCTACATTGAGCCAACGATGTTTTACCATCCAGATCCACTTCTACAGACACTTCCTCCTCCTGAGGCAGAGTATCAGATCGTGCGTGGCGACACATACCAGGGGAGTTCCCACAATTTCATGCCCTGTATTAGTGAATCACAAATTTCAATTCCATATACTTTTGATTCAAAATATCGTCAATTGAATTTAAAAACTTTAGTTAATTTTGACGACCCATTTTTGGAACACTTTTGTTACAGGGCATGAGGATAACACTTGGATTGATGCAGCTTGTCTGGGAGTTGCATTGCTGGAATCCAAGAAGGCCGGTGGAGGCCTAGCATCGCAGCAACTGGCTGAGGAGCGCAAGGAGCTGATCGTGCAGATGCCACCTCAGCTAGAGATTCTGGATCCTCCTTTTGTGATGGAGACAATACCTTCACCATACGCGACACCTAGCACTTATTGGATCCCAGCTTTTACACAATTGCCTTTGGCGTCGCCATCTCGAGCACTGACGGAGGATATACGCAAGGAGCTTCTAGAACAAATTCCTCCACCGATAGACATCTGTGATACTCCATTTGGGAGGCTACAGTGGTCTCTTCCCTTTTTACCCTGATACATCGTTATATATATTTGAAAGGGAAGCTGTTTGTTTATGCATTCACATATTCTGATCTCCATATTTTATTCTACTACGCTTTAAACATTGAGGACAATGTTCATTTTAAGTTGGGAGAGGAAGTAGTAAACAATATATCATATATGTTTTGCATAAAAAATCTATATAGTTTGCATTTAAAAATGTTGTTTGTTTGCCAAAAAAAAATTTGCATATGTTTGAATAATACAATAAAGAGTGCTGTGTTTTTCACCCAAACCATCTATATGTCCCTTTGAAGTGGAAATTCCATCTTTTTTAATTGAACACCTATATTCATTATTGTAAAATAGATTAAGAATGTTTTACCCCTGCGTAGAATTTTTAATTATCATGACTATCATGTAAATTAGTGCATGTATCCGCAATTGTAATCTCATGAAACTATTGTTTGGTTTAGGCAATTTCATGTCACGTATGCGTTTATGAATTGGTAATTATGTGAAGAAGGTTATAAATTCTCAGGATAAAGGCCAACCACATACACAAGCTTGCTGATTAGTAGATGATGGAGAATTTTACTCAAACATGTCCCATGTCAAAAAAAAACAAAGAAAAGCAAAAACAAAAAAACGTGAATAAAATGCACCGTTCTTCCAGCTTCTTTTAGTAACGGGTCCTCGTGCCTCATGAAGCATGGGGATTCGTGCCGAAAAATGAAGTATGGAGGAGTGCATAATAATCCTTAGACATTTCGAGTTATTAAATCTGAGGGGGTTTTCAAAATCAAATGCCCTAAGACCATCTGGTTTGGGAGTCACACTCGTTACATGGATTGCTTTAAAATGTTTTAAAGAAAGAAAAAAGAAAGAAAAAATAGATGAGATATTTTGAGTGGATTCAAGATCATGATCTTATGATTTGGATGTTGTGATGGCCTAATCCTAGAAAATTTACATCTGAGGACACGTGATTACCTATTGATTAAACAATTGCATTTGTGCGATACCGAATATCTATGCATTGAGATAAAACTGTAGATTTTTGCATTAGTCCATGAAAACCCATGATAGTTATTGGTCTTTGTTACGTAATATTATTCTTAATTCATGGTGCATAACATATTTTTGGAATATTCGCTTATTTTGCTAAGAGACTAGCAAAAAGCTAGTTGGGGGTGTGATTCTGGAAAAATATTACGTTTATCACCCCCTCATTTGATTCTATTTTGCGTATATTTAATATCTATTTGGTCTCTAATATGTGTATTATTGAAAAATCATTTAATTTTAGAGCATATCGCTTGTTTATACGCAAAATACTATTTTATGACCTAATTTTATCTCCATTTTATTTTTCAGGTAAAGCTTGCAATTTTCTGAATCCAACGGCTATTTTTCCATATTTTTCGGAGATCGGAGCAATTTTTGGTATTAAAAAGGCCCAATAAAGATTTTATAAAAGAAATAAAAAAATAAAAAAATAAAAAAATAAAACAGGGGGAAATTAAGCGGGGCCCGCTTCAGAAACGCGGGCCCCGCCCATCAATGTGAACAGGCGGGCGCCCGCCCATTTACAGGCGGGTCCGCCCACGTTTTCCATGCGGGCGACACTTGCCAGTCCTCTTTGACCGCCCGCCAGTTTTGATTTTTTGCATGGGTTGCAACCCGCAAGCTCGTTAAGGCTAAAAGGCTATAAATGCGGTATTTGGCTAATTTCTTGGGCATCCAACCTTGGTTTTGAGTGAAACAAGTTTTGGGGGCTTCTCCCCCAAATTCCAAAGGAGTTGGAGGAGCTGAAGGAGAAGTTTGGAGAAGTTTTGGCATCGTTTTGGGTGAAAACTCTCCACTTTTTTTTGTTTTAATTAGTTTTGTATTAAGATTTGTAAGCAAATGATGTTTGTATTATTAATATTTGCTGTTTTTATTACCATGGTTGGGTAAACATCAAGTGGTGTGTTGTGTGGAAGTTAATATTGCTAGGATATATGTTTTCATATCTCCATAAGTTTTGCAATTATCAAAATCGTTAAAAACGTTGATTTCTTCAATTGTTGAAAAATGCGCAATCCGTAGAGGAATCTGCTTAGGATGACATGCCGCGAGGCATCGTCTACGTGCATCAATCCGTAGAGGAGCCCAAAGAGGGTGATGAACCGCAAGGTTCATCTAATCATGTTTCGTTATTCAAGAAATCACTTGTTTTTACTATTATGTTTTAAACTAAAAATCGTCGTTTTTAAAAGCTAAATCATCCGATCCCCATTCCTTGGCATGGGTGTGGGATTGAGAATCTATGGAGAATGAATAGTGTAACATCCTACAACACTAATGAAAACACAACACGCACACTTTTTACCGTATCATTTTTACGTTATTTACTTTCGTAAATTTTAGTGCACGTTTTACCTCAAATCAAAAACCAAACCAAAAATTCACCTTCAAATGGTGGTTCATAATTCACTAAATCATTTCCAAGCAAGTTTCAGATTGTAAAACTTGTAGATTAGTTTGTCCCTGAGGAATACGACCCTGGACTTACCAGGTTTACTACTTGACTGACTTCCTATACTTGTGAATATTACTGCAATATTTTGGTCCAGTCAATAGTTTTAATAGAATTCATAAACGCTCTCTCGAAGAAAGTTGTATCGAAAAGGAAGCAGAGTTTATTTGATGAAAAACATGTTTTATTGAAGAAAGTAAAAAGCGTACAGGCATTTTCGAATTTCGTCGGGGGTTGCTTTTCGTCCCATGCTTTTTATTTGGCCTTGAGCTTAGAAGCTCGCTAGTCGAGCACCTTAGTGACAGGCGACCCTGTCACCTTTCCCTTTTACTTCGAGGGTCCCTCCCTGCTGGGTTGATCGCTGACTGGGTTCTTGGGATGTGTGTGTTTAACCAGTGCATCGATCTCCTTCTTAAGTGTCCAGCAGTCGTTGGTATCATGGCCATACTTGTTGTGGTATTTACAGAACATGCGGTCATCCCTTTTCTTGTATTTGCCTTTCTTGGCAGATTCTTGGGCTAGTTCTTCTCGTGGGGCATAAGCTACCTCCGTTTTGGGCACATTTGGTCTTGCATAAGTTAGGCACTCCTTGATCCAAGGGATCCTCTCTCTCAGTCTCTTATTCCGAGACTCCTGACGAGGGGTTCCCTGGGTTGACTGTTCCCGCCTGGTGTCTCCACGGCGGGCAGGGGTACCTTTCCCAGTAGCTTCAGTTGGTTCCTCCGCTTCATCAGAGATGGTGAATCGATCTGTTATATTGAACATCTCCATGAGGCTATTAGGTGGGAACTGGTTGAGTGCCCTCCCCAAGTGTTTGTCCTGCACCGCTTGAGTGAAGGCCACGATGACAGTTATATCTGGAGTGTCCTCTACTTCGAGTCTTTCGTCGTTGAATCGCTGAACGAAGACTCGGATTGGTTCCTTATCCTTTTGTTTGAAGGTAAAGAGGTGGGAGGACTTCCTCTTGGGACGGTGACCTATGCCGAACTGCCTGCAAAACAAATTGGCTAATTCGTCGAATGACCCGATACAGCCGTCAGGTAATCCATCATACCAGCCCTCTTCCCTCTTGAATAGGGTAGTGTGGAAAGCTCGGCAGAGGTATGGCTCATCGGCCCCATGAAGCAGCATCACGTTTAGACTTGCGTATGTGGGACTATGGGTCACCTCTGCCATCATATGCTGGCAAGGTAGGGAGTTTGAACTTCGGAAGAAACGGAGCAGACATTATGTTCTCCTTCAATGGGGTCTGTCGAAGTGCAGACTAGATAAGTATGGATTGCCCATCCCCGCCTTGTATGAATGTAGCTCTTCAGGAGAGGTTTGGGATTTCCTCTCTCCTCCCATATCCAGCTGCAAAATTAAGAGGATTGTAACCCAGGTAGAACCCGTATATTACCCGATCCAGGATGTGGCGAGTTGTGTCCTTATAGTTGGAGGGACTGGGTCCTCCCTAGAAACCGAAGGTACGATTGTCATTTCCCCCTTCACCATATTGGTGAGATGTGGGGGTTGTATTGTGTGGGGGCGATCTCTTGTCGATCCACTCTTGGATCTCTTGGATCCCTAAGCATGACCGTGCCTCTTGTCGGTGTCAGAGTTAGATTTGGAGGCGGTAGTTGCTCATTTATGAGTGGCAGATCTCTCATGATTTGACGTATAAGAGTCACCAAAATGCCAAGACTCTTGTCGACTCGCTCTGCAAATTGGTCAAACTGCTCTTGGGACACCTGAGGCACTTTGGTGGCCTTCCTGGGTCGCTTAGATGAGGATGTAGAATCTGAGGCATCCTCCACCTGGATGTTGTTCGCTTTTTATTTCTCCTTCGGACCTTGGTTGGGCCCGATGTTGCTGGGCCAGCCGATATAGCTTATTGGTTACTTTGGGATGTCGAGTTGGTTAACGTTTCCTACAGACGGCGCCAAATTGTTAAGACCAAAAATGACCAAAACAATTGATGTGCTGACGTGGACTCTTTCCTGCAGAGTCGGAGCCTCATCAGCCGGTTGAGTGTGACCCGAGGTTAGAAGAACCAGAGTCGTTGATGGATGGTAGTTGACTTGCGATGCTCGATCGACTCTCGAGCGGTTCGTATGTCGATTGGTCGAGGCTGAGAAGCTCAGGAGCGACCCTCACGAAAGATCGAGACTCGACGATCTGCACCACAAGGAAGCGTCAGGGGGTCGGATATGGGTCCCGACCCAAATCCCCTCTGATGCTTAAGTTAGAATGGAACTTAAGGAAGAGAGTGAGCTTGGAGCAGCTGAGATCGACCCACGGAGGTTCGTCTCAGATCTGACGTCGTAAGCTCTTTTATCGAAGAAATTTAAGATAGAATATGTAGAGTCTATGTATTAGATCTCGTACCTTGGGATTGAAACCTCCTGTATTTATAGACCTTCGGGGTCTTTTTAGTGACGGTGGGGGATACCAGTCACTAATTATGGTGCCATGATCTCTCCCCTTTAATAGGAGTAACCGTAGCCTACGTTTCTGCTATTCATAAGCTCGACTACAATCCCACGTTTAATTGGTGGGAGTTCAACGGGCGTCTGGTAGGTTGGCCTTGACTAAGTCGGTATCATGCTTCTCTCGTGGGTTCTCTAGGCCTTAGTCATTCGTCGGACGAGTTATCTCTAGTGCCAGATCGATGATTCAACAGTTTTAGTCTCAGATTAATAATTGATTATCTTGATGAGGAAACAAATCATTATATGATGGGATGATGGATTCAAGGCTATGGAGCAAAAAGCAGTGCATGAAGGATGAAGTGTTCAAATGTAATTTTATATTTTCTTCATGTATTTTTGGCTTTTCTTTCATATAATATTTGTAACCTTGAATAGATGCACATACACACATTCATTTGTATGTTTTTCCATCATAGGAAACCATAAGAATTTCCTAGAACGCATCCTAGTAGGATCCTTGGGAATAACACTCAAGATAATGTTGTTGGACCAGATCAGACGTCTGGTATAGAGTAACCAGACGTCTGGCATGTCTAATATTTTATTCTTCATACACAGCCATGTATCAGCCGTCTGATGCTCATTCGCCAGACGTTTGAATAGTGGATTAAATGTCTGACTGATGAATTCCAGACGTATGTTTAGTGGATGCTATTTTATGTGAGCTCTCTATATTTTACCCACAATTATTCAGGTGTCTGATGTAGGTTCATCAGACGTCTAAACACTGCATCAGCCGTCTGACAAGTGTTCTTCAGACGTTTGATTGCTTGGAGTTGGTTCTTCTTATAGTTCCATAACTAACTCACTTTCAGTCGTCTGAAGTAGGATGAATAGATGACTGAACAGTTGATCAGCCGTCTAGGAAGCCATCTTCAAATGTCTGATGACTATGAATTCTGTCCGTTTATAGCCATTAGACTGTGATTTTCTGGGGTGGGTTTCTTGGGGTTTGAGCTGATTTAAGAGTGATATTTAAGCCTGATTGAGAGGGAGTTTTGGCTATCTCTCCATTGATATAGAAAGCATGTTAGAGAGCCAAAAGCGCGGGGATAAAGCTCATCATTTTCACTCTCTCTTCTCCTTCTCTTATTGCATGATTTAAAGGTTTAAACCCTAGCTTAAAGAGAAGCTTCCAAGTTCATCAAGTTCATCATTTCAGTCACGTGTTTTCCACACTTCCATGCCTTCATCTTCACATAGGTAAAATCTATTCAAGGGATATGTAAGTGTGTATGTCATTTCCTTTGCTTTTGTAAACCTTGTATTGGGGGATGTATGCCCTCAGTTCATTAGTATTAGATGCAAATGGATTTTATAAGTCACAAAGAGTTTGCGATATAAGTTTAGAACATTAAGGATGTTGGGATTTTGCATATGATGCAAAAGAGAATTAAATATGTCGTAAAATGTTTATGATCATATTTTTATAATGAACGCGATGAAAAGGTTACCTGGTTGACGAGATCATTCCGGTCTAAACGCAGGTTCAAATGGCATCAAAATCGGACTCTAAATGAGCGATTTAGAGCCAATACAAAGGAAAAAGGGTTTAAAAGTGGGGTTCAGCCCCTGTTATAATCAAGCATGGCCCATTAGGCAAGGGAAATCAGCTCCGGCGCCCTGAAAAGGGCACTAGCGAGCGCGTGAGCCCATGTGGGCGTGTGCATGGCACGCGCCCGAATGGGCTTTGTGAATGCTGGCACGTGGGGCCCACGCAGTGGGCCCCCAACCTAGGGTTGCAAACCCTATTTTCCCAATTTCCTTGACGGCTGCAGTTTTTGCAAAAAACTAGGATTTGGTCATGTTTGGACACTCGTTTGAAAGGTCAAACGAACTCGGATTGACATTTTGTTTCTTCATATGCGTTCACCGTTCAACCCTCTTCGATTTGATAGGTTGTATCACTTGCGAAGCTCAACGGTAAGGGAGGAAAAATTCACTAAAGTTTGGCCTTTGTGAAAGGCAAACTTTAATTAATTTTTCCTCTAAAATTTTTAGTCCCACATCAGATATGGAGTGAAGGAGAGGGGTCAGCTGCCTATATAAATAGGGGGCATACTCTTCTCTTTGAAACTCGTCCCAAGCTCCAGATCTGAGTAGCTCCATTAAACGTGAGCAAGCTCGGATCTGAGCTTAAATTAATTATTCTCTTTCTCCCTAAATTTCTTCCTTGCTCATGTTCGGGCTCTAGCAAAGCTACGAAGGAGCTCGGATCAGATCCGAAGTCTTGACGAAGGATCCACTTAAGGTGAAATCTTCTTCGGCAGGTGGTTGGCTCGGTGACGGGTGTTGCTCGCCTCAGGACGCGGTGCGGTTCGGGAAGCAGTTCGGCTCGGGACGAGGTGCGGCTCGTGATGCAGTTCAGCTTGGGAGAAGCGGCGCAGGGCCCAAGAAATGTTGCTGAAAACGACGCTTCGTATTCTGCAGAAACAAAGTGAAAGGTATGTAGTTTAAATATTCATGCGTTTATAATTGCAAATGTTAGATAGATCTATCCTTAGGGGTTGGTCGGACACAACCCCGGGATAGTAGAGACCATGGCTAGGGTTGTTAATCTTTAGGGCTTTGTTCTTAAAACTGTTTTAAGATGATTTTTCGCTGCCTTGTTTGATTTCGTCGTCCGTCCAACTTAGGCCGGATGCCAAATTTATTGCCCTAAGGACCCGTGAAAACCATACAGTGGTATCAGAGCTATGGTCTACATGATCTATTTTTACAATTATAAAATGTATGTGATACATCATGTTTCTCCATCAGATGGAGGTTTTATTTAAACTTTAAAAATGTCGTTTTAAAGTAACGGTTTTATTTTCGAAAATTGTTTTTGAAAATTAGATCTAATTTTAAAATCATGAGATAATTTTAATAAATTAGATCTTTAAAATTATATGATAATTTTGATGTAACTTAGATTTATGAGATAATTTTAAGTTGCATGCTTAGCTAAATTGTTTAGTTGATAATGGTTATATTAGTTTTATTGATTATGTGCTAATTCAAGAAAAACTATTAGGATAGCCGTTAAAATCTTTCAGAAAATTATAAGATAATTTTTAATTGACATGCTATGATTTAAAAATTGTTGCAACAAATTAAATTCCCGTTTAGGATAGCCCTCTCCAAATTATTATTTTAATTTTTTAATAATAATTTTGAACAAAAGGCTATGATTTAAATTGTTGCAACTTGAACTTTAAATGCCTAATACATGATTAGGATAGCACCATAATAATCCTTATAGTTGATAAGGACATTAATAAAAGTTATTAATCAATCCTAATAATTTCGAATTTTAGGATTCAACTAGTTGATAGGATTAACTAGTTTTAATGAAGCCATTTCTAATTGACGAGACACATATGAATAATAAGTTTCCTTCAATGGACCATGGTCCGGTCTATTGTTTTTGACTAGTGTTGTGGATCACCCTAGATTGACTTGGGATAGTGATCCTGGCCTAGCCAAATCACTGGCCATGTTCCGCTGGACCGCAAGGATGCGAATTATGATTATGTGACATCGTCGATTATATCTAGTCAATTACGTTAAAAATCTTCTTCAAGGTTACCCGTAGCCCTCCTTGTTTTTGGATTAGGGGACTAAAAGACGCTTGTCATAGTTGTTGAGTCTCCTCAAGCTATGACATGGTCTCTTTTAGAAACCGACTCCAACATACTATTGGATCTGGATCTAACCCTATAGGGGGTGAATAGGCTACTAAAAATATTCGTGCAATCCACACGAAATTACAGGCAGTTAAATCAGAATCAATCAGACACAAAGTAAAGTAAAGCAGTCACAGCGTGCACATGCGATATACTATGGTTCGATCGTCCCAAGGACCTATGTCCAGCCCCAAAGAAAATACTAGATTATTAAAGTTACTGGTACAACCTGTAGCTAGAGCACCCACTCTACACTCACCTGGCTCTCAATACCTGCACTCACCAAAGTGCTAAATAATAACAATCCTAGTATAAGCTCTCTCTTGGCTCCGTATTTTACACCCTTTTTCTACATGTTTGCATGCCACTTTGATCGCTCATATCGTGTTTTTCATGATTATTCGACAATATTGCGATGCTTTTCATGATTTCGTGTTTTGTCGTATTTCAGGAGATATGGAGCGATTCAGAGTGATTTTGAGATCAAGAGGATTTGCACCCATTCCGGAGTGTCACCCAAGGCTCCTCTGAGGACTATTCAGCTATGGGAGACAAGTGGAAGAAGAAGGAACGTCGTAGGAGCGACGAGGGAGCGAAAAGACGAAGATTGGGCATTTGCAGGATCTCACTCGGCCGAGTGAACCACCCACTCGGCCGAGCAAGAAGACCACTTGGCCGACCAGACCGGACACGCATCGACAGAAGAAAATAGGCGTGCACTCGGTCGAGTGACGATAGTCCACTCGCCCGAGTGGCGCGGGAAAATCCACCGTCAAAAGAGGCCGACTTACTGTAAATGTACAGGCTTTTGGCGGTTCCGACTCGGCCGAGCAAGAAAAGCCCCTCGGCCGAGTGAGTAAATCCACTCGGCCGAGTCACCTTCCGAAGACAGACCCCCAAAATCCCGAACTTACTGTTATTGTACATGGTTTGTCACTCGGCCGAGTGACATTTGTCACTCGGCAGAGTGAGCCGCCCCGCCTGCTGCGTAAACTGCGATTTTTGAGTTGCGCAGGGGCATTTTTGTCACGAATTTCTGGGCGATTTTGAGGGGTATTTAAACCCAGTTTTTGCCCTAGTTAGAAAGAACCTTTTGATACTTTTTGCAGCCTTTTTAGATCGCTTTTTAGAGATTTAGATTTAGGCTTTTTGAGAGATTAGAAAGGGGATTTTTGTTGGATGCTATTGGATTCTCATTGGTTTGTCTCCTTTCTTGTCAAAAACTCCATTTTTATTGATAATTTCTCTATTGCAATGATTTGTGCTGAATTTTCCATTGAATTTCTTATGAATTGCATGATGATTAGTGAGTAGTTTTATTGCTCTAGGACATAGTGATGAACCCTATGAACCCTATTTCTAAATTGTGATGAATTGGTGAAATCTTGCTAGAATTGATTAGGGTTAGGTTGGGATTGATTAATTACGGATAGCTAGGGATTCATATTGATTGGGATTTGCAAGAGATTGGATCCCAATTGATAGGAAGCCCTAGAAATTCGATTTAGATTTACGATTGGACTTTTCTAGAATTGGTTTGCAAGAGATTGGACCAAGGCTAGGGTTTTCAATCGTAATTCTATACCCATACCCGTTTGCAAGAGATTGGACGTGTAGGAACTATCTCAACCTAGGTCGTAGCTCGAGTTTGCACGAGAGTGGGCTCGAGATACGGTTGAATGATGATGTCGATCCTAATGCTAGCGGCTTAGGTTAGGGTTTGCAAGAGATTGGGCCCTAACCTAGGTTTGCTATAGACCGGCAATAGCGCGAGAGCGTGAGCTTGGTTCTACATTTAGTTGCGACTAGTTCACCTATAATTCAAGTCTAGCAATGACGTAACCTACGAATCACAATGATGAGATACGGTTTGTAGTGGGGATTCCCTATCCCTAGGCGCTTTATTTTATTTCATATCTCTATTGATATACGAATGATTGTGACAATTTTACCCCGTATTATTCTTGACCATTCCGATAGCTTGGTGATTAGAAGAAGACACTGTCACTGTTCCTCCCTGAGTTCGATACCCGCTCGCCACTACGCCGTGCGCTTGCGGTAAGACTACAAGTCGCCTGTCCCTGGTTTTATATATATCAGGGGCAGTCGATCAAGTTTTTGGCGCCATTACCGAGGAGGCGATAGTGTTTTATTCTCTTTACTTAGTATTTTCTTTTTTGTTTCGTTATTTTTATCTTTTTACTCCTTTTTCGTGCTAACAATTCCTTTGAAACTCTGTTTTCCCTTGCATGTACACGAGATCTACGGCGAACCCCGAGGAAATACTATTTGATCCGGAGATCGAGCGTACCGTGCGGAGGATTAGAGCCGAGAGAAGGCACGCTACGGAGGACGGTTGTATGAACCGTGCGGAGACACCGGAGGAGCTTGTGGCACGAATGGCGAGGATCATATCCATTAGAGATAGGCTTCGGCCTAAGACTTCTTCCACCACATCATCCATCGCCATGCCGGAACTAGCGACAGACAAGAATTTTGAGCTAAAAACGGGCTTGGTAGTATTGATGCAACAAGACCCGTTTCATGGGAATGCCCATGAGAATCCGCATTACCACATCCAACTTTTCTTGTCCAAGTGCGCCACCTTCCAAATACCGGGCGTTTCCATTGATGCAATCCGACTGCGACTCTTCCCCTTCACACTCAAAGATAAAGCTCTATATTGGTTGAGGACGCAACCGGAAGGGATATTCACCACTTGGGATGAGTTGGCGAGCGCCTTCGTCGACAAATTTTACACTCCTTCCAAGACGGTGAAAATACGGAGTGCTCTCATGTCTTTCAAGCAAGGACCGCAAGAAACCCTCTATGAAGCATGTGAGCGCTTCAAGGACCTACAACATCAATGCCCCCATCATAGTATAGAAGATTGGGAGCTTGTTCACAATTTCTACAATGGACTCCAACCGGGCACGAAGCAAATTATTGACGCAACCGCCAATGGAGCCATACTATCAAAGACCCCGGATGAAGCTACAGCCTTGTTAGAGGAGATGGCCTCTAATAACCAATAATGGGGGGACGAGCGAGGACATTCTTCGTCCTCTTTGAAGCCCACTAGCATTTATGAGGCCAAGACCGTGGCAGAGCTTTCAACCAAATTTGACTCTCTTCACAAGGTGGTGGAGAGATTGGAGAAATTCATCACCGAGCCACATGGAGCACCCTCTACATCTACGCCGATAAGCAATATGAGTGATTGGCAAGACCAATCCCAAGCCATGTATGTAGGAGGGGAAAATGGAGATGGAGCCTTGGAGCAAGTACAATATGTCACGGGGAATTCCGGATATTGGGCCAACTCGGCCGCTAGAAACCATCCGGGCTTCTCCTATGCAAATAATGATGGTGCTTTGAACCCCCCGCCACAACAACTTCCTCAAGCTCGGCCTCCACCACCACAACATCAATATCAACCGAGGGGGGGGGGGGGGGGCACCGCAACAAAACTACCCGCCGAGGCAACAAGTGGGACCATATAGACCCCCCGGGTACAACCAAGGTTGGAGAGCTCCCAACCCACCTCAAGCTCAACCACGATCGAACCATGAAGCTAGAAGAATTTATGGTGGAGCAGAGAAAGATTAATACTAAGTTGACGACGGGGCAAGAGTCACTAAGTACCGTCGTCGCCCAACTTGCGGAGCAACTTGCGTTGCACAACAAGAACGCCCAACAATTACCGGCTCAACCCGAGCCCAATCTACGGAGCAACACCGGACACATCAATGCGGTGGTTACGGTTACAACAAGGGGCGGGAAGGATACCACTCCCGCTATGTGACGTACGTTTATATTTCATATATTCACGCATGTTTTCTTTTGTGTTTCTCCGTGTTTTTCCGCCGTATTTTATTCGTTTTCTTGTATTTTCTCGTTTTCTTTCACTTTTCTTTGTTTATCCATGATTGCAGGGGATTGACCACGTAGGGGACGTTTAACGATGATATCCCAAGTCCCCGGAGCAACGGGAGAAGTCACGCGTGATCCAGGGGGTCAAACGTCGAAGAATTCATCTTTCAGCCCCTCACCCGGTCGGTTGGTCATCTCCAACCGATCGGGTGATGCACGCGTGCACCACCCGGTCTCTACCGCAGCTCATAAGGAAGTCACCCGACCAGTTCACAGACCGGTTCAGCGGGGGGCTGTTCTCTGTTTTCTCGAGCAAAACGCCAACCGATCGGGTGATTCTCACCCGATCGGTTCATCTGTAGCTGAAGATGAAGAGCTGAAGACACGGGCGCCAAACCGATCGATTCACCCGACTGCTCCAAGATCCAACCGGTCACTCAAGAACTCACCCGACCGGTTCATGTGATCGGGTGAAAGCTCGCCGTTTTCTGTTATTATTTTGTAACGGATCAACCGATCGGTTGACTTGTCAACCGATCGGTTGATGCGAAAGTCTATAAATAGAACCCCTAGGGTTCCAGAAACGAGAGCTGCTATTTTTTTACTGTTTTCTCTCCTTGTGACGGCTGTAATTGTTACTCTTTTGTAAGTTTTCAGATCTTTCTCAAATTTTAGTATTGTCTTATCTACTCAATTACTTCCGCATTGCAATTGTCCGATTATGATTCCAACGGTTAATTTTTATTTAGATCGCTTTTTCATGGATTTTTGTGAGTAGTTCCCAAATCTGGGATTTTGGTGGAAACCCCTTCGGGGGCACTTCCCGATACGGCCTACGGGCATGGATAGCGATCGGGATTAGGGTCTAATGGTGAGACGTTGCCTCTGAAAGTGATACCGGCATCCCATGGGCCCGATATTCCGGTCGGTGCCCAGGATGATACGCCGGACTTCCTGGATTCGATCAGTGGGCACTCCCGTGTCCATTAACACTGATCGATCCTGGGAGCACTAAGCCCACAACGATAACTCCCAACGTCTCATCCTGCCGCTTCCGCGTGCTAGGATTCGACGTCTACGCTATGGGTGTGAGCTATGGCTAGGGAGTCAACCGCCAAGTTTATTCCCCCTTGGCCCAACGGTCAAAGGCGGTCTTTTTCCCGCCGATGACAATGAAACACCCCGCGTAACCGTTAGATTCCTATTCCCTATCGATTTCCTAACCCTATGGACGCATCGGGAAGAGCCCCCGAAGGGGTTTCCACCAAAATCCCAGATTTGGGAACTACTCACAAAAATCCATGAAAAAGCGATCTAAATAAAAATTAACCGTTGGAATCATAATCGGACAATTGCAATGCGGAAGTAATAGAGTAGATAAGACAATACTAAAATTTGAGAAAGATCTGAAAACTTACAAAAGAGTAACAATTACAGCCGTCACAAGGAGAGAAAACAGTAAAAAAATAGCAGCTCTCGTTTCTGGAACCCTAGGGGTTCTATTTATAGACTTTCGCATCAACCGATCGGTTGACAAGTCAACCGATCGGTTGATCCATTACAAAATAATAACAGAAAACGGCGAGCTTTCACCCGATCACATGAACCGGTCGGGTGAGTTCTTGAGTGACCGGTTGGATCTTGGAGCAGTCGGGTGAATCGATCGGTTTGGCGCCCGTGTTTTCAGCTCTTCATCTTCAGCTACAGATGAACCGATCGGGTGAGAGTCACCCGATCGGTTGGCGTTTTGCTCGAGAAAACAGAGAACAGCCCCCTGCTGAACCGGTCTGTGAACCGGTCGGGTGACTTCCTTATGAGCTGCGACAGAGACCGGGTGGTGCACGCGTGCATCACCCGATCGGTTGGAGATGACCAACCGATCGGGTGAGGGGCTGAAAGATGAATTCTTCGACGTTTGACCCCCTGGATCACGCGTGACTTCTCCCGTAGCTCCGGGGACTTGGGATATCATCGTTAAACGTCCCCTACGTGGTCAATCCCCTGCAATCATGGATAAACAAAGAAAAGTGAAAGAAAACGAGAAAATACAAGAAAACGAATAAAAGATGGCGGAAAAACACGGAGAAACACAAAAGAAAACGTGCGTGAATATATGAAATATAAACGCACGTCAAAATCCCCCAAGCTGAACTCTTCCTCGTCCTCGAGGAAGACGAGTGAGAGTAGGAGCTCGGAAGGAAAAAATAGAGAGGAAGAAATAAAAAAGAAAACTCTAAATCCTAGATCGTCCATCAGAGCCACCAAAATCAAAAACGCTACACTAAGCAAGCAAACGCCAAATCACACCACTAAACCTAGGAAAACGAGTCCAAATAAGTGTCGTGGGCCCACGCGGTGAAGCGCGAGTGAGTGTGGTCGTGTGCTAGCAAATGGTGTCGCTTTCTACAATGTGCTATGAGGCTCGATATACACAAATCCAAGATATGACCCAAATATCGATTCGAATTGAATTAAGCGGCGAATATAAGTTCAAGCATGCATGAGAAGAGTAAGAATAGAAGCGTATCATGCATCTGGGACTCCACAACTAGGGTTAAGGAAATCACGCCACTATAGCCTAGATACTAGCTAAAAAGTTCCTAAGCCAAGTGTTTTCGATAATGACGGGGGTTGAGATGATGTGGAGTAGAACACTCGGTGCAAATTCTCGCCTTCCCTTTATTCCCGGTAAGAAGGAAAACAAAATATTCACACGGAAATTTTTTTGGGGTTTTGGGCATTCGTATTTTTTTTGGCTTTTTGGCTATACAAAATTTTTCTTTTCTTTTCTTTTTGGGTTTTTCTTTTCTTTTCTCTGTTTTTTTTTGAATTTTTGGGTTTTTGGCTATACACAAGTGTACTCTCCCAAGTGGGAGAACGGTACACGACGAGGGGATTTGCACCAAGTAAAACAAAAAAGAAGTCGAAATCTAAACACTCGGGCAAAGGAAACTATTCTCGCTAAATAGAGCATAGGCTAAATGGGTTATCCTAGTCCTTAATTGTGGAATCCCGACGCATGCGAATTGAAATATACAATATAAATATAGCATGCATATAGCAGAAACAAATACCGCATATTCAAATCGAAGCATGATAATCTAGGGGTCATTCCTGGACAGGTATATAAAGTAAAATCACAAGGTAGAAGCACACCAAATGCTAGTCACGACACACGACTCACAAAAAGCTAAGTGGACACACGATGCGTGAAATGCAAGAGGACTCGAAATCCTAGGGTTAGTGAGTGTGATTATCGATGCAATGCTAGGTGTGTGTGACTTTGTGGCGATTCATCATAGGATTCATCTCTAGGAGAAAGAGCTAAAAAGAAGAAAAGAAAAAAATAAAAGCACGATGAAAACGACACAAAAAACGAGAAAGAAGGACTCAAACGACGCACACAGTGCGACTCCCCCAAGCTAAAGTTTGCATTGCCCTCAATGCAATATGAGTGAGTACGGGAGGTCAATGAAAATGGGGGGGGGGGAATACGCATTGACACAAAAAGACATGAAAACGAGGAAAACACATAGATGAAACTGAAAAAGAAAGAAAGATTAGAATTAAAATCAAACAATACGAAAATAAAAATAAAAATAAAAATAAAAACACACGACACGACACTTAAAAAATGAAAACAAGCACACACACACACAAAAATGAGAAAAACAAACAAAACACGACAGCACACCAAAATAGACGTCCCCCAAGCTAGACCAGACAGTGCTAGCGAAATGATATGATCAGTAAAATGCAGAGATATGCAAGGGGGAGTCAAAAAAACAAAAGAGGTGAAATCAGAAAGCAGGAGAAGGTGAGTCATCGTCCTCCTCGGAAGAGGGTGTGGATGGGTGGTCGGGGGAGGCTGGGGGTGTGCGGAGAAGTGGGGAATGAGGTGCAGGAATAGGTGCGGCGGTGGTGTGAACAATGGGAGGAGTGTCGGTGGAGGTGGGTGGTGGTGGTAGGAAGGCGATCAAGGCGGTGGTGAGAGGAATAGAAATGGAGGAAGAAGATGCGGTGGTGACGGTAGTGGGAGGTGGTGGGAGGGATCTGGAGCGCACCGGCAATTTCCTCCGGCGCACGTATGGAGTGACGGAGGAGGAGGGAGGAGGTAGTGTGGGTGCTGTGGAAGTGGTCGGGAGGGGTGAAGTGGATGTCGGGATGGGATTAGAAGAGGGAGGAGAAGAATGTGGTGAGGGGGGTGATGGATGTGGGGAAGTGTGGGTGGGTGGAGGAGAAGATCACCGGGGTGGTGAAGGTGGAGGTGGTCCATGGATATGAGTGAGAAGGCGAAGAATGGCGGCCACGTTCCTCTCAAGTGAGAGGAAATGTGGGTGAGTAAGAAAGGAGGATGGTGATGGGTCCGAGGAAGCAGAGGACATGGCGAGCTCACGAAGGGCAGCGACCTCTCTCTCAAGACCAAAACGGGCAGATACCTGACGGCGACCAAAAGATGTAGACTGACGCGAGGCAGAGGTGGTGCCGCCAGGTAAGGTCGAAGAGGTGCCGGCGGCAGTGGTCATGCCGGCACAGGAGACAAGGCCAGAAATGGCCGCAAAGAGGTGCTCAGACGTGATCGGTCCCGGAGCAGAAACAGGACGACTCGGGCTAGCCCCTAAATCTCCCCCAGACGCATGGATATCCTGCTCGCCTAAGTGGGCGGCAGGGGACGGTGGTCTGCGGGCGTCTGCGGGAAGGAAAGGAAGATTCAACCCCGCTAAGAAGTCGGGATCAGGAGGGAAAGTCCAATCTCCCACAAGGGCAATGGTCATGCGAGCGGGGTTGGGCAGAATGGTGTAAGGGGCTGGGGGGTGGCCATAATTAAAGATGAAGTGGCCATCTGAGCGGGGTTTAATCATGTGGATGTGCCGCAGGACATCAATATCAAGATGTGAGGGTCCTGCGGCAGCTGGAAGATTATTGGGGATGGTAATATTGAATTGGGCGTGAGAGCAGATGATCGTGATGATGCCCCCACAACAAAACTTCCCCTTACCGGCCCGGCTGATATCGAGTAGCTTGTAAACAAGCCAATCGCTGCCATGGATGGGGACGGTAGGGGCCCTGAAGCTAATTCCATCATCATCCCGGACATAAGGGAAAGTCATGGCCCAAAGGATAAAAAGGTCAGGGATAGTCACGGTACCGGACTCGTCCCTAGGAAAGAATGCAGATGAAATGATCCTGTGGGCCAAACAAAACATGGGATGAATGATGGAGGAGGCCTTGGCCCTTCCTCGGGGATAGTCACGGATCATTGTGAGGCGGAACCAGAATTGATCGACATCAAACTCGGGCGTGTACCCGTAGTGTCGGATGGAATCATCCCCGAGATTGGGGAAACCAAATATATCGTTAATCGTGTTCAGATTCGTGGTGACACTACGGTTACGCACCCTGAATTTAATGATCGACCCGGACTCCCAGACAAGTGTAGAGAGAAATTCGAGTGTGAGGGCCGGGTAGGATATGGCAGATGCATTAAGAAAGGCCAACCATCCTAAGTTAGCGAAAAGAGATTCGACCTCGGTGAAGACACCGAGATCGACAAGTGTTCGTGCGTGCGGGAACTTGGTAGATAGATGCCCTCGAGCATCGAGCCTACGGTAAAAATCTTTGTGCTCCTGGTTCCTAAAGATATACCCATGTGGGCCCAACATTGGGTCCACAGGGGGGATAACAGGCGGGGGAGGGCCAAGTGTAAGTGCTCGTATACGGGAAGGGGGGCGTGTTTGTTTTCGTCTCTTTCGAGACGGCTCCTCCTCCCGCATAATTCCCTTCCCTTTATCCTTATCCCTAGCCATGTGTGAGTGTGCGTGTATGAATGAGTGCAAAAACAGTTGATGCACACTAACACAAGCAAACGAGCAAGCACAATTTATAGGGCAAATATATAAATATGAGCTTAGGAGCGAGTGTACCCAAGCGGAATGGCGGAGCTTGCTCGTAGACGTCCCCACACTGTTCAGCGAGAGTAGCGTGGAGCCGCGACATTCTCCTTCGGCAAGAATTTTCGGATGGGTGTGGTTTGGGGGAAAACTAGGTCAGAAGTTTGGAATGGAAGGAGAGAGAGGGTGTAGATGATGGAGGGATTGATGGAGGAGGTGGAGAGAGGGAGTAATGGAGGAGTAGAGGACGTAGGGGAGTGAGAATCGGTCGTTGGGGAAGAGAGGAAGGCGAAACGACGGCGACTTCTGCGATCGGGCGAGGATGAAAACGAGCGGGTGTCGGGGGGTTTATATAGGGTTTTAAGTCGAACCGATCAGGTGACTTGTCACCCGATCGGTTGACGGTTAGGTCCGAGTGGCGTGGGAAAATCCACCGTCAAAAGAGGCCGACTTACTGTAAATGTACAGGCTTTTGACGGTTCCGACTCGGCCGAGCAAGAAAAGCCCCTCGGCCGAGTGAGTAAATCCACTCGGCCGAGTCACCTTCCGAAGACAGACCCCCAAAATCCCGAACTTACTGTTATTGTACAGGGTTTGTCACTCGGCCGAGTGACATTTGTCACTCGGCCGAGTGAGCCGCCCTGCCTGCTGCGTAAACTGCGATTTTTGAGCTGCGCAGGGGCATTTTTGTCACGAATTTCTGGGCGATTTTGAGGGGTATTTAAACCCAGTTTTTGCCCTAGTTAGAAAGAACTTTCTGATACTTTTTGCAGCCTTTTTAGAGAGCTTTTTAGGGATTTAGATTTAGGCTTTTTGAGAGATTAGAAAGGGGATTTTTGTTGGATGCTATTGGATTCTCATTGGTTTGTCTCCTTTCTTGTCAAAAACTCCATTTTTATTGATAATTTCTCTATTGCAATGATTTGTACTGAATTTTCCATTGAATTTCTTATGAATTGCATGATGATTAGTGAGTAGTTTTATTGCTCTAGGGCATAGGGATGAACCCTATGAACCCTATTTCTAAATTGTGATGAATTGGTGAAATTCTTGCTAGAATTGATTAGGGTTAGGTTGGGATTGATTAATTACGGATAGCTAGGGATTCATATTGATTGGGATTTGCAAGAGATTGGATCCCAATTGATAGGAAGCCCTAGAAATTCGATTTAGATTTACGATTGGACTTTTCTAGAATTGGTTTGCAAGAGATTGGACCAAGGCTAGGATTTTCAATCGTAATTCTATACCCATACCCATTTGCAAGAGATTGGATGGGTAGGAACTATCTCAACCTAGGTCGTAGCTCGAGTTTGCACGAGAGTGGGCTCGAGATACGGTTGAACGATGATGTCGATCCTAATGCTAGCGGCTTAGGTTAGGGTTTGCAAGAGATTGGGCCCTAACCTAGGTTTGCTATAGATCGGCAATAGCGCGAGAGCGTGAGCTTGGTTCTAATTTAGTTGCGACTAGTTCACCTATAATTCAAGTCTAGCAATGACGTAACCTACGAATCACAACGATGAGATACGGTTTGTAGCGGGGATTCCCTATCCCTAGGCGCTTTATTTTATTTGATATTTCTATTGATATACGAACGATTGTGACAATTTTACCCCGTATTATTCTTGACCATTCCGATAGCTAGGTGATTAGAAGAAGACACTGTCACTGTTCCTCCTTGAGTTCGATACCCGCTCGCCACTACACCGTGCGCTTGCGGTAAGACTACAAGTCGCCCGTCCCCGGTTTTATATATATCCGGGGCGGTCGATCAAGCCCCAACTAGCCAAGTCCCCAAAAAGATAATAGAACTGTTCTACAAAGATCACAACACCAATATCATAAATATAATAAAGTATAGAGTTTAGAATCGCTCAGTTTGTGACGGTGTCAATGTCTCTGTCGTTCAGCGTGTGGTCAGATCAACTCTGACAAGTAGTAGCCTCTGAAGTTGCGGCAATGGGTCCTTGATGCCAAGATCTTGCAGCAAAGACCCCCTTTGAAGTCCAAACTTGCAGCTAGCTCTCCAAACAAAACTTGCGGCCTTCACCTCTAGATGAAACTTACGACCTCCACCTCTAGATGAAACTTGCGGCCTGCTCCTGAAGATGAAACTTGCGGCTGCTTGGGAATTTGCAAAGGAAGTCCAAACTTGCGGCCATCACATGTGAGCTCGGCAATTGGCCCTTTCTTCCGGCTAATGGATGCATTTTGTTTTGGTTTGATTTCGACAGGGAAAGAGTTTTGCAAAGGAGGTCAAAACTTGCGGTTGCTTGGGAATTTGCAAAGGAAAAATTACGGCTGATGCGAGTTTTTGTTGGCCTTGGGGATTCAGCTATGTGTAGCAAAGAGTATGATGCATTGAAGCTCTTGGATTGGAGAAAGTTCTCTTTTCTTACGTGGGTTGATTGGGAGATGAGGTTGCGGCAAGAGAGAGGATTAATATTTGGTCAAGAGTTGCGGCTTCAAAGCAATGTGATTGGCTTGGGGAATTCTTGCGGCAAGGAGAGGATTAGTTTTTGGTTTTCTTGCGACAAGGAGAGGAGGCTTGGGTTCTTTTGCATGGAGATAATTTTTGTCCGAACCTCTCTTAGCCTCTCTTTAGATGCATGGTTATATAGGGGAGTGGCTAGGGTTTTGGTGCGACAAGGAGGAATCCTAGTGCTAGGGTGATTTTCAATGGTTAAGGGATTTGAAATTGATTTCATTTGGATTTGATATGAGCACTTATTAATATGAATCAATCCAATGAGATTCTCTCCATCTCCTCTTGCATTTGACTTGGTCCAAAATGAAAAGGTATAGCAATTAATCTCCATCACATTGACCAAGTTTCCTCTTGTGAATTTATAAGGGTGCCACTCCTGAAAACACTTAGCACACACATAAAAAACATTCACACACGTTGTTATCATCAAACACGAAGTTCATAGATCGTTGCATCCAACAATCTCCCCCTTTTGATGATTACAAACTTAGTATAAGATTTGAGCAATAAATATGCAAGCAAATAGTGTGTGTGAAGTGTAACAATGGAGGGTAACATGCAATATTATACAATGATGTGTAAACAATGATGTGCAAAGTTCAATATGCATGCTTGCATGCTCCCCCTATATTTGTGCTCCTCCTTTAACAAATATCCATATTCATCAAATATACCCGCATTCATTTTCAGTTCATTCACATATACGTAACTCATGTGGCTCCTCAAATTATTCTACCCCTTTTGTTATCATCAAAAGTGTGATCACAAAGTCAAAAACTTATAGCATGCAAAAAAGAGAGCATTATAAACCATTACTAGCAATTGCATGTATACTATTATAGAATAAGCAAGTCATAATCCAATGAAATTAAACAACTAAGACTTCGATACCAACGTGTGAGTGTGATGATTAAAATTGAAGCACATAAGGAGAACTTTTAATCGATTCAACCGTAACCAATCCACACTTTCCATATAATATCACATCACCTAGGATTGATTTTTCCCATCTTATTAAAAATGAATTCAAGATACCACATCCAAAAACATAGCCTATGAGGAATTTTAGATGTGGGGTGGCATTGCTTGACGAGTAAAAACACCAACGCTAAAGTTTACCCATAAAGCTTATGTTGGATACTCGTGGGTAATATCGTTGCCAAGGATTATATCCATTTTTCATACGGAGCAATTATCCTTCTTTTTCATTTTTATACTTTTAACTTCATTATTTTGCTTAATTTTTATACATGGCAAGATATTTCATATCCTTTAGAATTTCAGTTAAGTTTTCCTCCTACATTCACATTCCAAATTTCATAAAAGATATTTCCAAATGTGCAACAATATTTAATCCTTGTGGAAGTGAAAATGTAGGTGTAGATTGAGTCATTGAACATGTCATGAATATTTATAAAGTTGAACATGCACATGTAGCAATAGCAATAATACAACAATTTCTACATGGATATGTATATCATTCATTACGAAAACTTTCGTGATTCAAAAGAAAGCTACACAATTAGCACCAATTTTTTTGTTTAGAAATAAAGCAAACATAAAATACTAGCACACAAACCAAAAGAAAATCATGCACACATAACAAAGCAAGTACTAGTACACAGATAAGAAAAAGTTCAAGCATACATAAAAACATGAAATCTCGTACTAATTTTTATCAATAATACCAAGCTCAAGACGAAGACGACAAAAGTGATCCTTATCTAAAGGTTTGGTGAAAATGTCTACAAGTTGTGATTCCATGGGAACAAACTCTATAGACACATCCTCTTTAGTGAGGTGATCTCTAAAAAAATGATGTCTTACATCAATATGTTTAGTATGAGATTGGTGTACGGGATTATTAGAGAGATCTACGGCACTCTTGCTATCACATCGAAGAGAGACTCTTTTAAGAGCTAGTCAGTAGTTAGATAATGTTTGTATCATCCACAATACTTGAGCATAGCAACTGCCTAAGGCAATATACTCTGCTTCAGTAGTGGATAATGTAACACTATTTTGCTTACGGCTAGACCATGAAACTAAAGAGTGTCCTAGCATAAAACAAGTAACACTAATGTTATTTCTATCAGTTAAATTTCCCGCATAATCAGCATCTGAATAACCCAACAAATCAAAATTTCCACCAGAAGGATACCAAAGGCCTAAAGTAGGTGTATTAATTAGGTACCTAAATATCCTTTTAATGACTTTTAAATGAGACTCTTTTGGGTTGGCTCGAAATCGTGCACACAAGCATACATCAAACATTATATCAGGCCTAGAAGCAGTCAAGTACAACATGGAACCAATCTGACCTCGATATAGCTTTTGGTCCACGACGACTACTTGTTCGTCCTTGTCCATTTTTGTAAGGGACTCATTGGCATTCCAATTCCTTTAGACTTCTCCATCCCAAACTTTTCAGAAGCTCCTTGATGTATTTGGTTTGAGATAAAAAGATGCCTACTTTTCCTTGCTTTACTTGGAACCCCAAAAAATATTTCAACTCTCCCACAAGGCTCATCTCAAACTGATCCTGCATGACTTTCTCAAACTTTTGACATAGAGGATCATTGGTAGCACCATAAATAATGTCATCAACATATATTTGCACAATGAGAAAATCATCAGATTCATGTATCAAGAATAATGTATTGTCAACACTACCCCTTTTAAAATCATTTTCCAACAAATATGTGCTTAGACAGGCGTACCAAGCTCGTGGAGCTTGTTTAAAGACCATACAAAGCTTTATCTAATTTATAAACATGATTTGAAAAATTATGGCTTTCAAAACCTGGGGTTTGCTCAACAAAAAACATCTTCTTTAAGTATCCATTAAGAAAGGCACTTTTGACATCCATTTGTTTCAGTTTGAGCCCTTTATAACTTGCAAAAGCAAGCAAGATTCTAATGGACTCAAGCCTAGCAACTGGTGCAAAAGTTTCATCCACATTAATTCCTTCAATTTGATTATAACCTTTAGCTACCAACCTAGCCTTGTTAATAATAACATTACCAGATTCATCATGCTTATTTTTATACACCCATTTAGTACCAACTACAGGATAATCAGTAGGTTTTGGCACTAGTTTCCAAACATTATTCCTAAAAGATTGATTCAATTCATCTTGCATGGCCAAAACCCAACTTTCCTTTGTCGAGTATTGGACTTCTCTCTACTTGGTGTTAATGATGAGCAAACATAAATACTTGTGACTAACCCCCCAATTTTGCAGTTAATCCATTGCCTAAGCTATTTATGAAGATCTACTTGCAATGGATGACTCACAAAGATCATTGAAGGCAAAGGAAAATAGATTGGATGATCGTAGATGTTGATTGAAGCTTCATGAAGACTTCAAGCTCATGCGATTGATAGAAGAGAGATTTCGTGAATGTAAATTTCTTTTATCTCTTCTAGTATGTAGCTTAGAAGTAGAACTTTGATGGAGCACTCAAACACATCTTCAATTCAGTCTTAGGACATCATTAGATCAATTGTCCTTAGACCCCAATTCATTTCCTTAGTGTTTATGCTTGGATTGTTTATAACAGTCGACTGCTGAACATTTTACAGTCGTCTGTCTCAAAAACAGTCGACTGTGTTTTGTTCTACAGTCGCCTGTTATGCACAAGCTTTTGCAATCAAGTTTTGGGCCTTTCTGTTTATTTCGCACAGGCCACTGATGAACGATTCACAGGCGCCTGTACAAGTGACAGTCGACTGTGTTTTGTAAATCAGTCGCCTGTCTATCCTTCTGCCCAAACTATTTTGATCTGCCTCTTACGGCCAGTCGACTAATGTTGAATATACAGCCGACTGTCCCTTGGACCAGTCGACTGTGTATGATGCATCAGTCATCTGTCTGTGAGCCAATTTATTGACTCAACTCTCTGGAAATTCTCTGATTATTTGTCAGTCGTCTGTATAAGGATTTACAGTCGCCTGTTCTGATTCACAGTCGACTGTATTATCCTCATCAGTCATCTGTCCTGTTATCTTACAGGATTTTCAGATTTCATTCAACTTACCATCTCTCGGCCAGTCTCCTGTAGAAGTAATTACAGTCGCCTGTTGGTTTAACAGTCGACTGTCTTTGCTTCATCAGTCGACTGTCCACGTGGTAAGTTACCATTATGAATTCTTACCTACCCATGCTGACTGTGCATCAGTCGACTGAGGTTTCTTCATCAGTCGACTGTTGCGGGTTCAGTTTCTATCGTTAAATATTTTCTCACGGATTCCAAAAGGATTTTTGCCTAAACTGTTTTTGTGGATTTGAGAAACCTATAAATGAGGGTTCTACTGTTCCATTGAGAGGTTACCTAAGCTATTGCAAAATCTCTTAAGCTTTCATTTCTAGAAAGACTAAAGCTCTCAAATCCAAAGACCTAAGAATTCTAAATCTTTGATCTCTTGCTCTCCAACCTAGAACCAAAGAGTGATCATCTATGTATTTGGTGCAGTCAAGAGAAAGGGCTTTCTCCTCTCTTCCAAGAGTGCCTTCAACACACATCACTTCTCCTTCAAGTTCTACTTCAAGGCATATGTGATTGTAAGTGTTGCTATCATATTTCAGTACTTTCGTAAATTGAATTTGCTCTCGGGTTGTGAGAGCGGTTTGCTTGCTTCCAGGTTGTGGGAGTCAAGGACATTGATTGTATTCGATTTCACTTGTAGGATTGCTACAAGTGGGTTTTAAGGAAACCTCAAGTTAGGGTTCTAACTTGAGTATCCGGAGGATTCCGGGTGGAAGGGGCGTAGGATTACCGGGAACAAGTCGGGAGTGACTTGGGTAATCCGAACCCTAGAAACATAATTGTGTTTGCATTTGTTTCTTATTGGGTTTAATTCTAATTCCGCATTATATTGTTGGTTAGCATTTTAATTTGGTGTAACTATCGTTTTAAATTGCTTAAACACTATTCAAACCCCCCTTCTAGTGTTTTCTCCATAGACAGGATCCTTACAATTGGTATCAGAGCGCAAGGTTATAGCTATGGCATCCAACAACAACAACGTTCCTCCGTCGATTTCATACAACAATCACGACCGTGATGGAGCGTCCACACTTTTCGAAGGTCAATCTATAGTACGTCCTCCACGTTTCAATGGTACTAATTTTGGTTATTGGAAGTGTAAGATGGAGACGTTCCTTAGGTGTGCTTCGCTTTGGAGAACCCTCCACAAGGAATACGTCGAGCCCACCGAAGAGGATTTTGACAAATGAACGTCTTCCGAGAAGTCCATCGAAGTCAACAACGCTAAAGCAATGAACGCTTTTCATTGTGCGTTGGACCCGAATGAGTTCAACAAGATATGCACATGTAAGAGTGCATATCAAATTTGGAACTATCTCATCGTTACCCATGAGGGAACGAACAAGGTAAAACTTTCAAAGTTATATGTTGATGTGCAAAACTTCGATTTGTTTCATATGAAGGATAATGAGAGCATTGCATCGATGTACGGACGTTTTACCGACATCATCAATGAATTGGAAGCCTTTGGACAAATATACTCCGAACCTGATAAGATAAGGAAGATCATCGTGTGAATGACCTCCAAATGGGAAAGAAGAGCGATCGCCATCAAGGAGGTCAATGACTTGAAGAATTACACAGTTGTGAATCTTATCGGGACTCTCATGTCTTACAAAGTAAGACGAGAGAACCGATTAAAGATTCGAGCTATGATGAATCCCTCGGAGGCTAAGAAGAAAGCTTTGGCATTCAATGCCAATTCATCATCATCCGATAGCGAAGATTCGGAAGATGAGATGGATTTGGGTGAAATGGACCAAATGGCGAAGAAGTTCCAACGCTTCTTTCGCAAATGTAAATTTTCATCTAATAAAAGATTTGAGTCTACTAATGCTACTTCCTCTCTTTGCTTTAAGTGTAATAAGCCAGGGCACATCAAGAGGGATTGCCCAATGCTAAAGAACAAAGAGAAGTGGAAGGCTCCGAAGTACCACAAGTCCGACAAGAACAAAAGAGACAAGAAGAAAGGACTCGTAGGTACATTCGATGACTCAATTGAAGAATCATCGAGTGATTCCGATGATCAGAAGGGTGAGAGCGCCCATATGTGTTTCATGGCACGAGAAGACGCACTCTCCGATGAGAGTGACTCCGACTCGGATGAAGAGGTACCCAAGAGAAAGAAGAAGAGCAATAAAAGTCTTATTAGCTCTAAAGGAAAAGGATGGATTCTTGATAGTGGTTGCTCCAAACACATGACGGGAGATCCCTCTTTGCTCTCCGAAGTTATTAGCATCAAGGATGGTGCTGTTGGATATTGGATTCCCCGGATTTGGTTTTGGATGATGAACAAACATAAATATATCGTGAACTAACACCTTGTAAGCGCAGTTATGGAGATCGTCGCCAAATTCATATGAATATCAATTACGACGTCTCGAGACTTCTCAAAGCACGTGATCGTATGCCTAAAGCTTCGTTGAAGCTTATGGACCATTTTAGAAGTCATGAAGATTCGATTGAAGCTTTTGAAGACGGTATTGTCACGTTATATTTATTGTCTTTAAGCTTCTTTCATAGAATGTTAAGCCTTGAGTAGGTCTTACGGTTTAAATCTTCATAACGCTCATATCTTAGCTATAGGATCTTAGTAGAAGTCCATACAAACTTTCCCGAAGCTTCGCGCTTCGATTCGCGACTTCTTGTGCATGTTAGTTGGTTCAAGAAGAAGAACTGACCGACTAGATGGTGATCTAGTCGGTCGGTAAAGCTTCTTGGACCGACTAGTTTCAGTTAGTCAATTCCAAGCTCTTTACTGTTTACAGTTAGTCGGTCTACGTTGACTCACCGACCGACTAGTTTGTGAACTAGTCGGTCAGTGATGCTTCTGTGACCGACTAGTTGAGCTTTTCCTGTACATGCAAATTTGAGCCTGAGCTACTGTTTATAATTAGTCGATCTGTGTTCATTGATCGACCGACTAGTTGATAAACTAGTCGGTCAACTTTCCTTCTTGGACCGACTAGTTTAGCTTTACGGTACATGCCAATTTTCACCTGACTTACTGTTTATCGTTAGTCGGTCTATGCACATTTGACGATCGACTAGTTGATGAACTAGTCTGTCAACATCTGTTCTTGGACCGACTAAATCAATTTGTGCTCAGACTTCAGTTTTATCTCTTAGTCGGTCTCAGTTAAGTAACAGACCGACTAGTTGTGAAACTAGTCGGTCAGCTACTCTTCTTGGACCGACTAGTTCCTTCTGTCTGTGCTTCGACCTTTTGGCTGTTCTTCCATTAGTCGGTCTACGTTAAATGACCGACCGACTTGTTGATGAACTAGTCGATCGGTGGTTGTTCTTTGACCAACTAGTTGGGTTCATAAAAGAGCCGTTGGAGCATTTAATGACTCGAATTTCTTTCTCTCTCTCCTCTATCCTATATTTACTTATTGAGCTGCATTCATTGCACTCAAGGCTGATATTATTGCAAGTTTAGAGATCAAGAGAAATCATTCCAAGCTCATTCAAAGCTCTTTCATTCCATTCAATAATCTCTCCTCACTCTTACTTCCAAATAGAGATTCATTGAGTGTGAAGCCTTCCAAGCCAAGTGCTTGATCCTAGGTCACCAACAACCCCATAGTTCTCCATCGCTGATCTACATCTTGGAGCTAGGGTTTGGTGCCTTCTTCTTCCTCAAAATCATCCTTGCCCTAATTCGTAAGTATACTCAAGGCATATGTATTTTGTGGTAAGCTATTTCATTTCAATTTACTTTGATATTGTAAGTGTTTAACTCTCGGTTGTGAGAGTTGGGTTTGTGATCCCGGGTTGTGGGAGTCACAAATTACTTTGTGTATGATTTGACTTGGTGAAGGTTCTTCACAAGTATTTCATAGTGGAAATCTTGAGTTAGGGTTTCTAACTCAAGTATCCGGAGGGGATCCGGGTGTTTGGGACGTAGGATCACCGGGAACAAGTCGGGGAGACTTGGGTGGATCCGAACCCAGTAATATCGTTTGTTTGCGATTGTTTATTTGTTGTCGATTATTTACTATTCCGCATTTCCGCATTTATTGGTAGAGTTTGCACGGTAATTAGGAATTAGCCTCTTAATTATTTTAAAGTACTATTCACCCCCCCTTAGTACTTGTGCAGTAGCTTAGCAGGGCATTACAGGTGCAACGGTCACTTTTGGAGGAAATCAAATGGGAACCATCATTGGAGTAGGTATCGTTGGTAATCCTTCAAAACCCTTAATTACTAATGTTTTTCTAGTTAGTGGTTTGTGTCACAATCTTATTTCCATTAGTCAACTTTATGACAAAGGTTACAAGGTTAACTTTGGAGAAGGATTGTGTACAATTGTTGATTGTGATTCAAATGTTTTATTTTACGGTATTAGGCGTAAAAATATTTATTATTTGAGCTTGCCTAAAACCGTAGAACATTACTTAGTTGCTAACACAAGTGAACAACTATTATGGCATCGCCGTTTTGGTCATGTTCACTTTAAGCACTTATATAAGTTAGCTAAGCATGATCTAGTCAAAGGTTTTCCTAAAATCGCTTTTAATAAGAAAAAATTTTGTGATTCTTGTCAAAGAGGTAAACTTAATAAATCTTCATTTAAGCTTAAAGAAGGGATTACTTCTAAGAGGCCCCTAGAACTTCTTCATTTAGATTTGTTTGGGCCAACTAGAACCGCTTCTTTAGGTAATGCTCATTATGAATTAGTTGTCGTTGACGACTTTTCTAGATTTACTTGGGTTTCATTCTTAATTAATAAGAATGACGCTTATGAAGAGTTTACCAAATTTGCAAAGAAGATTCAGAATTTCTTAGGATCCACCATTATCACTATCCGTAGTGATCATGGAGGAGAATTTGAAAATGAATCTTTTACTAAGTTTTGTGATGACACCGGGATAACTCATAAATTTTCCTTTCCTCGGGCACCACCACAAAATGGTGTTATAGAGAGAAAGAATAGGACTCTTATTGAGTGTGCACGTACTATGCTCCATGATAGTAATTTAGGACTACAATTTTGGGCAGAGGCGGTGCGCACGGCATGTTATGTGCTCAATAGGATCCTAGTGAGCCCCAAACGAAAAAAACTTGTTTTGAATTGTTTTATGACAAAAAGCCTCAAGTAAAATATTTTCGAGTTTTTGGTTCAAAATGTTTTATCAAGAACACTTTCTGTAATCTAGATAAGTTTGAGCCAAGATCCGATGAAGAAATTTTTGTTGGATATTCCACACGTAGCAAAGCCTACCGGATATACAACAAAACTTCTTCAACGATTGAGGAATCACTTCACGTATAATTTAACGAAGATTTTGATTTTCCTCGTGTTGATGATGATAGTGTAGATGTTTTGTGGGATCCTCTTAGTAGTGTTAAGATTGATGATTCGATTATTGATACTAACCCTACTAACGAAATTGTTGAAGATGTTCCTAGTGATGCATGAATACCCAAAGCTTATCCGACCATTCACAACCATCCCCATAACCAAATCATTGGAGATATTGGTGTGGGTGTTTGAACGAGGTTGAGAATTGAAGAATTCTCTCATTGCGTATTTGTCTCTACCATTGAGCTAAAGAACATCCAAGAAGCCTATGAGGATAGCTCTTGGATAGTGGCAATGGAAGAAGAACTAATGCAATTCGAGAGAAAAGAAGTTTGGGAACTCGTTCCTCTTCCGAGTGGTCACCAAGTCATTGGGACCAAATGGATCTTCAAGAATAAGACGAATGAGAATGAAGTGATCACAAGGAACAAAGCAAGGTTAGTAGCTCAAGGCTACCGGCAAGAGGAAGGTATTGATTTCGAAGAATCTTTTGCCCCCGTAGCTAGATTAGAAGCTATTAGACTACTTTTATCTTTTGCATCCCATAAGAATTTTAAACTATTTCAAATGGATGTTAAAAGTGCTTTTTTAAATGGGTTTGTCAATGAAGAAGTATATGTTTCTCAACCTCCCGGTTTTATTCATGAAAAATTTCCAAACCATGTTTTCAAACTTAAGAAAGCGTTGTATGGGTTGAGACAAGCTCCTAGAGCTTGGTATGATCGACTTAAGACCTTTATTTTGAATTTAGGTTTTAAAATGGGAGAAGTTGATTCTACACTCTTCATTAAAGATTATGAAAATGACATTCTCTTGATTCAAGTGTATGTAGACGATATTATTTTCGGTTCTACTAACTTTAATCTCTGTCAAGAATTTTCTAAGTTAATGAAGGATGAATTCGAGATGAGCCACATGGGAGAGCTCACATATTTCCTTGGACTGCAAATTTGACAAATGGAGAATGGCACCTTCATACATCAGACAAAGTACACATGGGAGCTTATCAAGCGATTCGAGATGGAATCGTCTTCAAGCAAAAGGACTCCCATGAGTACTACTACCCATCTACACAAGGATGAAAGCAAAAAAAGATGTAGACGTTCGTCTATATCGAGGTATGATCGGTAGCTTACTTTCCTTAACCGCTAGTAGGCACGATATCATGTTTTCTGTATGCCTATGTGCTAGATATCAAGCTAGACCTAAGGAGTCACACTTGATTGCGGTTAAACGAATATTTCGTTATCTCAGTCAATCTCTAGATTATGGGTTACTTTACCCTAAATTTAGCACATGTGAGTTAATCTCATATAGTGATGCCGACTTTACCGGATGCAAGTCCGACAGGAAAAGTACTAGTGGCACTTGCCATTTTACAGGAAATTCTCTTGTTTCTTGGTTTTCTAAGAAACAGAATTCAGTGTCATTGTCCACGACCAAAGCGGAATATATTGCCGTGGGTCTAGCATGTGCACAAGTTCTTTGGATGAGACACATTCTTATGAACTATGGTGTCAACTGTGATACTTGCCCGCTCATGGTTGATAACCAAAGTGCCATATGTCTTTCCAAGAATCCGGTATACCACTCCCGTACCAAACACATAGATGGTGGGACCGAAAAGGTGCCCTCTCTCAAGTGCAAGAGTCTGTACAAGTAATATAATCTGGGAGTCCAGATGTCGAATCCTCAGGAGGAAATCTGTTGCAACCACAATTCAAATCAAATAGAAATCCAACAAAGAGAAACTAACCACTTCACTAATGATGGTGATGATGGTGTGAGAGTACGTGATGGTGATGTACGAACAATACGAACAAAGAAAAGTCGTATAAGAAAATATCTATAAAAAGTATGCACATGGTATGGGTTCGTTAGGATCAATGATTCGTATTAATTTGGTTGACAAGTATAACGCAATGAATTCTCCTTTTGGGAGCAATTCACCGGAAAATACCCAATATAACTCAATGAATTCTCCTTTTGGGAGCAATTCATCGGAAGATGCCCTTTTGGGGGTTAAATCACAATATTCAATAAGATCGTCGCTAAAGTTATAATACGATATGAAACTCTCTTTTGGAGAGATCAAAACTGTGGTATGAAACTCCCTTTTGGGGAGATCAAAACTCACCCTTTTGGGGCGATCATCAACTCAATCACTTCTTTTGGAAGATGAAAAAGACGATTTACGAACAAAGATTACAACTTTAACGACGTTTAACGGTTTAGCACAGGGAATACAACCAAACAAACACAAATAATATCCCCTAACTACGACATACCATGCACAAATAAGTTTTAGCTACTCATGGTGCAAGAATAAACAACGTTCATAAAAAAATACATCAATTTAATAGCCAAATACACTAGAAAATCATCAAATACGGGGTAGAAGTTTAGAAATATATCACCAAATATCCTTGAAATGACTTCAAAACTCTCTGGAAATAATAAAATAGCCTCTGGAATTTTACAGAATTTTGTGGTGGCGAAATATGGCTCCTAGAGCCTCCAATACGCTCAAAATACGCCAAAATCTGCTTGTATAACCCTAGAATACGCTTAAATAATAGGCTTGCGGGTTTAATGGGCTTATCGGGTCGAAATTCGCATCATTTCTCGCCCAAAACCCGCATTCGGCCTTGGAAAGATCTCAACCGCCCATCAAAATGCGGGCTCACATGAAAATAGGCCGCGTGTGCTTTGAGATTTGCTGCACGCCCGCTCCGCAAGCCAATATGGATCGAACTCGGCTTCGCTTGATACCATTGGATCATCATCCAACGAGCAGAAATCGGCCACGTCGCCCGATGATTCTTCGCTGCGCTTACAAATTGCGGGGGAGTTTTGCACCGTACGATCGAAGAGGAACGGGTCTGATAACGCCACGTGTCCCCCTCCGCTCGCGATTTCGAATTCAAACGCGGGGGCGCTCTCCGCCGTTAGATCTCGATCGGAGGGTCCACGTCGCTCCGTATCCGACTTCAAGCCGACCTCGTCGTGGCCGTTGGATGCAAGCGGGGCTGCACGCGATGTTGCCACGTGGCCCAAAAATCTTCCGCGATTCATCTGCTCTCCATTTCCTGGCCGTTCGATCTGCGATCGACGGCCACGATTTTGTCGTTCTGGTCGCGTACGAGTACGCGTATCGATTAATTGCAGCCGTTGGATACAGCGGGAAGCGACGGATATCCGCCACGTGTCAAGCTCTGATTGGTGGGCTGCCGTATTTCCGTATTTACTTGCGTATTTCCTCATTTAATTGGTATTCTGCATTCAAAAATTCACAGTAATTAGCACAGATATCAGAAAAATACAAATAAATAGTCGTTGGAATCGTGAGATCGAGACCAAGCTAGGAAAAATAAAAAAAGTGCAAAAATACTTCGTTAATTGCTGTTTTGTGCTCAAATAGTGTGTTTTCTCTAATAAATAAATGTGTAGAAAATACGTATGAATTAGAGAACAATGTAGCATCACATGAGCACAAAATAGGGCTAAATGGGGGGTTAAATATGTAATATTGAACCCGAATCACACCCCCAACTAGCGATTTGCTAGTCTCTAGCAAAAAGAGCGATTAATACGGATGAGTAATAAAACAATAAGTTCTTTCAAATTGCTCATGGCATGGCTCAATAATACGCATTCGAACATGATCTTGACCATCAATATACACATCCATAAACAAAATCAATCACATGATATTTTCTCTAATTTAGTATGAATAAATAACATGCACGCATCGTTTTGCGCAAGCGAAAGTATAACACGTTGTTTTGTTCTAGTTTTCTTGTTTCCAAGGAATTGGCCTATCAAAACAATCATTCAAGACATGGGTATTGAAGTTGCTTAGTATATTCACCATTTTTTTTCTTTTATTCGTTCTGCGTAACGCGCATCAAGCAACATTCGCAGAAAAATGTATAGCTTGGATCGCTCCATCAAATGAGTGAGGTTCCGGTCAATGGCTCCCAAATCAGACGATAATAGGGAATTAGGCCAAGAAGGACCCCTCGGACTGTACTACTCGAGCCAACCAAGTTATTTATTAGTGACATACTTATTCATTCATTTTTTATTCATTCAAAATTTTTTCTTTTCTTTTCTTTCTTTCTTTTTTTCTTTTGTAAGCAACTCAACACCCATTCTTTGAGTATAAACATTAGTATCAAAGGCCAAATTCCTCTTCGACTTGAAGACTATTCTTAATAGATCGTGTATACTTAAGCTTTTTCATCACATTAGCATGCATGAAGTAAATTCAAACTATTTCGAGATATTAATCATGGAAATTGAAAGTTTTCATGAATAGTATATTAACGGTAATTCCATGAAGGAAAATAATTTAATCAAGCCATAAACAATTTTTAGAACACAATCAATGTATAATCATCCGCATTTGAGGCATATGAAGGAGTTTTAAAATGATGAGATTTGGTGATTTATTTTCTCAAAAAAAAACTAAGGTCTCATACACACACCCCAACTAAAGATGGACATTGTCCTCAATGTCGAAAGGGGTACGAGTTTATTCAAGCAAGCAAACTAGAAAGCATATAAAAACTACACTACTGGAAAGAACACACCGTGATCAAATGGCGGATCCCGAATCTTTAATTGTGGAGGAAGTTGTTCAATTTGCTCCTTGCGCTCCTCGACGAGTAATTTTCCTCTAATGACTAATTTGGACCCCAGCAACACAACTCCAAGCATCTCTATAAGCTGTTTGCCAATGTCCTGCGAGAGATGAGTTATGTCAGTCCAAATTAATTTAAGATTCCTTTCAACAAAAGTATTCCAAATGTAGTCATCAAAATAGTTGAAATAAATTAAAGCAAGTTGACGACTACTCCCTGAGAGATATGCACTACTCTCGGTATGATGCTCGATCAATGGGGAGAGTGGTAAATGATTTTGGGACAAAACTGAAGGAGGGCATGGTTCTGACTCCATGGCGATAATCTCAAAACCCTTGTCCCTAGCTGTCTCCTCCTCTCGTTCATCAAAAATTGCTAGCTCGTCCTCTCTTTTGCACACACTTTCTGCCATGTGTATATTTATATTCGTGTCTTCAACGTGACATGGCTCGCTCGATATACCTGCAATATGACGTGCGTTTATATTTCATATATTCACGCACGTTTTCTTTTGTGTTTTTCCGTGTTTTTCCACCGTCTCTTATTTGTTTTCGTGTATTTTCCCGTTTTCTTTCACTTTTCTTTGTTTATCCATGATTGCAGGGGATTGACCACGCAGGGGACGCTTAACGATGATATCCCAAGTCCCCGGAGCAACGGGAGAAGTCACGCGTGATCCAGGGGGTCAAACGTCGAAGAATTCATCTTTCAGCCCCTCACCCGGTCGGTTGGTCATCTCCAACCGATCGGGTAATGCACACGTGCACCACCCGGTCTCCGCCGCAGCTCATAAGGAAGTCACCCGATCGGTTCACAGACCGGTTCAGCGGGGGGCTGTTCTCTGTTTTCTCGAGCAAAATTCCAACCGATCAGGTGACTCTCACCCGATCGGTTCATCTGTAGCTGAAGAAGAAGAGCTGAAGACACGGACGTCGAACCGATCGATTCACCCGACTGCTCCAAGATCCAACCGGTCACTCAAGAACTCACCCGACCGGTTCATGTGATCGGGTGAAAGCTCGCCGTTTTCTATTATTAATTTGTAACGGATCAACCGATCGGTTGACTTGTCAACCGATCGGTTGATGCGAAGGTCTATAAATAGAACCCCTAGGGTTCCAGAAACGGGAGCTGCTATTTTTTTACTGTTTTATCTCCTTGTGACGGCTGTAATTGTTACTCTTTTGTAAGTTTTCAGATCTTTCTCAAATTTTAGTATTGTCTTATCTACTCTATTACTTCCGCATTGCAATTGTCTGATTATGATTCCAACGGTTAATTTTTATTTAGATCGCTTTTTCATGGATTTTTGTGAGTAGTTTCCCAAATCTGGGATTTTGGTGGAAACCCCTTCGGGGGCTCTTCCCGATGCGTCCATAGGGTTAGGAAATCGATAGGGATTAGGATTCTAACGGTTACGCGGGGTGTTTCATTGTCATCGGCGGGAAAAAGACCGCCTTTGACCGTTGGGCCAAGGGGGAATAAACTTGGCGGTTGACTCCCTAGCCATAGCTCACACCCATAGCGTAGACGTCGAATCCTAGCACGCGGGAGCGGCAGGATGAGACGTTGGGAGTTATCGTTGCGGGCTTAGTGCTCCCGGGATCGATCAGTGTTAATGGACACGGGAGTGCCCACTGATCGAATCCGGGAAGTCCGGTGTATCATCCTGGGCACCGACCGGAATATCGGGCCCATGGGACGCCGGTACCACTTTCAGAGGCAACGTCTCACCATTAGTCCCTAATCCCGATCGCTATCCATACCCGTAGGCCGTATCGGCGAGAGTCTCTCGTCGGGTTGGAAACCAGAGTCCCGGGTTTTCTTTCTTATTGTTAATACCCTTTATTTCCTTTCGTGACAACCATTTACCGATTCGGGCTAGCTCGCCCCTCGGGGTGATTTAGGTCCTACCTGACCCAAGCACAACCTCGCCTCCCTGAGTTCGATATTCCCGCACCCTACACTAACCGTGCACTTGCGGTAAATGACACCGCGCCGCCGTACCGTAAACGGGGCGCCGGTCATGTTTATGGCGCCGTTGCCGGGGAGGCAACATGCTTGTTATTCTAGGATCTCATGAACCCTCGTGTCTAGCTCACATCCCTACCTCGCGATAATTTTCGCATTCTCCTTTTTTTTTCTTTTTATTATTTTTATTTCTTATTTTATCTGTTTCTTTCCCACTTGTCGCTTCACGGGTGTTTGTTGTTTTTCATGCGCAGGAGTTCAAGGAGTCTTGACGACTTGATTCCCCTCGATCCAGAGATTAATGCCACCCTTAGGCGTTTGGCCGCCGAGAAGCGAAGAAGAGAAGATCCCGAATCCATGGAGGAGAACACCCCACCTCACAAGTCTCTGCTGGAGTACTCGATGCCATCCATCGAGTCGACTTCCGCCATCCGTTCTCCAGCTATTGCGGCCCAAAGCTTTGAGCTAAAGCCGTCTCTAGTGACATGGATCCAGCAGGACCAGTTTGCGGGTGCACCCATGGAGAGCCCGATCGAGCACCTAGACTCCTTCTTAGAGAAGTGTGACACCTTCCGGATTAATGGTGTCACGACAGAGGCTATCCGTCTGAAGCTGTTTCCCTTCTCTTTGCGAGACAAAGCCAAGCAATGGCTAAGGGGGAAGGACCCCAACACTTTCAACACCTGGGAGAAGCTCTCCAACGCTTTTCTGACGAAGTTCTTTCCTCCGGGGAAGACCATGAAGTTGAGGAGTGAGATCTCCTCCTTCTCCCAGGCCAGCCACGAGTCCTTGCATGAAGCTTGGACGAGATATAAAGAGATGCAAAGAAGATGCCCTCACCATGAGCTTCCGAAGTGGCAGATTATTAATCTGTTCCACAATGGGTTGAGGGATGACCTGAAATCTTCTATGGACGCCGCGGCTGGGGGTTCCTTCATGTCTAGGAGCGAGGAAGATGCCGGGCATATTCTAGAAAATATGGCATCCAACAATGAGCGGTGGTGTGACGAGAGAGCCACACCAAGATCCGGGGGTATACACAGAGTCGAGGACGTCGACAAACTTTCAAGCAAGTTCGACTTGCTTTCGACCCAGATCTCTGCACTAATGGTAGGAGCCGGTGGGGCAGGTACACAGCAAATTTCTGCGGTAGAGTCCGAATTCTTTGGGGAATTCGACGGTGGTGACATCTCACCACCGTTGGATCAGGTGAGCGCACTATTTTACAACCCCACGGGAAATGCGCCGTATCCACCAAGGACCAATTCCAACCCGGCCTACTCTCCAAACAACCGGAACCACCCAAACTTCAGTTACCAGCCACCATTTCAGCCCTCACCGCCTCAGCAGCCGCAGCAACAAACTTATCAGCCGGCTAGGCCACAGCAGAATCAGGTTCAGCAGCAACCATTTCAGTAGCAACCATTTCTGCAACAATCTTACGCCCCCAGGAATCAGCAGCCGTTCCAGCAGCAGCAGCAGTATGGACAACAGAGGGCCATCTCTCCGGTTGAGTCTCTCTTGACTCAATATATTACCAACCAGGAGAAGATCAACCAAAAGCTGGAAATGGGTCAGCGGACTCTCACGGACCAAGTAACCCAGCTGGGGTTACAAGTGGCGAACCTTGCAAGGTCACAAAACCAATTGCCGCCACAACCGGAGGTGAACCCGAGGGGAGCAACCCAAACATCGGCACTCATGCACGAGCACGCGAATGTGTCCGCTATCGTTCTGAGAAGCGGGACACAAATTCCTACTAGAGTGCCCCCTAGCAACCCGGAAGCACCATTGGTCGTTGAGAAACCGATCGAAAAATCAGACGACGCCGGTGCTTCGTCATCAAATCCTATGACTCCGGAGGGAGTCTCTGAAGAAGAGAAGAAGAAGAAGGAGGAAGGGAGCCCGAAAGTGTTCAAACCCGTTGTGCCATTTCCACAACGGTTAGATCAGGCCAAAATTGATGAGAAATATGGCAAGTTCTTCGCCATGGTCAAGGACCTAAGCCTGCAAATCCCCTTCCTAGAAGCAATCGAAACAATCCCCTCCTATGCAAAATTCCTGAAAGATTTCGTGACTAGAGGGTCTTGAAAGGAGAAAGTAGTGCTGATGGCGGAATGTAGCGCTCTTATTCAGAGGGCAAATCCGCCGAAACTCAAGGACCCGGGGAGCTTCTCTATTCCTTGCACGATCGGGGTAGTTAAGATTCATCGTGCACTCGTCGATCTCGGAGTGAGTGTTAGTTTGATGCCCTTGTCGATGTACAGAAGGATAGGAATGGGTGATTTGGAGCCCACCGGTATGACCCTACAACTAGCTGACCGGTCGGTCAAATATCCGGTGGGAATTGTGGATGACCTCCCCGTAAATGTAAGATGGGTGCATGTGCCTGTGGACTTTGTAGTCATGGACATGCCTGAAGACGCACACACCCCCATTATCCTGGGACGGCCTTTCATGGCCACTGCTGGCGTTCTAATAGATGTGAAGAACGAAAAACTCTCTTTGAACGTCAGCGGAGAGAAAGTTGAGTTTGATCTGGGATTATCCATGAAGCACCCCGATCCCCCTGATGACCCTCGGTGCAATCTGCTCGAGGTAGAAGAGGAAAAAGCTGCAGAGGAGAGCTCCTGGGAGATTCTCCTGAGAAACCCCCCCGATGACTTGGGAGATTCAGAAGATGGAGATGGCCCCAAGAACAAAGAAGCTGCTGGAAAGGAAAATGCAGCAAGAACGACCCCTCCCGGGTTCCCCAAGGCTCCTTCTGCGAGGAGAACGGGGAAAGAGCCCATGGACCTCACTAAATACGAGGTCCGGATCCTGAAGAAGATGGCGGGAAGCGCCAACACAAAAGAAAAGCCCCCGGATCCCAAGAACAAGGGGAGGGTAGTCGAGCAAGTATTTCTCCAGCCGCTGACTACTCCAAGGGCCTTCAGCTCCAATGAGAAAGAGATGCCGAACTTCGGGCATCACCCGTATCAACCACCATGAACATCTCTTGCGGGCGTCGAGCCAACGACGTTAAACAAGTGCGCTTCATGGGAGGCAACCCATGTTCTAAACTTTTTCTCCAATTTTTAGCGTTATTTTTTTTTACTTTATTTTATCTATTTTTATAAATAAAATCAGCCGCGAGAACATCCGTTCGGGGACTTAAACAAATCTATTGGTTGTTGCAGGAAGCAAGCCCCAACCGATCGGTTGACAACTCACCCGATCGGTTGGGATGTATCAGATACATGCCAAGATCAGTCCCCATAGGACCCGATCGGTTGAGTAATGAAGAGACCGGGTGGCAGACCGGGTGAGCTGGGGAGAACTCTCGGAAATTTTTGGGGAATATCAACCGATCGGGTGGGTTCGAGCGCGATCGGTTGACGTGACCGGGTGAGCAGCCCTAAGTTCTCGGGAAAATGAGTGGAGCGTCCAACCGATCGGTTGACAAGTCAACCGACCGGTTCGCCTGTAGCATTTCTTCGGCAAGAATTTTGACCTAACCGTCAACCGATCGGGTGACAAGTCACCCGATCGGTTCGACTTAACCCTATATAAACCCCCCGACATCCGCTCGTTTTCACCCTCACCCGATCGTAAAAACCGCCGTCGTTTCGCCTTCCCCTCTTCCCCAACAACCGATGCTCACTCCCCCACGCCCTCTACTCCTCCATTACTCCCTCTCTCCACCTCCTCCATTAATCCTTCCATCATTTTCACCCTCACCCCCCTTTTTCATCTCGAGTTTGACCTAATTTTCCCCCAAACCACCCCCATTTCGAAAATTATTGCCGAAGGAGTTCGCCGCGGCTCCACGCTACTCTCGTTGAACAGTGTGGGGACATCTACGAGCAAGCTCCGCCATTCTGCTTGGGTACACTCGCTCCTAAGCTCATATTTATATATTTGCCATATTAATTGTGCTTGCTCGTTTGCTTGTGTTAGTGTGCATCCACTGTTTTTGCACTCATTCTTGCTCGCACGCTCACACATGGCTCGGGATAAGGATAAGGGGAAGGGAATTATGCGGGAAGAGGAGCCGTCTCGAAAGAGACGAAAACAAACACGCCCCCCTTCCCGTACACGAGCACTTACACTTGGCCCTCCTCCGCCTGTTATCCCCCCTGTGGACCCAATGTTGGGCCTGCATGGGTATATCTTTTGGAACCAGGAGCACAAAGATTTTTACCGTAGGCTCGATGCTCGAGGGCATCTATCTACGAAGTTCCCGCACGCATGTACACTTGTCGATCTCGGTGTCTTCACCGAGGTCGAATCTCTTTTCGCTAACTTAGGATGGTTGGCCTTTCTTAATGCACATGCCATATCCTACCCGACACTCACACTCGAATTTCTCTCTACACTTGTTTGGGAGTCCGGGTCGATCATTAAATTCAGGGTGCGTAACCGTAGTGTCACCACAAATATGAACACGATTAACGATATATTTGGTTTCCCCAATCTCGGGGATGATTCCATCCGACACTACGGGTACACGCCCGAGTTTGTTGTCGATCAATTCTGGTTCCGCCTCACATTGATCCGTGACTATCCCCGAGGAAGGGCCAAGGCCTCCTCCATCATTCATCCCGTGTTTCGTTTGGCCCACAGGATCATTTCATCTGCATTCTTTCCTAGGGACGAGTCCGGCACTGTGACTATCCCTGACCTTTTTATCCTTTGGGCCATGACTTTCCCTTATGTCCGGGATGATGATGGAATTAGCTTCAGGGCCCCTACCATCCCCATCCATGGCAGCGATTGGCTTGTTTACAAGCTACTCGAGATCAGCCGGGCCGGTAAGGGGAAGTTTTGTTGCGGGGGCATCATCACGATCATCTGCTCTCACGCCCAATTCAATATTACCATCCCCGATAATCTTCCAGCTGCCGCAGGACCCTCGCATCTTGATATTGATGTCCTGCGGCACATCCACATGATCAAACCCCGCTCGGATGGCCGCTTCATATTTCATTATGGCTACCCCCCAGCCCCTTACACCATTCTGCCCAACCCCGCTCGCATGACCCTTGCTCTCGTGGGAGATTGGACTTTCCCTCATGATCCCGATTTCTTAGCGGGGTTGAATCTTCCTTTCCTTCCCGCAGGCGCCCGCAGATCACCGTCCCCTGCCGCCCACTTAGGCGAGCAGGATATCCCTACGTCTGGGGGAGATTTAGGGGCTGGCCCGAGTCGTCCCGTTTCTGCTCCGGGACCGATCACGTCTGAGCACCTCTTTGCGGCCATTTCTGGCCTTGTCTCCTGTGCCGGCATGACCACTGCCTCCGGCACCTCTTCGACCTTACCTGGCGGCACCTCCTCTGCCTCGCGTCAGTCTACATCTTTTGGTCGCCGTCAGGTATCTGCCCGTTTAGGTCTAGAGAGGGAGGTCGCTACCCTTCGTGAGCTCGCCATGTCCTCTGTTTCCTCGGACCCATCGCCATCCTCCTTTCTTACCCACCCACGTTTCCTCGCACTTGAGAGGAACGTGGCCGCCATTCTCCGCCTTCTTACTCATATCCACGGACCACCTCCACCTTCACCACCCCGGCGATCTTCTCCTCCACCCACCCACACTTCCCCACATCCATCACCCCCCTCACCACATTCTTCTCCTCCCTCTTCACATCCCATCCCGGCATCCACTTCGCCCCTCCCGACCACTTCCACAGCACCCACACTACCTCCTCCCTCCTCCTCCGTCACTCCATACGTGCGCCGGAGGAAATTGCCGGTGCGCTCCAGATCCCTCCCACCACCTCCCACTACCGTCACCACCGCATCTACTTCCTCCATTTCTATTCCTCTCACCACCGCCTTGATCGCCTTCCTACCACCCACCACCCACCACCACCGACACTCCTCCCATTGTTCACACCACCACTGCCCCTATTCCTCCACCTCATTCCCCACTTCTCAGCACACCCCCAGCCTCCCCCGACCACCCATCCACACCCTCTTCCGAGGAGGACGAGGACTCACCTTCTCCTGCTTTCTGATTTCTCCTTGTTTGTTTTTGACTCCCCCTTGCATATCTCTACATTTCATTGTTCACATCATTTCGCTAGCACTATCTGGTCTAGCTTGGGGGACGTCTATTTCGGTGTGCTGTCGTGTTTTGTTTGTTTTTCTCATTTTTGTGTGTGTGCTTGTTTTTCATTTTTTTTGAGTGTCGTGTTTGTGTTTTTATTTTTATTTTCGTATTGTTTGATTTTGATTTTGATCTTTCTTCCTTTTTTCAGTTCCATCTATGTGTTTTCCTCGTTTTCATCTCTTTTTGTGTCGGTGCGTATTCCCCCCGCTTTCATTGCCCTCCCGTACTCACTCATATTGCATTGAGGGCAATGCAAACTTCAGCTTGGGGGAGTCGCACTGTGTGCGTCGTTTGAGTCCTTCTTTTTCGTTTATTTGAGTCGTTTTTCTCCGTGTTTTTCTTTTTTTTCTTTTCTTCTTTTTAGCCGTTTCTCCTAGAGATGAATCCTATGATGAATCGCCACAAAGTCACACACACCTAGCATTTCATCGATATTCACACTCACTAACCCAAGGATTTCAAGTCCTCTTGCATTTCACGCATCGTGGGTCCACTTAGCTTTTTGTGAGTCATGTGTCGTGACTAGCATTTGGTGTGCTTCTGCCTTGTGCTTTTACTTTATATACCTGTCCAGGAATGACCCCTAGATTATCATGCTTCGATTTGAATATGCGGTATTTGTTTCTTCTATATGCATGCTATATTTATATCGTATATTTCAATTCGCATGCGTCGGGATTCCACAATTAAGGACTAGGATAACCCATTTAGCCTATGCTCTATTTAGCGAGAATAGTTTCCTTTGCCCGAGTGTTTAGATTTCGACTTCTTTTTTGTTTTACTTGGTGCAAATCCCCTCGTCGTGTACCGTTCTCCCACTTGGGAGAGTGCACATGTGTATAGCCAAAAACCCAAAAATCAAAAAAAAGGAGAAAAGAAAAGAAAAACCCAAAAAGAAAAGAAAAGAAAAATTGTGTATAGCCCAAAATCCAAAAAAAAATACAAATGCCCAAAACCCCAAAAAAAAAAATTCCGTGTGAATATTTTTTCCTACTTGCCGTGAATAAAGGGAAGGCGAGAATTTGCACCGAGTGTCATACTCCACATTATCTCAACCCCCGTCGTTATCGAAAACACTTGGCTTAGGAACTTTTTAGCTAGTATCTAGGCTATAGTGACGTGATTTCCTTAACCCTAGTTGTGGAGTCCCCGATGCATGATACGCTTCTATTCTTACTCTTCTCATGCATGCTTGAACTTATATTCGCCGCTTAATTCAATTCGAATCGATATTTTGGTCATATCTTGGATTTGTGTATATCGAGCCTCATAGCACATTGTAGAAAGCGACACCATTTGCTAGCACACGACCACGCTCACTCGCGCTTCACCGCGTGGGCCCACGACACTTATTTGGACTCGTTTTCCTAGGTTTAGTGGTGTGATTTGGCGTTTGCTTGCTTGGTGTGTCGTTTTTGATTTTGGTGGCTCTGATGGACGATCTAGGATTTAGAGTTTTCTTTTTCTTTCTTCCTCTCTATTTTTCCCTTCCGAGCTCCTACTCTCACTCGTCTTCCTCGAGGACGAGGAAGAGTTCAGCTTGGGGGATTTTGACGTGCGTTTATATTTCATATATTCACGCACGTTTTCTTTTGTGTTTTTCCGTGTTTTTCCACCGTCTCTTATTCGTTTTCGTGTATTTTCCCGTTTTCTTTCACTTTTCTTTGTTTATCCATGATTGCAGGGGATTGACCACGTAGGGGACGCTTAACGATGATATCCCAAGTCCCCGGAGCAACGGGAGAATTCACGCGTGATCCAGGGGGTCAAACGTCGAAGAATTCATCTTTCAGCCCCTCACCCGGTCGGTTGGTCATCTCCAACCGATCGGGTGATGCACGCGTGCACCACCCGGTCTCCGCCGCAGCTCATAAGGAAGTCACCCGACCGGTTCACAGACCGGTTCAGCGGGGGGCTGTTCTCTGTTTTCTCGAGCAAAATGCCAACCGATCGGGTGACTCTCACCCGATCGGTTCATCTGTAGCTGAAGAAGAAGAGCTGAAGACACGGACGTCGAACCGATCGATTCACCCGACTGCTCCAAGATCCAACCGGTCACTCAAGAACTCACCCGACCGGTTCATGTGATCGGGTGAAAGCTCGCCGTTTTCTGTTATTAATTTGTAACGGATCAACCGATCGGTTGACTTGTCAACCGATCGGTTGATGCGAAGGTCTATAAATAGAACCCCTAGGGTTCCAGAAACGGGAGCTGCTATTTTTTTACTGTTTTATCTTCTTGTGACGGCTGTAATTATTACTCTTTTGTAAGTTTTCAGATCTTTCTCAAATTTTAGTATTTTCTTATCTAATCTATTACTTCCGCATTGCAATTGTCCGATTATGATTCCAACGGTTAATTTTTATTTAGATCGCTTTTTCATGGATTTTTGTGAGTAGTTTCCCAAATCTGGGATTTTGGTGGAAACCCCTTCGGGGGCTCTTCCCGATGCGTCCATAGGGTTAGGAAATCGATAGGGATTAGGATTCTAACGGTTACGCGGGGTGTTTCATTGTCATCGGCGGGAAAAAGACCGCCTTTGACCGTTGGGCCAAGGGGGAATAAACTTGGCGGTTGACTCCCTAGCCATAGCTCATACCCATAGCGTAGACGTCGAATCCTAGCACGCGGGAGCGGCAGGATGAGACGTTGGGAGTTATCGTTGCGGGCTTAGTGCTCCCGGGATCGATCAGTGTTAATGGACACGGAGTGCCCACTGATCGAATCCGGGAAGTCCGGTGTATCATCCTGGGCACCGACCGGAATATCGGGCCCATGGGACGCCGGTACCACTTTCAGAGGCAACGTCTCACCATTAGTCCCTAATCCCGATCGCTATCCATACCCGTAGGCCGTATCGGCGAGAGTCTCTCGTCGGGTTAGAAACCAGAGTCCCGGGTTTTCTTTCTTGTTGTTAATACCCTTTATTTCCTTTCGTGACAACCATTTACCGATTCGGGCTAGCTCGCCCCTCGGGGTGATTTAGGTCCTACCTGACCCAAGCACAACCTCGCCTCCCTGAGTTCGATATTCCCGCACCCTACACTAACCCTGCACTTGCAGTAAACGACACCGTGCCGCTGTACCGTAAACGGGGCGCCGGTCACAATAGAAGATAAACTCGTATTAAATTCTTTACGTTGAATATCAAAAGAATTATTTTCTTCTAAGCAAGCGGCAATCAAATTAAGTTCTTAAATGGATTTCTGAATCTGCCGACTCCGAGCAAGGAAATTCTCTTGGAATTGAAGGGATGTGGCCTCATGTGTCTGAATAATCAGGTAAGCTTCCTCTTTCAAGGATTGCAAAGGTACGTCTACGCTTTGCTCTTCTTGATCAAGGCACGAATGCTCCGTTGAATCGCTCTCTGAAGTCTCTTCCATGGTTTCTTCGTTTTCTTGCACAGACTCCATGTATTCCCACGTCACTGTCGGCGTCATGCCTCCCAATAATTCCTGCAGCTGTGGTCGTAGTCCATCTAGGAAGGACACCATAAGCTCTTCATTTGTGTACCCATGCTGCGGATAGCTCGATACTATGTTTGTGAACCTCTTCCAGGCCTGAAAGAAAGTTTCACAATCAGTTTGATTAAAATTTACAAACTTGAGCTTTTCCATCCTATGTTTGTGTGCATTAGCATACCGTGCATCATACAGATTGTTCGTGCAATAGAAATTCATATAATCCATTTTTTTTAAAAACAAAAGTTTATGTACAAAAAATTAAACAAAAATTTATATACAGTAAAGTGGAAAGATCTCACCGAAGGTCCTCTAAATGAAATAAACCGTAGTCACAAACCATTCCTCCCCGGCAACGGCGCCAAAAACTTGGTGGGACCGAAAAGGTGCTCTCTGTCAAGTGCAAGAGTCCGTACAAGTAATATAATCTGGGAGTCCAGATGTCGAATCCTCAGGAGGAAATCTGTTGCAACCACACTTCAAATCAAATAGAAATCCAACAAAGAGAAACTGACCACTTCACTAATGATGGTGATGATGGTGTGAGAGTACGTGATGGTGATGTGCGAACAATACGAACAAAGAAAAGTCGTATAAGAAAATATCTATAAAAAGTATGCACATGGTATGTGTTCGTTAGGATCAATGATTCGTCTTAATTTGGTTGACAAGTATAACGCAATGAATTCTCCTTTTGGGAGCAATTCACCGGAAAATACCCAATATAACTCAATGAATTCTCCTTTTGGGAGCAATTCATCGGAAGATGCCCTTTTGGGGGTTAAATCACAATATTCAATAAGATCGTCGCTAAAGTTATAATGCGATATGAAACTCTCTTTTGGAGAGATAAAAACTATGGTATGAAACTCTCTTTTGGGGAGATCAAAACTCACCCTTTTGGGGCGATCATCAACTCAATCACTTCTTTTGGAAGATGAAAAAGACGATTTACGAACAAAGATTACAACTTTAACGACGTTTAACGGTTTAGCACAGGGAATACAACCAAACGAACACAAATAATATCCCCTAACTACGCCATACCATGCACAAATAAGTTTTAGCTACTCATGGTGCAAGAATAAACAACGTTCATAGCAAAATACATCAATTTAATAGCCAAATACACTAGAAAAGCATCAAATACGTGGTAGAAGTTTAGAAATATATCACCAAATATCCTTGAAAAGACTTCAAAACTCTCTGGAAATAATAAAATAGCCTCTGGAATTTTACAGAATTTTGTGGTGGCGAAATACGGCTCCTAGAGCCTCCAAAACGCTCAAAATACGCCAAAATCTGCTTGTATAACCCTAGAATACGCTTAAATAATAGGCTTGCGGGTTTAATGGGCTTATCGGGTCAAAATTCGCATCATTTCTCGCCCAAAACCCGCATTCGGCCTTGGAAAGATCTCAACCGCCCATCAAAATGCGGGCTCGCATGAAAATAGGCCGAGTGTGCTTTGAGATTTGCGCACGCCCGCTCCGCAAGCCAATATGGATTGAACTCGGCTTCGCTTGATACCGTTGGATCATCATCCAACGAGCAGAAATCGGCCACGTCGCCCGATGATTCTTCGCTGCGCTTACAAATTGCGGGGGAGTTTTGCACCGTACGATCGAAGAGGAACGGGTCTGATAACGCCACGTGTCCCCCTCCGCTCGCGATTTCGAATTCAAACGCAGGGGCGCTCTCCGCCGTTAGATCTCGATCGGAGGGTCCACGTCGTTCCGTATCCGACTTCAAGCCGACCTCGTCGTGGCCGTTGGATGCAAGCGGGGCTGCACGCGATGTTGCCACGTGGCCCAAAAAAGTCTTCCGCGATTCATCTGCTCTCCATTTCGTGGCCGTTCGATCTGCGATCGACGGCCACGATTTTGTCGTTCTGGTCGCATACGAGTACACGTTTTGATTAATTTCATCCGTTGGATACAGCAGGAAGCGACGGATATCCGCCACGTGTCAAGCTCTGATTGGTGGGCGGTCGTATTTCCGTATTTACTTGCGTATTTCCTCATTTAATTGGTATTCTGCATTCAAAAATTCACAGTAATTAGCAAAGATCTCAGAAAAATACAAATAAATAGTCGTTGGAATCGTGAGATCGAGACCAAGCTAGGAAAAATATAAAAAGTGCAGAAATACTTCGTTAATTGTTGTTTGTGCTCAAATAGTGTGTTTTCTCTAATAAATAAATGTGTAGAAAATACGTATAAATTAGAGAACAATGTAGCATCACATGAGCACAAAATAGGGCTAAATGGGGGGTTTAATATGTAATATTGAACCCGAATCAATAGACGTGCGACACCATTTCATAAATGATCATGTAGCTAAGAAGGACATCATCTTAGAGTACATTGAAACCCAAAAACAAATTGCCGACATCTTCACTAAACCTCTTAAAGAAGATTCATTTGTGAGGTTGCATAGAGAATTAGGAATTATGGGTGAATCTGAAATCTAGAAGCTCAACTTTCATGTTATAACACTTTTGAGCTCATGTCATCATATTGTCTTTCTTCTTGTGATATATGCTATATATGTTTAAGAAAGGCTTTTGTGATTTATGTGATTTCAAGATTTCTTTGAGATTGTTTTTGGAGATGTTTATTACAATTGATTTATCATATTACTTAGTTTTTATGATAAGTTTGTGATTAGAGTATAGGTCCTAGGGTGAGTGTTGTTATTCTTTGGAATTCTATCTCACTGTGAATTTTTGGACCAGGACAGACGACTGTCTTTCCTTCGACAGTCGACTGCCCTACTCTATCTCCTCAGTCTGAGAATTTGTATCTTTCGCACAGCCGAATGATGACTGTTTTACAGTCAACTGTTATTTTAACAGGCGACTGAATTTTAGTCATCAGACGATTGTTCTCTCTGCCAAATTTTCTACAGAACTCTCTGTATCTTTGATGAAGTTTCTTGATTCTCGATCAGTCGACTGTTGTGTTAAGTTTAGTTGACTGTCCCTCGGACAGGTGACTGTATGTTAGCCTACAGTCGACTGTCTGTCTTCCTGAGATTAATTCTTATCACTTCATCCAGTCGACTGACTTTTGTTCATAGTCGACTGTCTCCTCTTTGTGTCGGTTCACTGATTTGATCTGAGCCATCGATTCTTTGATCCAACGGCCTAGATTCATTCCCTCTTTCTTATATACTTTGAGACTGTTCACTTCGACTTTTGCATCTCTCTCTCCTCCGATTGAACTGCTTCGTCTTCCCGCTCGTTTCTTCAGCCTTTGCCGTCTATTTCCTCCTCCGTGCAAGTCGATCGTTTCGTCGTTGCTTCCTCGCTTCTCCTCGACTTAGTTTGACTCTCTCTCTCAAGTCTTTCGTTCGATTTTTTTCTTTCGATTTCTTCGACCATCGTTTCTCTCTCTCGATTCTATGGCACCCAAAACCAAGGGAAAAGATAAAATCGTTGCTCCTAAGCGACCTAGAGCACCCAAGAAACCTATAGTCAAGAAGAAGAAACCCTATAAAGCCCGAACCAAACAAGCCGAGTCTCCCTTGCATTCTTCTTCGCAGCGGAAACCCTATAAAGCCTGAACCAAACAAGCCGAGTCTCCCTTGCATTCTTCTTCGTAGGGATATTCTCCTTCAGCTTCTTCTTCTGACGCTCAGCCTCTGATCCATCGTTAGCAGAAGCGCATTGGTGTTGACATCAATGAGCCTGTTGCTGATGCTCCCCATCTATCCCCTTCAGCTTCGAGTTCTTCAGAAGTGTCTCCTGTCGTACCCCCTACTGATCCCCTAGTTCTTATTTGCCGAGATGATATTTGTTTGGCAAAGTTTCACTCTCTTCTAGGGATTCAGCTTCTCAGGGAGCGGTACATTGCTTTCCATGACTTTACTGCTGAGAGACTTTCTGACATCTTATCTGCTACTCATCTGGCCGATCTTTTTCGCTTCTCTCAGAGCGAGTCCCCTAGAGCCTATCCATTTCTGGTGAAGCTCTTCAATGCTTACCGTGTTCACGGTGAATATTCCACTACCGGAGTTCTTGATACCATTGTTCAGGGAACCCATATCTAGATTACTCCCTCTCTCTTAGGGACCATTCTTAGGATTCCCTCTACCGGTTCTCTTCCTTCTGATTTATCTATTTCTGATATTGACGAGCTTGACCCCTCTGTCCTTAGAGATATGTTTCGTGAGATACCTTTAGCCCTGGACTTTGGTATTATGTCTTCTATGTTCTCGGCCAGAGGTTGGGCAGTTCACCTAGTGGTGAAGTCCAACATTCTGTCGAGGTATGGATCATCTCACCAGCCCTCCTAGGAAATTCTGAAGTGTATGTATGCGATCTTCTCTAGCATGTCGGTGAATTGGGCCGGTGTCGTCCTTGACAGGATGGACAAGGTCGAGTTTACTTCTTCATCGTCACACATTACATATGGTGGCCTTTTGACTCCCGTTTTCTGTCATTTTGGCATCGATTTGTCTCCTTACGAGCCCATGCCATTTGCTCCTCTCCTTATGCTTCTGCGAAGTCGAAGTCATCTTCTGCTCTGCAGTCTGCATCAAAGAAGAGGAAGTCTGCTTCAGCCCCATCTTCCTCCACAGTTTCACCTCTGACTAGCCTTCCACCTCAGCTCCACCATCTCATGATATTATTTTTGAGATGGTCTCTGGACTTTACAGGTTGATGTCTCTTTCCTTCCTCCATCAGGGAATACCCTTCACCGAGGATCTGAGACAGTTTGTTCCCCAGCCTCATGTGCCTCCTCAGCCCACTGATGTCATTGAGCGTCCTGGTGTAGCTTCTACTCAGGATGCTACTGATGCTGCTGCTGTTGCTCCTTCTGACCCTACTCCAGAGGATACACCTGTTGTAACTGAGCCTGCTTCTTCTTCTGCAGCCCTTGGAGACGCTCACTCTTAGATAGGTGTTTGTGTGGTGTTAGCTTATTGATGGTTGTCTCTATGATGTATGATGGATTACTGATGCATGCTGATGTTATGATAGATACTTGATGTGTTTTGTACTTTTGGCACCATGATGTATTTGTTTTGGGATCATGATGTAGATATTTTTGTTGGACATGTTGATGTCCGTATGCCATGTACTCACATCTTTTGATATATATATATATATATATATATATATATATATATATATATATATATATATATATATATATATATATATATATATATATATATAAATGATGCTGCTGTTGAATCTCATGTGTCACACCATGTAAAATTGATTATCTTATCTGTGTGATGGTTGTCTCATTGTCTCCTTGAATGATTTATTCTCTTCTGATGTTTTGTTGAGACAATGTGGATTTCATATTGGATATTTCATACTATCTCTGATGTGATGCAGTTTTGAAACTATTTTTGTTTCGTATATCTAAAATGTTGAGATTGGACTTTAATTCCTCTATTAACATATGTATATGATGTGCTTTTATGAGTTTTTGATTCTCTATATCTTAATACTCCTTAATTGTTGTTAGTTCGTATATAGCACGATTATTGTTGTTGTTATTTACTCCCACCTTTTTGGATAATGCCATACGGGGACAGAAATAAACATACAATATTCATAATGAATATGCTAAGTATGTTCTAACACTTTAAATCTAAGATTGAAGTTGCCTTAGATTCAGGGGGAGTAAGATTACAATGAATAGGGATCTTAATTCCTAGATTTTTTGAATTAAATTCATGCATATCTTACTCATTTGCTTCAATTGATATGTAGATGCCCTATTATTTGTTGACTAACTTGATTGGCATCTATGTAGGGGAGTAAGGTTTCATTACACACAATTATTTATCTTTTTGTTTATGTTTGTTTGTCATCATCAAAAAGGGGGAGAATGTTGAGTATTGGACTTCTCCTTACTTGGTGTTAATGATGAGCAAACATAAATACTTGTGACTAATCCCATATTTTGCAGTTAATCCATTGCCTAAGCTATTTATGAAGATCTACTAGCAATAGATGTCTCACAAAGATCATTGAAGGCAAATGAAAATGGATTGGATGATCGTAGATGTTGATTGAAGCTTCATGAAGACTTCAAGCTCATGCGATTGATAGTTCGTGAATGTAAATTTCTTTTATCTCTTCTAGTATGTAGCTTAGAAGTAGAACTTTGATGGAGCACTCACACACATCTTCAATTCAGTCTTAGGACAACATTAGATCAATTGTCCTTAGACCCCAATTCATTTCCTTAGTGTTTATGCTTGGATTATTTATAACAGTCGACTGCTGAACATTTTACAGTCATCTATCTCAAAAACATTCGACTGTGTTTTGTTCTACAGTCGCCTATTATGCATAAGCTTTTGCAATCAAGTTTTGGGCCTTTCTGTTTATTTCGCACAGGCCACTGATGAACGATTCACAGGCGCCTGTACAAGTGACAATCGACTGTGTTTTGTAAATCAGTCGCCTGTCTATCCTTTTGCCCAAACTATTTTGATCTGCCTCTTACGGCCAGTCGACTAATGTTGAATATACAGTCGATTGTCCCTTGGACCAGTCGACTGTGTATGCTGCATCAGTCGTCTATCTGTGAGCCAATTTATTGACTCAGCTCTCTGGAAATTCTCTGGGTATTTGTCAGTCGCCTGTATAAGGATTTACAGTCGCCTGTTCTGATTAACAGTCGACTGTATTATCCTCATCAGTTGTCTGTCCTGTTATCTTACAGGATTCCCAGATTTCATTCAACTTACCATCTCTCGGCCAGTCGCCTGTAGAAGTAATTACAGTCGCCTGTTGGTTTAACTGTCGACTGTCTTTGCTTCATCAGTCAACTTTCCACGTGGTAAGTTACCGTTATGAATTCTTACCTACCCATGCTGACTATGCATCCGTCGACTGTTGCGGGTTCAGTTTCTATCCATTGAGAATTTTCTCACGGATTCCAAAAGGGTTTTTACCTAAACTGTTTTGTGGATTTGAGAAACCTATAAATGAGGGTTCTACTGTTCCATTGAGAGGTTACCTAAGCTATTGCAAAATCTCTTAAGCTTTCATTTCTAGAAAGACTAAAGCTCTCAAATCCAAAGCCCTAAGAATTCCAAATCTTTGATCTCTTGCTCTCCAACTTAGAACCAAAGAGTGATCCTCAAGGTATTTGGTGCAGTCAAGATAAAGGGCTTTCTCCTCTCTTCCAAGAGAGCCTTCAACACACATCACTTCTCCTTCAAGTTCTACTTCAAGGCATATGTGATTGTAAGTGTTGCTTTCATATTTCATTACTTTCTTAAATTGAATTTGCTCTCGGGTTGTGAGAGCGGTTTGCTTGCTCCCAGGTTGTGGGAGTCAAGGACATCGATTGTATTCGATTTCACTTGTAGGGTTGCTACACGTGGGTTTTAAGGAAACCTCAAGTTAGGGTTCTAACTTGAGTATCCGGAGGATTCCGGGTGGAAGGGACGTAGGATTATCGGGATCAAGTCGGGAGTGACTTGGGTAATCCGAACCCTAGAAACATAATTGTGTTTGCATTTGTTTCTTATTGGGTTTAATTCTAATTCCGCATTATATTGTTGGTTAGCATTTTAATTTGGTGTAACTATCGTTTTAAATTGCTTAAACACTATTCAAACCACCTTCTTGTGTTTTCTCCATAGACAGGATCCTTACATCATCTTCTAAAGCAGTTTCATTGTTTTTAGGCTCTATTTCAGAAATAAAATCACCATAAATACATAGAGCGCAAAGAATTCTAAAAGAGGAACGAGTGCGTATACCTGCCGTAGGCTCACCTATAATCTAGTCTGATGGGTGGTTTGGATTGAATCTCAACTCTCCTCTGGTAACTGCTTCTTTTTGAATTTCTGCCATGTCAGTTTTAGTTTCCTCTTGCCTTTCAGGTTGCTCCTCATTGTTCCTTGGAATGCTTTGTTGTTCTACATTTTCCTCTTCTTCATTCTCCCTGCAATCCAAAGAACTTATATCGGATTCATCAAATTTACCATGTATAGATTCAATAATAGTAAGAGTGTATTTATTATATATCCTGTATGCTCTGCTCCTCGCTGAATATCCCCCAAACAATCCCTCATCTGATTTGGATTCAAATGTGCCAGGTTGATGTCCAGTATTTAGTATATAGCACATGTATCCAAAAACTCTAAAGTAAGAAATATTCGAAGTGTTGACATGCCATAGTTCATAAGAAGTTTTATTTAGTAAAGGTCTAAGCTTAACTCTATTGCACACATGGCATGCAGTATTGATGGCCTCAGTCCAAAAAGACATAGGCAAGCTATATTCATTTAACATACTCCTAGCCATCTCTTTTAATGTACGATTCTTTCTTTCGACTACCCCATTTTGTTGGTGTGTTCTAGGAGAAGAGAATTCATGTAACATTCCTTTTTCAATACAAAATTTTTCAAAAATAGCATTTTCAAACTTACCTCCATGGTCGCTTCTAATTTTTGTAATGGAAGAATTTTTCTCATTAGAAACTTGTATGCAAAAGTTTTGAAAATTTTCAAATGAGTCTGATTTTTTGGCTAGGAAGTAAATCCATGTGAATTTAGAGTAATCATCAACCAATACTAAACAATACTTTTAACCTCCTCGGCTAGCAATGTCTGTGGGACCAAATAAATCCATGTGCACTAATTCCAAAATGCGTGTGGTGACAACTTCATTAATGCTAAAAATGTAGATCTAGTTTGCTTACCTTTTGTGCATGCCACGCACAACTTACCATTCTCATATGTTGATGTGGTAGTCCTCTTACCAGATTTTAATTTTCCAGCTTCTTTAGCAATCCCATGCTTGCATGTGCTAATCGTCTATGACTTAGCGTGGCCTCCTCTTCATCTACAAGCAAGCATTTAGAAACAGTCAGTTCTTCAACCACAAGAGTATAAACATTATTCTTTCTATTTGCTGTAATAACAATGTCACCTGTGGAGCAATCAATGATTCTACAAAGCATCAAATTCTAATTTCATACCTTTGTCGCAAAACTGACTTATAGAAATGAGGTTGTGTTTAAGCTTATCAAACTATATGACATCTGTAAGTGATCGCCCGTGAACTAACACCTAGAACTTACCTAGCAATGGCACGAATACCAAGTGCTAAATGTATCCCAAATGCGAATCCTAGGCACTTTACGCAAGCGTACGGTGTCAAGTAATAGTATAAAAGATATTGATCCCACAGGGAAGGTAGGAATGTTATTGTCTTGGGTTATTTTTAAATCTCAGAATATAGGTAGCAGTCAGTTTCGAAAGATTGTTTAAGATACTTGGTTAAGACTCTTACGCTGTATTGGTTTTATAGGGATTGTCTCCTCCAAGATGTGGAATTCATGGTTCTAGGCACCATGAATCTAACGTATCGCATTAATCCGTAGGTGCACATGACACTTGCATTAAGAATCGACAATATTCAGACGACTCTCGTGGACGGAATGATCTCGGCTCGCGCCACTCTCGTGGGTTAGAGCTTCGATGTATTTTGGTGGCTCTAATTGACGCAATGGCGGTAGCCGTCAATTAGTAATATAGTTCGTCGGTGGATCCCATCAAGACACGAGCCTGGCATGGTCACGAGTCCCAATTGAATCCACTAACTCCCTAATTAAGCATATAGGATACTCCTTAAGCCAATCGATTCCACCGACCGTGAGCACGATCTAAGTATGAGTTCTCCAACAAACTTTCCAATCAACCAAAGTACTTCCCTTTTATTCCAACAAACCGTAAGAATCCTAACTTTGCATCTCAATCCTAAAATCCATCGGCTAATCCATTAGCCCTAGATGGAACTACTCACGTATCAAAGAAATAACAACAAAATATTCAATAGATGCAATAGAATTCATCAAATCAATGGAAAACATCAAAAACCAATAGAAAGTGTAGAGAATTGTTACCAACGTGTCGTTAAGCAATAGCAATCCAAAGAGAATTAAGAAGACAAGACTCCTTGCACGAAATAGCAATAAAAATCCAAGCTTTGCTTCATACAAAATAACGACGGCCCAAGTTCTCAAAAACCTAATTAAAACTAAACTAAGAGTTTTTCTAAAGTTCCTCTCTGAAAATAAAGCTAAAAATGTCCTTAAATACATAGGGGGAAGATCCCAAAAAATCTCAGAAAATCTGGGCACTTGGGCCCACAAACTAGGCTGGTCGCGTCGGCTACTTGACCGAGTAGAGGAACCTGCTCGGTCGAGTCATCAATAGGCTCCCCTTGATGCTGCTTCAGCATCTGGCGGATACGGGCTACTTGGTCGAGTAGCCCCTCCTACTCGGTCGAGCTATAATAGATCCAAACTTCCTCCAAAATGTCGCTCTGTTTCTTTACGCTCGGGTCAAGCAGGTGAGCTGCTCGGTCAAGTTGCTTTGCTGCTCGGTCGAGCAGGGATTCCTTGGAGAGAAGCTAAAAATCTTCATCTGTTTGGTGCAACTCGGGTCGAGTCGGATGTCTGCTCGATCGAGTAGGTCTGAGCTGTTTCCTGTGCAAATTCTGCGTGTCAGCTCGGCCGAGTAGCTGATGCTACTCGGCCGAGTCACCTGGGAAACTGATCTCAACTTTGCTATTTCTTGTTCTCTTCTCCTTCTCTCCTCCAATCTTCATCCATTCCTCGGCGAACTCTCATGGAGCCTTGCCAATGACATCTCAGACATGCCGGATGTGTCAATGTCCCAAAATAGCTCCAATTCGCTCCGAAACTTCTGAAAATCCAAAAAGCTATACAAAACTCGAATATGGCGTTAGAAACGCGATAATATATGAAAATATGGATTTTGGAGGTGAATATGACATGAAATGATGCAGTAAAAACATGTAAAATATGGACACATCAAAATCCCCCAAGCTTACCTCTTACTCGTCCTTGAGGAAGACGAATACGAGGCTCACCAGGAGATAAAAATAAAAAATAGAAAAAGAATGGAAGATGGAGGGGAGTGCTACAAGCCATAGCGACATATCATAATGCTTCAAAAATAGATCATATGCTAATAAGAATTTCATATCTTAGCTAAACATATCACTGGCAAGCATTTAAGACCAAAGGAAGGGATTCTCTAAATTCATGCAATCTATTCATATCCACATCATGCAATTCATAGAGTCTAGTATAAACATGTTAGCGACGCATTTTTCAATCAATAGAAATAAATGAAGCATATAAGAGTCACACCAAGCATGCAACAGAGAATAGAATAAAGATCATGGCATTGATATATTAATCTCAAATCATGAAAAATCTCCATAGCTAATATATTTCGCAAAATTTGAGCATTATCAAATGTCCCCAAAAGTGCACAACTCCACTCTAATGGCGTACTCACTCGTATAATCAAACGGATTCACCCTCCCAAGCTTAGCTTGAGGCATCGCATCAAATGAATAATAAAGGAATTTTGTAGATTTTTCCAAGTATTTGTGTAACTCCAAATGATAAGATATAGGAAATATTTTTTACCTTTTTCTTTTCTCTTTTTTAAGAGCAATATGATATACATTTATTTCTGGCTCCTTTTTGGCTTTTTGGGGCTTTTGAAGCTAACTTTTTCTTTTGGGATTTTTGGGAATATGAAGCGGTATATGTAGCTGCAGAGTGAGTGAGCCCAAGTGACATGTAGAAAATAATAAGATATGTGGAGAAGGAAATAATGTATCACTTGGTTCACTCATAAGATGTGCACAATGGTTGATCGGTCCATATTTTACACCTTTTTCCTGCATGTTTGCACGCCATTTCGATTGCTCATATTACGATTTTCACGATTATTCGATGATATTGCGTTAATTTTCCCTATTTCGTGTTTTTGTCGGATTTCAGGAAATATGGAGCAATTGGGAGCAAAAATTAGCTTAAAGGACTTGCACGCGTGACGGAGTATCCTTATGGCATTATTAAGAAGTTATCGGCGATGGAAGATGGGTGGAAGAAGAAGGAACTTCGTGAGAGCGACGAGGAGGAGAAACAGAGAAGATTGGGCATTTACAGCATGCCACTCGGCCGAGTGGAGCACTCACTTGGCCAAACAAGAAACCCCACTCGGCCGACCATAACGGATACGCACACAGAGCTAATTTCAGCGTATACTCGGCCGAACGAAGATAGACCACTCGGCCGAGTATGAAGATCCCCTCGCCCGAGTGGCACGGGAAAATCCATCCAAAAAGAGGCCAACTTACTGGAATTTTACAGTCGATCTGAGAAGGCCACTCGGCCGAGCATGGAATGCCCCTCGGCCGAGTGAGTAAAGCCACTCGGCCCAGTCACCTCCGAAGACAGACCCACGAAAATTCCCGACTTACTGGAAATGTACAGGGTTTGTCACTCGGCTGAGTGACATTTGTCACTCGGTCGAGTGAGCTGTTCCGCCTGATCCGTAAAGTGCGATTTATGGGCTATGCAGGGGCATTTTGGGCACGATTTTGAGGGGTTGTCTAGGGTTATTTGCTAGGTTTTTGGGAGGCTATATAAGGGGGTTGTAGCCTTCATTAGAGGGAGTCCCCAAAATGTTTTATTAGTGATTATTTTAGAGGTTAGGCCATGCCCTAGGCCTCCTCTTGGATCTAAAAGCTTGTATTTGGATTGAAGATCTTCATCAAAGCTAAGTATTTTGTTCTTGTTATTTGAATCTTTGTTTTTCTATCTTTTTATATGCAAGCAATGATTTTTATTGATTCTCATATCGGTATTGCTATGCTTGAGTAGATTTGTTATTCTAGGGCATGGGGATGAACCCTATGGATCTAATTTCAGATTTGTGATGAATGAATTTCTTAATTGCTAGAATTGCTAGGAGGTTAGGTTGTGATCAATTTATTACGGATAGCTAGGGATTTCCATCTATTGGGGTTTGCAAGAGATTGGATTTTAATCGATGGGAAGGCCTAGATATTCGATTTAGGTTTATAATCGAGATTCTCTAGACTTGGTTTGCAAGAGATTGGACCAAAGCTAGGATTTTTATTATAAATCTATACACATATTCGTTTGCAAGAGATTGGATGAATACGAACTATCACAACCTAGATTGTAGCTCGAGTTTGCACGAGAGTGGGTTCGAGGGGCGATTGAACGATGATGTCGATCCTAATGCTAGTGGCTTAGGCTAGGGTTTGCAAGAGATTAGGCCCTATCCTAGGTTGCTATAGACCGGTAATAGCGCGAGAGGGTGAGCTTGGTTCTCTATTCAGTTACGACTAGTTCACCCCAACACAAGCCTATTAATATTGAGATTCACTATTTACAATGATGTATGACGATCCGTAGTGGGGATTCCCTAGCTCTAGACTCTTTTATTGTATTAAATTTGAATTGATACTTTATCCGACTTCTTTATCACCGACAGCGACATCCACCACCATTTCCATTATATCATTCCATAACCATCTCCACCAATAAAACATTCGTAGTCAAACCAACCTAGGATAGATTGGAGCCAACACCACCTCCTCGTGTTTGATACCCGCTCGCCACTTGACCGTGCGCTTGCGGTAAAACTACAATCGTTCTCCGGGTGTGTATCCGGGGTGCGATCTAGTTTTTAGCGCCGTTGCCGGGGAGGTTTTTCCCGTTGGGTGCCAATTTGTCACAATTAGGTTGATTAGACTACGAAATTTTTTTTAACAAAAGGGAATTTTCACCCCCGCCACCATTATTACCATTTCTATATTCTTTTGTGCCACTGATATTTTACTCCAGGTATTTATCTTTGTTGATCAGGTGTTATGGATTATACTACGTGGACCACAGATTTTGATCATAGTGCTCAGATGGAAGAATACTATTATGATCAGAGTGCTCAGATGGGAGAATACTATTTTGATCAGAGTGCTCAGATGGGAGAATACTATTTTGATTAGAGTGCTCAGACAGGAGAAAACTTTTTTGATGAGATGCATGCACACCAGAGTGAAATACAAGCCAGGCTTGATAAGAGCAACCTTCAATTGGAATGGACGAAGAGGGTACTTGAAATGAATGCGCTCATGCTTAAGGTTGCAGAGATTTCCAAAGATATCAGTTCTGCTTCTTCATTTTATGGGCAAAAAGCATCACCGATCATATTACCAGAGCCAGAATGTGTCGTCATCGATCCCACATCCTACGATACAACTATTGCATATAAAGAATGGATGGACGAAGAGGCAGTGGAGGAAGCAGAAATTGAGCCATATACGCATCCTGAGGACGACGCATTTCAGAGATTATTGGGGGTCTCTTGGAGTCAGTGAGGTTCACCGGTTCAGAGAGCACTACTGCAGGTGATGTATTTGAGCTACGATTTGCAGATTTTGTTATGAACCGTGTTTCAGCTGCAGGAACAATTGAAGAGGACATCCATGTCAGTCTTGAGGGGGATAGACTATATTTTCAGATTGCTTGCGGGCATTCCCCTCCACATGATACATCCCCACAAGTTGACATACCTGAGCAGCCAGCATCACCATTCCAGAGAGAGCCTACATTGATAGTTGATGAGAAGGTAAATGAGCATACTGTTGAGCCAGAGCATGCTTTTGAGAAGGCCTTACACACGGAGCCAAAGCTTATCACCGAGGAGGTCGTGCATCGGGACGAGGACACAGCCATTCATGAGGATCCCGAGCACTACCCTCCTCCATTTGAGCTTCTGCTGCCATCTCATCCTTCCACTGACACAGAGGACTATCCCACAAAGTTTTTGGCCCCCCTTCAGGGAGATCTCTTTTCTCCTTCACCCTTTATCTTTGATTTCCCTCCAGCATATGATGTTTACTATGATTCAGATTTTGACAACTCATTGCACCTTTTGCAGGATACACGTACATATAATCAAAAGGTACAATGGGATGTATACGAGGAGGAGAGCGAGGAGTTAGCAGCCATGGACGCATATGAATATGATCAAGAGGTGCGCTTGGATAAGTCTGACGATGATGAGGAGCATCTTGATGAGGTCCACACCTATGATCTAGATTTACCTGAGCAGCATAGAGAAGACACCATAGAGACAGCTATCACGGCACGTGAGGATATTGAATTATTTCCAGGGAAGTATCGTCCACCATTATTTATTCAATATATTTCTATAGACGATCCTCTTTGGGATACTTTTATTACGAGGGTGAATTTTTTGCAGCGAACTGATGCATCCTATTCTCTGCAGGGTACAGATGGAGTCCTTGTGGGAATGCTGGAGGATGCATTGCTGGAGTTCATTGAAGTCCATGGACACACGCATCTGGCAGAGCAATGGAAGAAGCAGTTGGAGCAATTGCCTGCACCGGCAAAGATAATGAATCCGCCATTTGCTATATGTGCTATCAATCCAGTAGTGTAGAAATTTTTATGCTTTAAATAAACGCAAATCCTCTCGACAGCGAGAGGACCGTATAGATTTGCTTGAATAAATATCACCTCATATGACGGCAACAATAATCATTTACACCCCAAACCTGTTATATATATTGATTGCCCTCTTTATATTTTGATGTGTCACATCCTTTTTGCTTACCACCCATCGAGCATTTCTTTCAAGTGAATACTCACATTCTTATTCGTTTGACGCAATCTCGCTTAGGAAAGCCATGCCATTTTTGATTGAGTCATTTGAATAGGATTGTTTAGCATAAGCTTGGGGGAAAGCGCTCTCATGCATCATTACATGTGCATGTAGTTGCATTAGGATTTCATGTCATTCATGTCATCATTTTTCATTCATCTCCCTCATATTTATCGTTGTTCCTCATATTCTTCCGCTATGATCACATTGAGGACAATGTGAAGTTTAAGCTTGGGTGTCACGACCCGCTTCCCTAAAATGGAGGCGAGACGTGAAAAGGTCCGCACGAGAGTGGAGCTGTGAAGCCCCAAACCCGATAAGCGTCAATAAAATATAAGCAGGTCCCTGTAACCACAACGGAATAACAATAATAACACAAGGAGAGACTGAAATAAAATCTCACATCTCATACATTGTCCAACAAGAAAATAAGTCCAACATCCAGAAAAGCCACCAGGATAAAAGAAAGAGTCTAAAGGCCCAGAACAAGGCCAACAAAAGAAACGACATAACAAAGTATAGGTGCTACGCACCGATAACAAAACAACTGTCTAACAAAAGTAAAACACAACGAAGACACTAGGACTGGTCCCCAGTGTCCACGTACTCCCCGTCAAACACAAGCTCGGGCTCGGCGTCAGCTAACACCTCGTCCTCAACAAGGTACTCGGGCTCAGGATCTAACATGTGTCACCCAAAAGAGTAAAGGGGCACATGTCAGCAAGTCTAAAAGACTTGAGCAAGGAAACTGAAAGTAAGGCTCTAGCAACCTAGCAGTTTAGTATGCATGACATGGCAGTTATAACATGAGTGCACAATTAAAACATGGCAAGACAATTTGTACAAGAGAACAATCATCGGGACAAGACAAGACAAGACAAGACAAGACAAGACAAGAGTAGCCACGCTACTATCAATCTCAATCAATTCACTAGTCACGTTGTTTTGTAGATTGTTTATGCCTTACAGCTGAATGGTTTCACATTCGCTGATTGGCCGCTTAACAACTACCCCAAACCCAAGAGTTTACGCCTTACCACTGCAGTTGCTGATCGGGCAGACTCCCAGTTGATTGGTCGCTTAACTCTTACCCCCAATACCCACACATAATGGAGCCAGAGTCCCCGCACAATGAACTCAGTTAGTGAGCCTGGGGTTGCCCTGCACATGAGCTCGCATTCTTAAACATTTGGCGTAGGGGTGCACCTAGCCGGAAACACGCAATTCGGGCATTGGCTATCAACCAACACATGGCCCGCTTCTGGAACACGAGCCAGGAACACAAGCATTTGTAGCAAAGCTACGCAATCACAGAAACACTTAAAGAATGCAATGACATGACATTTAATTTACGTACCGTTAATGGAAAGTAAACATGACATGGAAATTGTGCAACATGCTAAATGTCGGAACTAGCTTCGTTGTCAAGCTAGTTCCCCAATTTGCGCCTAGGCGAGTATCATTTCGTCGCCTAGCCTCTTTTACGCCTACAACAAGCAAATGGCCTAAAACATGGCCTAAAACCTAAGTGGCAAGTTTCACTTGCCTAGCACCGGGGATGACGACCACTTCGTCACACGGATGCCAATCTACGGGGAAATCGCTGTTTTGGGGGAACAATCATCAAACAACATGAAATTATATTAGGGTTTCATAAAAATATAAATAGGTTAAGAAAACAACGGTAGATCGATTTCTTACCAAGAGGAGACGGAAGAAACACTCCGGGGAACCCTAAGATCAGATCTGGAAAAGATTGGAGAAGTTTGGAGAAACTAGGGTTTTGGGGGGATTTGGGGATTTTGATGGATTTGATGAGATTTTGGGGAAGATGAGAGGTAGATAGAGTGGATGGATGGTTTGGATGATGGATTTAGGGCTTGGAATGGAGAAATGAAGCTTGGAGGAAGATGTGGGCTGAAGCGGGAAGATTTTAGGGTTTTGGGTCGTGTTGGAGAAGATGAAATCGTTTGGGTTGGGTTTAAATAGGATGGGCTGGCGGCTGCCCAGAAATTAGGGTTTCAACACTGATTAGTCGGTCAAAGAGCAACCACTGACCGACTAGTTTGGCAACTAGTCGGTCGGTCGACCAACGCAGACCGACTAAGTGCAAACAGTAACTCCTGAACGAAAATAGGATTTTAGAGTTAGTCGGTCCATGAACAAATACTGACCGACTAGTTTATCATCTAGTCGGTCGATGAACGTTCTTAGACCGACTAAGAGTAAACAGTAGCTGATACAAAAATAAGATGATGAGTTAGTCGGTTCAAGAAGCATTGCCGACCGACTAGTTTGCAACCTAGTCGGTCAACCAACGTTCTTAGACCGACTAACGATAAACAGTAACTCCTGAGAAATTTAGAAAGCTAACTAGTCGGTCCAAGAAGGATTACCGACCGACTGGATCGTCATCTAGTCGGTCGATGCCCCTTCTTATACCGGCTAATGAGCACAAAAAGTTCCGATACGGAGCGCGGGGCCCCGGGATCGATTCCTAAGACTCCTAGGCTTGATCTAATAGTTAGATACAACCGTTATGAAGTCCGTCACGAATGACACACTTCGAAATCGACGATCCTAAGGAAGAAACGAGAAAATACAACGAATCGATCGAAAATGAAAGCTACGGAGACGAAAACCACACAAGAGGAGAAAATCCACCAAAACATATATTATATTATATTAAATCCAGATACATGAAAAGCAATCGTTACATTGGGGGAGTGCATTTCCATGCCATCTAGTTGCACTTTTACTTTATTTTTAGGGTTTTTTAGAATTTTTCAAAATTTTACATCATCTTTTTGAATTTTCCATCTTATTTTCCTTTTATGTGTGTTCATGCATCATGTTGTGTGCTTGTTTTTTCTTTTCTTTCCTCTCTTTTATGTTTTATTTTTTTATTTTCCTTTCTGTTCTTCTGCTAGATGAGTTTTGTATGATGATATCTCTTATTGCTTTACCAACCATCACGATGCTTATTATTCCTTGCCATGCTACTTTGAGTATTACATAGTCTTGCTATCCATGTGCTTGCTTATATATTCTTTTGATGATTCCTCTACATGAATGCATGATATTAATTGAAACTGAATGTATGGATTAGTGTTTAGTATGCTTTTGTTGGAAATGCACCAAGATTCACGCATCATTAGTATATCTGAAGCATCAGTTTTATTGTCTTATTCACCTTCTATTGCATGCCTGATATGGTTGTAAACTTTACTGCTTGACTTCACTATTTATTGAAATGATTGAGAATATCCATGCTTACATATGAGTTTTAGTTGAAGTATTATTTTATTGAACCGTTCGTGCACATCTTAGAGTGAACCGAGTGTTACATTATTTCTTTCTCCACATATATCTTTTTATTCTCTACATGTCACTTGAGTTCACCTCCTAAAGCTACTTATATCGCATCTATTTACCAAAAATTCCCACAAAAGAAGAAGTTTGCTCCAAAAAGTCCAAAAAGACAAAAAGGAGCCAAAATCCAAAAAATACAAATCAAATAGATCCTACAAAAATCCAAAAAGAAAAATGAGAAACAAAGTCCAAAAGAAAAAAGATATTTCTCTATCTCATTATCGGAGCCACAAAATACTTGGGAAAACCCAAGGCAAAAATCCCATTTTCCGCTATCATATTCCTTTAGATGTGATGCCTCAAGCTAAGCTTCGGGGGGTGAATTCATTTGACCATATGAGTGAGTATGACATTAGAGTGGAGACGTGCATGAATGGGAATATTCGATAATGCTTAGACTTTGCAAAATATATTAGATATGGAGATTTTTTATGATTTGAAATAAATATGTGAATGCCATGACTCTTATTCTTTTCTCTATTGCATACTTGGTGTCTATCTTATATGCTTCAATTATAACTTTTGATTAAAAAGTGCATCGCCAAAATTTGTATATTAAATTCTATGAAATGCGTGATGTGGATATGAATTGATTGTATGAATTTAGAGAGTCCCTTTTATTGTTCTTAAAAGCTTGCAAGTACCATGTTTAAGTAAGATATGAAATCTTTATAGCATGTGATTCGTATTTTCCGAGTTATCGTGATGTGTATCTTATGGCTTGAGATCTGATCGAATAATCTAGCGACCCCTTCCACTTCGTATTCTTTTTCTTTCATTTCATTTCCCTTGTTTTCATCTCCCGGGTTCGTCTCTCTACTTATCTTCCTCGAGGACGAGTAAGAGGTAAGCTTGGGGGATTTTGATCGGTCCATATTTTACACCTTTTTTCTGCATGTTTGCACGCCATTTCGATTGCTCATATTGCGATTTTCACGATTATTCGATGATATTGCGTTACTTTTCACTATTTCTTGTTTTTGTCGGATTTCAGGAAATATGGAGCAATTGGGAGCAAAAATGAGCTTAAAGGACTTGCACGCGTGACAGAGCATCACTCATGGCATTATTAAGAAGTTACCGGCGATGGAAGATGGGTGGAAGAAGAAGGAACTTGTGAGAGCGACGACAAGGAGAAACGTAGAAGATTGGGCATTTACAGCATGCCACTCGGTAGAGTGGAGCACTCACTCGGCCGAACAAGAAACCCCACTCAGCCGACCAGAACAGATACGCACACAGAGCTAATTTCAGCGTATACTCGGCCAAGTATGAAGATCCCCTCGCCCGAGTGGCACGGAAAAATCCATCCAAAAAGAGGCCGACTTACTGGAATTTTACAGTCGATCTGAGAAGGCCACTCGGCCGAGAATGGAATGCCCCTCGGTCGAGTGAGTAAAGCCACTCGGCCCAGTCACCTCCGAAGACAGACCCACTAAAATCCCCGACTTACTGGAAATGTACAGGGTTTGTCACTCGGCCGAGTGACATTTGTCACTCGGCCGAGTGAGCCGTTCCGCCTGCTGCGTAAAGTGCGATTTCTGGGCTGCGCAGGGGCATTTAGGCACGATTTTGATGGGTTTTCTAGGGTTATTTGCTAGGGTTTTGGGAGGCTATATAAGGGGGTTGTAGCCGTCATTAGAGGGAGTCCCCAAAATGTTTTATTAGTGATTATTTTAGAGGTTAGGCCATGCCATAGGCCTCCTCTTGGATCTAAAAGCTTGTATTTGGATTGAAGATCTTCATCAAAGCTAAGTATTTTGTTCTTGTTATTTGAATCTTTGTTTTTCTATCTTTTTGTATGCAAGCAATGATTTTTATTGATTCTCATATCGTTATTTTTATGCTTGAGTAGATTTTTTGTTCTAGGGCATGGGGATGAACCCTATGGATCTAATTTCAGATTTGTGATTAATGAATTTCTTAATTGCTAGAATTGCTAGGAGGTTAGGTTGTGATCGATTTATTACGGATAGCTAGGGATTTCCATCTATTGGGGTTTGCAAGAGATTGGATTTTAATCGATGGGAAGGCCTAGATATTTGATTTAGGTTTATAATCGAGATTCTCTAGACTTGGTTTGCAAGAGATTGGACCAAAGATAGGATTTTTATTATAAATCTATACACATATTCGTTTGCAAGAGATTGGACAAATACGAACTATCACAACCTAGATCGTAGCTCGAGTTTGCACGAGAGTGGGCTCGAGGGGCGATTGAACGATGATGTCGATCCTAATGTTAGTGGCTTAGGCTAGGGTTTGCAAGAGATTGGGCCCTATCCTAGGTTGCTATAGACCGACAATAGTGCGAGAGGGTGAGCTTAGTTCTCTATTCAGTTACGACTAGTTCACCCCAACACAAGCCTAGTAATATTGAGATTCACTATTTACAATGATGTATGACGATCCGTAGTGGGGATTCCCTAGCTCTAGACTCTTTTATTGTATTAAATTTGAATCGATACTTTATCCGACTTCTTTATCACCGACACCGACATCCACCACCATTTCCATTATATCATTCCATAACCATCTCCACCAATAAAACATTCGTAGTCAAACCAACCTAGGATAGATTGGAGTCAACACCACCTCCTCGTGTTCGATACCCGCTTGCCACTTGACCGTGCGCTTGCGCTAAAACTACAATCGTTCTCTGGGTGTGTATCCGGGTCGCGATCAAGTTTTTGGCGCCGTTGCCGTGGATTTATCTCCATGTATTTGCGCCATACTAGGTTGTGCTCTAGGGTTGCATTTTGGAGCGACCAATGGTTCAATAAGATAATTCTCCAACTAAATTCATAAGTAAGCATGAATATTTTAATTCATTTCAACGAATAAGGAAGTCATGCAGTAAGGCACACAATCATAGCAGGCATGCAACAGAAGGTGAAAAAGATACCTAGGCAGATGCTTCAAATATTCTAAAGATGCATGAATCTCAATGCATATCCAACATGAGCATACTAAATACTACTGCATACATTCAGTTTCAATTCATTTCATGCATTCATATAGAGGGATCGTCAACAGAATATATATGCAAGCATATGAATAGTAAGAACTAAAATACTTTAATTAGCATGGCAAAAGTAATAAGCATCGTGATGGCTACTACTGCTAAGAGAGATATCATCATTCGAAATATATCTAGCAGAAAGGGAAAAGAAAGGCGGAGAAAATAAAATAAACGCAAGCATGCAAGCATACCAAACAGAAACTATGATGCTAAAAAATGAAACAGTGAAAAAGTGGTGAAAAATAAGAATAAAAAGGTGTAAGATGAAAGAAAACGAAAAAAATGAAAATAAAAGCAATAGCGCTCATCCCCAAGCTAAACACAGCAGTGTCCTTACTACTGAGAACACGCTGGAAAGTAGGAAAAATAAGGCTAGGGTGGGTGGGTGGTAAATAAATTAAAAGAAAAAAACGAAAATATGCGAACAATAAAAGAAAAAGTGTATGTCCTAATGCCTAAGATGCAAAAATATGAACATGCATGCAGATGATGCAAATGATGTCATGATGCAGGTGCAAATGCAAACTGATGGAATGTATACGGGTGGTGCAAAAAGTGTCATCCCCAAAGCTATGCAAGGTCAGGGCCCCTAAGAGACAGATGTGCACAAAAAGGATAGGGGTGATAGGAGCAAAAATAGTGTGAGGGTCAAGCAGCGACATCACCCTCCGGAGGTGATGATAGGTCCGACTGCTAGGGACCAGAAATGGGAACATCCGATAAGGAAGGTGAAGGCTCGACAGGTGTGTCGATCGGTGAAGCAACAGAAGGGGGTGCAACAGCTAGAGTGTCGACAGGTGTGAGAACGTGTGTGTCGACAACAGGAGTCTCCAACTGAGGTGCAACCGGCTCAAGGGTATAAGTGACAGGCCCTGCAGAAGCCTGAGAGTGGGACACACTGAGTGGTACATGATCACTCCATATTTTACACCCTTTTTCTGCATGTTTGCGTGCCACTTTGATCGCTCATATCGCGTTTTTCACGATTATTCGACAATATTGCGATGCTTTTCACGATTTCTTGTTTTTCTCGTATTTCAGGAGATATGGAGCGATTCGGAGTGATTTTGAGATCAAGAGGATTTGCACCCACTCCGGAGTGTCACCCAAGGCTCTTTCGAGGGCTATTCGGCGATGGAAGACGAGTGGAAGAGGAAGAAACTTCGTAGGAGCGACGAGGGAGCGAAACGATGAAGAATGGGCATCTGCAACACCTCACTCGGCCGAGTGAAGCACTCACTCGGCCGAGCCAGAAGACCACTCGGCCGACCAGACCGGACACACATCAACAGAAGGAAATCGACGTGCCCTCGGCCGAGTAACGATAGTCCACTCGGCCGAGCATGGAAATCCCCTCGCCCGAGTGGCATGGGAAAATCCACATCAAAAGAGGCCGACTTACTGGAAAAGTATAGGCAATTCAGAGTCGTCACTCGGCCGAGCATGAAAATCCCCTCAGCAGAGTGAGTAAAGCCACTCGGCCGAGTCACCTCCGAAGACAGACCCCTGAAAAACCCGAACTTACTGGAAATGTACAGGGTTTGTCACTCGGCCGACTCGGACGAGTGACATTTGTCACTCGGCCGAGTGAGCCGCCCCGCCTGCTGCGTAAACTTTGATTTCTGGGCTGCGCAGGGGCATTTTTGTCATGATTTTTTGGGCGATTTTGAGGGGTATTTAAACACAGTTTTTGCCCTAGTTTAAGAGAACTTTTTTGATACTTTTGGCAGCCTTTTTAGAGAGCTTTTTTGGTAATTAGATTTAGGCTTTTTGAGAGATGAGAAAGGGGACTTTTGTTGGATGCTATTGGATTCTCATTGGTTTGTCTCTTTTCTTATCAAAAACTCTATTTTTGTTGATAATTTCTCTATTGCAATGAATTGTGCTGAATTTGTTATTGGTTTTCCTATGAATTGCATGATGATTAGTGAGTAGTTTTATTGTCCTAGTGCATAGGGATGAACCCTATGAACCCTATTTCTAAATTGTGATGAATTGGTGGAATCCTTGCTAGAATTGATTAGGGTTAGGTTGGGATTGATTAATTACGGATAGCTAGGGATTCATATTGATTGGGATTTGCAAGAGATTGGGTCCCAATTGATAGGAAGCCCTAGAAATTCGATTTAGACTTACGATTGGACTTCCCTAGAATTGGTTTGCAAGAGATTGGGCCGAAGCTAAGATTTTTAATCGTGTTTCTATACCAATATCCGTTTGCAAGAGATTGGACGGGTAGGAACTATCTCAACCTAGGTCGTAGCTCGAGTTTGCACGAGAGTGGGCTCGAGATACGGTTGAACGATGATGTCGTTCTTCACTCTAGCGGCTTAGGTTAGGGTTTGCAAGAGATTGGGCCCTACCCTATGTTCGCTATAGACTGGCAATAGCACGAGAGCGTGAGCTTGGTTGTACATTTAGTTGCGACTAGTTCACCTAAAATTCAAGTCTAGCAATGACGTAACCTACGAATCACAACGATGAGATACGGTCCGTAGCGGGGATTCCCTATCCCTAGGCGCTTTATTTTATTGACGTTCCTATCGACATTCGAACGATTGTGACAATTTTTACCCCAAATTATTCTCAACCATTTTGATAGCTAGGTGATTAGAAGGAGACACTGTCATTGTTCCTCCCTGAGTTCGATACTCGCTCGCCACTACGCCGTGCGATTGCGGTAAGACTACGAGTCGCTTGTCCCGGGTGCGTGTGCATACCGGGGCATCGATCAATTTTTTGGCGCCGTTGCCGGGGAGGCGACAGTGTTTTATTCTCTTTAATTAGTGTCTTCTTTTTCTTTTATTACCTTTATCTTTTTACTCCTTATTCGTGCTAACAATTCCTTTGAAACTCTGTTTTCCTTTGCATGTACACGAGATCTACGGCGAACCCCGAGGAAATACTATTTGATCCGGAGATCGAACGTACCGTAAGGAGGATCAGAGCCGAGAGAAGGCATGCTATGGGGGACAATTTTATGAACCGTGCGGAGACACCGGAGGAGCTAGCGGCATGAATGGCGAGGATCATATCCATCAGAGATAGGCTTCGGCCTAAGACTTCTTCCACCACATCATCCATCGCTATGACGGAATTGGCGGCGGACAAGAATTTTGAGCTAAAGACGTGCTTGGTAGTACTGATGCAACAAGACCCGTTTCTTGGGAACTCCGATGAGAATCCGCACTATCACATTCAGCTTTTCTTGTCCAAATGCGCCACCCTCCAAATGCCGGGCGTTTCCGTTGATGCAATCCGACTGGGACTCTTCCCCTTCACACTCAAGGACAAAGCTTTATATTGGTTGAGGACGCAGGCAGAAGGTACATTCACTACTTGGGACGAGTTGGCAAGCGCCTTCGTCAACAAATTATACCCGCCATCCAAGACGGTGAAGATACGGAGTACTCTCGTGTCTTTCAAGCAAGGACCGTAGGAGACCCTATATGAAGCTTGGGAGCGCTTCAAGGATTTACAACATCAACTGCCCCAACACAGTATAGAGGATTGGGAACTTGTTCACAGTTTCTACAATGGACTCCAACAGGAAACAAAGCAAATTATAGACGCAACCGCCAATGAAGCCATTGACGTGCGTTTATATTTCATATATTTCTGCGCGTTTTCTTCCGTGTTTTTCCGTATTTACCGCCGTCTTTTATTTGTTTTCTCGTGTTTTCTTGCATTTTCTTGTTTTCTTTCACTTTTCTGTATTTTCCGTGTTTTGCAGGAGTTTGCTGGCATTTGGGACGTAAAACGATGATATCATGTCCCCGGAGCAACGGGAGGAGTCACGCGTGATCCGAGGGATCAAACGACGAAGATTGCATCTTTCAGCCCCTCACCCGGTCAGTTGGTCATCTCCAACCGATCGGGTGATGCACGCGTGCACCACCCGGACGCATCTTGGAGCTCACGAGAAGTCGCCCGATCGGTTCAGTGACCGGGTCAAAAGCTCAAAGTCTCTGGAAATTTGAAGCTGATTTCCAACCGATCGGGTGACCTTCACCCGATCGGTTCACCTGTAGCTGAATTTCAACAGCCAAGACTCGGAGCTCCAACCGATCTCCTCAACTGGCCACTCCAAGATCCAACCGGTCGGCACCAAGATCCAACCGACCGCACCAAGTTCCAACCGACCGGTTCATACTGACCGGGTGAAACCCCCGCATTGCACTGTGATTTTGTGAAGCAGCTCACCCGACCAGTTGACTTGTCAACCGATCGGGTGATGTCGTTTTCTATAAATAGAACCCTAGGTTTCCCAGATTCGGGAGTTGGTTATTTTTCACTGTTTTCTTCATTTTGTGACGGCTGTAATTTCCCAGTTTTTGTAAGTTTTCGGATCTTTGTAAAACTTTAGTATTATCTTAATTGCTTTACTACCTTCGCATTCCTATTGTCTGATTATGATTTTAACGGTTCATTTTCGTTTAGATCGCTTTTTAATGAATATTTGTGAGTAGTTCCCAAATCTGGGATTTTGGCGGAAACCCCTTCGGGGGCTCTTCCCGATGCATCCATAGGGTTAGGAAATCGATACGGATTAGGAATCTAACGGTTACGCGGGGTGTTTTATTGTCATCGGCGGGAAAAAGACCGCCTTTGACCGTTGGGCCAAGGGGGAATAAACTTGGCGGTTGACTCCCTAGCCATAGCTCACGCCCTTAGCGTAGACGCCGAATCCTAGCGCGCAGGAGCGGCAGGATGAGACGTTGGGAGTTATCGTTGCGAGCTTAGTGCTCCCGGAGTCGATCAGTGTTAATGGACATGGGAGTGCCCACTGATCGAACCTGGGAAGTCCGACGTATCATCCTGGGCACCGACCGGAATATCGGGCCCATGGGATGCCGGTACCACTTTTAGAGGCAACGTCTCACCATTAGACCCTAATTCCGATCGCCATCCTACCCGTAGGCCGTATCGGCGAGAATCGCTCGTTGGGGTGGAAACCAAAGTCCCGGGTTTTATTTTCTTATTGTCTATACCCTGAATTCCTTTACCGTGACAACCCATCATTCGATCTGGGCTAGCTCGCCCACGGGGTGATTTCGGTCCTCTTTGACACAAGCACATCCTAGCCTCCCTGTGTTCGACCCCCAAGCCACACTACAACACCGTGTGCTTGCGGTTACAAATATCTAAACCCTCACGTGGGTCCCCGGCCATTTGCGGCTCGCAAACCGTGGGCACGTCAAGTTTATGGCGCCGTTGCCGGGGAGGCAACGTGCTTGTTATTTTAGGATCTCATGAACCCTAGTGTCTAGCTCTTATCCCTACCTCGCGATAATTTTCGCATTCTTCCTTTTTCTTTTTATTTTCTCATTTTAATTTTTATTTCTTTTCTTATCTGTTTCTTTCCCACTTGTCGCTTCACGGGTGTTTGTTGTTTTTCATGCACAGGAGTTCAAGAAGTCTCGACGACTTGATCCCCGTTGACCCAGAGATAAACGCCACCCTTAGGCATTTGGCCGTCGAGAAGTGAAGAAGAGAGGATCCTGAAGCCATGGGGGAGAACACCCCGCCTCACAAGTCCCTGCTGGAGTACTCGATGCCTTCCATCGAGTCCACGTCCGCCATCCGTCCTCCAGCTATTACGGCCCAAAGCTTCGAGCTTAAGCCATCTTTGGTGACGTGGATCCAGCAGGATCAGTTTTCGGGTGCACCCATGGAGAGCCCGATCGAGCATCTAGACTCCTTCTTGGAGAAATGTGACACCTTCCGGATTAACGGTGTCACAACTGAGGCGATCCGGCTGAAGCTGTTCCCCTTCTCCTTGCGAGATAAGGCCAAGCTGTGGCTTAGGGGGAAGGACCCCAACACATTCAACACCTGGGATAAGCTCTCCAATGCTTTTCTGACGAAGTTCTTTCCTCCGGGGAAGACCATGAAGCTGAGGAGTGAGATCTCCTCATTCTCCCAGGCCAGCCACGAGTCCTTGCATGAGGCTTGGACAAGATACAAGGAGATGCAGAGAAGATGTCCCCACCATGAGCTCCCCAAGTGGCAGATTATAAATCTGTTTTATAATGGGCTGAGGGACGATTTAAAGTCTTCCATGGACGCCGCGGCTGGAGGGTCCTTCATGTCAAGAAGCAAAGAAGATGCCGGGCAAATTTTGGAAAATATGGCATCCAACAATGAACGGTGGTGTGATGAGAGAGCCACACCAAGGTCTGGGGGCATCCATAGAGTGGAAGACGTCGACAAATTGTCAAGCAAGTTTGACTTGCTGTCAACCCAGATCTCCGCATTGATGGTAGGCGCCGGTGGTGCCGGTTCACAACAGATTGCTGCGGTAGAATCCGAAGTTTTTGGAGAGTTCGACGGTGGTGACATCTCACCACCGTTGGATCAGGCGAGCGTATTGTTTTACAATCCTACGGGGAATGCGCCATTTCCACCACGAACCAACTCAAACCCAGCCTACTCTCCCAACAACCGGAATCATCCGAACCTCAGCTACCGGGCACCTTACCAACAGCTGGCTCAGCAACAACAGCAGACTTATTAGCCGGCTAGACCCCAGCAGCAGTTCCAGCAGCAGCAGTTTCAGCAGTAACAACCACCACCACAGTATCAACAATATGCCCCTAGGAATCAGCAGCCCGCCCAGCAGCAATACGGCCAACAGAGGGCCATTTCTCCGGTTGAGTCCCTCTTGACTCAATACATAGCCAACCAGTAGAAAATTAATCTGAAGCTGGAGATGGGACAAAGAGTGCTCACTGATCAGGTGACCCAGCTGGGGTTGCAAGTGGCGAACCTTCACAGACTGCAGAATTTATTACCGCCACAGCCTGAGGTGAATCCTAGGGGGGTAAATCAGACATTGGCACTCACACATGAGCATGAGAACGTGTCCGCCATCGTCTTGAGGAGCGGGACACAAATTCCTACTAGAGCGCCACCCAAAGAACCGGAAGCACCACTGGCCGTTGAGCGGCCAATTGAAAAGGTTAATGACGACGGTGCCCCGTCGCCAAAATTTGTGGCTCCGGAGGGAACCCCCGAAGAAGAGAAGAAGAAAGAAGAAGGGAATTTGAAGGTATTCAAGCCCGTTGTGCCTTTCCCACAACGGCTTGCCAAGGCAAAAATCGATGAGAAGTATGGCAAATTCTTTGTCATGGTGAAAGATATGAGTTTTCAAATCCCCTTCCTCGAGGCCATAGAGACGATCCCCTCCTATGCTAAATTCTTGAAAGACTTGGTGACATGGGGATCTAGAAAAGAAAAGGTCGTGTTAACGGCAGAGTGCAGCGCTCTCATTCAGCGTGCAAATCTGCTCAAGCTCAAGGACCCCGGAAGTTTCTCCATCCCTTGCTCTATTGGGGAAGTACAAATCCAGAGGGCTCTCGTCGATCTTGGTGCGAGCGTCAGCTTAATGCCCCTATCATTGTACAAGAGAATAGGGATGGGAGATTTAGAGCCCACCGGCATGACATTGCAACTTGTTGACCGTTCGGTCAAGTATCCGGTGGGAGTAGTGGACGACCTCCCCGTCGATGTGAAAGGGGTGCATGTACCAGTTTATTTTGTGGTGATGGACATGCCGGAAGACAAGCATACACCAATTATTCTTGGACGACCCTTTATGACAACCGCTAGAGTGTTGATAGACGTAAAGAATGGGAAGCTTTCCCTGAATGTGGGCCAAGAAAGAGTCGAATTTGACTTAGGCTTGTCAATGAAGCATCCAAACCCCCCGGACGATCCTAGTATTAATGTGCTAGAGAATGAAGAAGATAGGGCTGTTGAAACGAGTGCCTGGGAAGTGCTCTCGAGGAATCCCCCCGATAGCTTGGGGGACCTTGGAGAGCAAGTTGGCTCCCCTAAGAATGAAGTGGCTAATGAGGCGGTCACACGACATATGATCCCTCCCAGGTTTCCTAAGTCTCCTCCCATGAGGAGAAAAGGAAAAGAACCCATGGACCTCACCGGTGATGAGGTCCGGATCCCGAAAAAATGTCGGTGGACGCCAATTTGAGGGAGAAGCCCCCGGATCCTATCAACAAAGGGAGGGTAGTCGAGCAAATCTTTTTACAGCTGCCGGCTACACCGATAGCCACAACCTCTGGAGCTGAAGAGATGCTGGATTTTGGGCATCACCCGTACCGCCCACCATGAAAATCATCAATGGGCGTCGAGCTAAACGACGTTAAACAAAAGCGCTTCATGGGAGGCAACCCATGCTCTAAACTTTTGCTTCGCTTTTTAGGATTTTTTTCTACTTTATTTTTCTCTATTTTTATAAATAAATCCAGCCGAAACAACGTCCGTAAAGGAACTTAGACGATTTTTGGGGTTTGTAGAAAACAAGGCCTCAACCTATCGGGTGAGTTCTCACCTGATCGGTTGGGATGAATCAGCATACGGCCGTGTCTGTCACCAAATGAACCGACCGGGTGGAGAATGCTGAGACCGGGTGAGCAGACCGGGTGACCTGGGGGAACTCTCGGAAAAATTTCAGAGTTCATCTACCGACCGGGTGGCAAGATGCGAGACCGGTTGATGGACCGGGTGAAAAACTCTGAGTTTTCGGGAAAATCTGTGGAGCGGCGAACCGATCGGTTGAGTTCTCAACCGATCGGGTCGCCTGTAGCGTTTCTTCAGCATCAAATTTTCGACCTAGGGTCAACCGATCGGGTGAAAACTCACCCGATCGGTTCGACTTAAAACCTATAAATACCCTCGACCCACCCGCTCACAAACCCTCACCCGATCTCGCCGTTTCTCCGTCATTTTGCCTTCCTCCAAGCACCCGACTGCCAAAATCCCTCTCCCACAACCTCAAATCCTCCATTAGTCTCTCTCTCCACCCCCCCTCGCATTCCTCCATCTCTTCCTCTCTCTCCCTCTCCTATTTCCTATTTTCTAGCCCTAATTCCCAACACCCACATCCACCATCGAATTTTTTGCTGAAGAAGAGTGCCGCGGCTCCACACTTCTCCAATTGCATGGCATTGGGTCATCTACAAGCGTGGAGATCTAATTGCTACGGGGTAACTTCGTTCCACTTCTCGAATTTCAATTTTTACCCTAATATTCGATTTGCTTGGTTTTCGTGTGTGTGCACTTTAATAGTATTTTGCACCCATTTGCATCATCCACACACACATGGCCCAGGAGAGAGATAAAGGAAAAGGTATCTTGCGGGAGGAAGAACCGTCTCGTAAGAGACATAAACAAACACGTCTTCCTTCCCACACACACGAACTGACACTTGCCCCTCCCGCACCTATCATTCCCCCTGTGGACCCCATGTTGGGCCCCCATGGATACATATTTAGGAACCAAGAGCAGAAAGACTTCTACCACAGACTTGACACTCGGGGGAATTTATCAACCAAGTTTGCCCACACCCAATCACTCGTCGACCTCGGTGTATTCACCGAAGTCGAGACTCTTTTTGCTAATCTAGGTTGGTTGGCCTTCCTTAATGCCTCTGCGGTATCTTACCCGTCACTCACCCTAGAATTCCTTTCCTCCCTCGTTTGTGAGTCGGGGTCGACTGTCACTTTTCGGGTGCGTAACCAAACCATTAGCACAAACCTAGACACCATTTGCGATATATTTGATTTCCCTATTCTAGGGAATGACGCTATCCGTCACTACGGATATCCCCCGGAATTTGACGTCGATAATTTCTGGTTCCGCCTCACCATACTCCACCGCTATCCCCAGGGTAAGGCCAAGGCCTCCTCCATCATCCATCCCATATTTCGTCTGGCCCATAGGATCATATCATCTGCATTTTTCCCGCGGGATGAGTCAGGCACCGTGACTATCCCCGATCTTTTTATTCTCTGGGCCATGACTTTCCCCTTTGTTCGTGATGATGATGGAGTTAGTTTCAGGGCCCCGGTTGTCCCTGTCCATGCTGGCGATTGGCTTGTTTACAAACTTCTCGAGATTAGCAAGGCCGTGAAGGGCAAAATCTGCTGTGGGGGCATTATCACTATCATTGTTTCTTACCCCCGTTTAATATCCATATCTCCCGTGGTCTTCCCATCGCCGCAGGACCCTCACGTCTAGATCTTGACGTCCTGCGGCACATTCACATGATTAAGCCCCGCCTCGACGATCGTTTCGAATTCAATTACGGCCACCCCCTCGCCCCTACACTATTCTCCCCAACCCCGCTCGCATGACTGTGGCTATCGTGGCGGATTGGACTTTTCCGCCCGACCCTGAGTTCTTTGAGGGGTTGCACCTTCCTTTCCTTCCCCCTGACGCACGTAGACCTCCTTCCCCTGCCGCCTACTTAGGCGAGCAGGATATTCCTGCGTCCCGGGGAGATATGGTGGCTGGCCCGAGTCGCCCTGTTTCTGCTACTGGCCCCATCACTTCTGAGCACCTCTTAGCGGCCATTTCTGGCCTTGTCTCCTGTGTCGGCATGACCACCGCCGCCGGCACCACTTCCACCTTACCTGCCGGCACCACTTCTGCCTCACGTCAGTCCACATCCTTTGGTCGTCGCCAGGTCTCTGCCCGTCTTGATCTTGAAAGGGAGGTCGCTGCCCTCCGTGATCTCGCCATGTCCTCTGCCTCCTCGGACCCATCACCGTCCTCCTTTCTCACTCACTCACGTTTCCTCGCACTTGAGAGGAACGTGGCCGCCATTCTTCGCCTTCTCACTCACATCCACGGACCACCTCCACCTTCACCACCTCGACGATCTTCTCCTCCACCCTCCCACACATCCCCATCTCCATCACATCCCCCACCACATTCTTCCCCTCCGCCATTCCACCCATCCCCACCTCCCCCACCCCCACCTAGGCGATCATCTCCCCCTCCCTCATCTATTCCCATCCCGGTATCCACTTCGCCCCTCCTGACCACTTCCATCGCACCCACACCACCTTCTACCTCCTCCACCGTCACATCATATGTGCGCCGCAGGAAATTTCCGGTGTGGTCCAAGTCTCTCCCACCCACACCCACTACCGTCACCATCACATCTTCTCCCCCCATTTCTATTCCTTTCACCACCGCCTTGATCACCGTCCTCCCACCACCACCCACCCCCACCGACACTCCTCCCATCGTTCACACCACCGCTGCACCTATTCCTCCACCTCTTTTCCCGCTTCTCCGCACGCCCCCTGTTTCCCCCACCCACCCACCCACACCCTCTTCTGAGGAGGGCGAGGATTCGCCTTCTCCTGATTTTTGATTTCACTTTGTTTGTTTTTGACTCCCCCCTTGCATATTTATGCATTTCACGATCACATTTTATTTTCTTGCACTGTCATGTCTAGCTTGGGGGAAGTCTGTTTTGCTGTGTTGTCGTATTTTATTTTCTTCTTGTGTGTGTGTGTGCTTGTCTTTACTTTTTATTTTGTCGTGTCGTATGGTTTTATTTCGTTTTTCGTGTCGTGTGGTTTGATTTTGATTTTTCTTTATTTTTCAGTTTCGTATCTGTGTTTTCCTCGTTTTTCACTTCTTTTTGTGTCGGTGCATACCCCCCCCATTTTCATTTCCCCCCGTAATCACTCTTATTGCATTGAGGGCAATGCAAGATTCAGCTTGGGGAAGTCGCACTTTGTGCGTCATTTGAGTCTTTTCTTTTTCTTTTTTGTGTCGTTTTCATCGTGTTTTTATTTTTTCTTCTCTTCTTTTTGTCTATTTCTCCTAGAGATGAACCCTATGATGAATCGCCAAAAAAATCACACACACCTAGCATCACATTCACTGACCCTAGGATTTCGAGTTCTCTTGCATTTCATGCATCGCGGGTTCACTTAGCTTTTTGTGAGTCGTGCGTCGTGCCTAGCTGTTTGGTGTGCTTCTACTTTGTGATTTTACTTTATATACCTGTCCAGGAATGACCCCTATATTATCATGCTTCGATTTGAATATGCGGTATTTATTTCTCCTGTCTGCTTCTGCATGCTATATATATATCGTGTACTTCATTTCGCATGTGTCGGGATTCCACAATTAAGGACTAGGATAACCCATTTAGCCCATGCTCTATTTAGCGAGAATAGCTTCCTTTGCCCAAGTGTTTAGATTTCGACTTCTTTTTTGTTTTACTTGGTGCAAATCCCCTCGTCGTGTACCGTTCTCCCACTTGGGAGAGTACACATGTGTATAGCCAAAAACCCAAAAATCCAAAAAAAGAGAAAAGAAAAGAAAAACACAAAAAGAAAAGAAAAGAAAAATTTTGTATAGCCAAAAAGCAAAAAAAAATATATATATACAAATGCCCAATACCCAAAAAAATTCTCGTGTGAATATTTTCCTACTTGCCGAGAATAAAGGGAAGGCGAGAATTTGCACCAAGTGTTCTTCTCCACATCATCTCATCCCCCATCGGTTTCGAAAACACTTGGCTTAGGAACTTTTTAGCTAGTATCTTGGCTGTAGTGGTGTGATTTCCTTAACCCTAGTTGTGGAGTCCCCGACGCATGATACGCTTCTATTCTTATACTCTTCTCATGCATGCTTGAACTAATATTCACCGCAATTTCAAATTCGAATCAGTATTTGGGTCGTTTCCTGGGTCTGTGTATATCGAGCTTATTGCACATCGTAGATAGAGACACCGACTGCTAGCGCACGGCCACACTCACTCACGCTGCACCGCGTGGGCCCACGGCACTTATTTGGACTCGTATTCCTAGGTTTAGTGATGTGATTTGGCGTTTGCTTGCTTGGTGTATCGTTTTTGATTTTGTTGGCCCTGACGGGCGATCTAGGATATAGAGTTTTCTTTTTCTCTCTTTCTCTCTATTTTTCCCTCCGAGCTCCTACTCTCACTCGTCTTCCTCGAGGACGAGGAAGAGTTCAGCTTGGGGGATTTTGACGTGCGTTTATATTTCATATATTTACGCGTGTTTTCTTCCGTGTTTTTCCGTATTTACCGCCGTCTTTTATTTGTTTTCTCGTGTTTTCTTGTATTTTCTTGATTTCTTTCACTTTTCCGTATTTTCTGTGTTTTGCATGAGTTTGCTGGCATTTGGCACGTAAAACGATGATATCATGTGTCCCCGGAGCAACGGGAGGAGTCACGCGTGATCCAGGGGATCAAACGACGAAGATTGCATCTTTCAGCCCCTCACCCGGTCGGTTGGTCATCTCCAACCGATCGGGTGATGCACGCGTGCACCACCCGGACGCAGCTTGGATCTCACGAGAAGTCGCTCGGTCGTTTCAGTGACCGGTTCAAAAGCTCAAAGTCTCTGGAAATTCGAAGCTGATTTCCAACCGATCGAGTGACCTTCACCTGATCGGTTCACCTGTAGCTGAATTTCAACAGCCAAGACTCGGAGCTCCAACCGATCTCCTCACCCGGTCCGCTCTAAGATCCAACCGGTCGGCACCAAGATCCAACCGATCGCACCAAGTTCCAACCGACCGGTTCATACTGACCGGGTGAAACCCCCTCATTGCGCTGTGATTTTGTGAAGTGGCTCACCCGACCGGTTGACTTGTCAACCGATCGGGTGATGTCGTTTTCTATAAATAGAACCCTAGGTTTCCCAGATTCGGGAGTTGGTTATTTTTCATTGTTTTCTTCATTTTGTGACGGCTGTAATTTCCCAGTTTTTGTAAGTTTTCGGATCTTTGTAAAAATTTAGTATTATCTTAATTGCTTTACTCCTTCGCATTCCTATTGTCTGATTATGATTTTAACAGTTCATTTTCGTTTAGATCGCTTTTTAATGAATATTTGTGAGTAGTTCCCAAATCTGGGATTTTGGCGGAAACCCCTTCGTGGGCTCTTCCCGATGCATCCATAGGGTTAGGAAATCGATAGGGATTAGGAATCTAACGGTTACGCGGGGTGTTTTATTGTCATCGGCGGGAAAAAGACAGCCTTTGACCGTTGGGCCAAGGGGGAATAAACTTGGCGGTTGACTCCCTAGCCATAGCTCACGCCCTTAGTGTAGACGTCGAATCCTAGCGCGCGGGAGCGGCAGGATGAGACATTGGGAGTTATCGTTGCGAGCGTAGTGCTCCCGGAGTCGATCAGTGTTAATGGACACGAGAGTGCCCACTGATCGAACCCGGGAAGTCCGGCGTATCATCCTGGGCACCGACCGGAATATCGGGCCCATGGGATGCCTGTACCACTTTTAGAGGCAACGTCTCACCATTAGACCCTAATTCCGATCGCCATCCTATCCGTAGGCCGTATCGGCGAGAGTCGCTCGTTGGGGTGGAAACCAAAGTCCCGGGTTTTATTTTCTTATTGTCTATACCCTGCATTCCTTTACCGTGACAACCCATCATTCGATCTGGGCTAGCTCGCCCACGGGGTGATTTCGGTCCTCTTTGACACAAGCACATCCTAGCCTCCCTGTGTTCGACCCCCAAGCCACACTACAACACCGTGCGCTTTCGGTTATAAATATCTAAACCCTCACGCGGGTCCCTCGGCCATTTGCGGCTCTCAAACTGGGGGCACGTCAGCCATATTATCAAAGACCCCAGATAAAGCTACGGCCTTGTTGGAGGAAATGGCATCTAATAACCAACAATAAGGGGACGAGCGAGGACATTCTTCGTCCTCTTTGAAGCCCACTAGTACATATGAGGCCAAGGCCGTGGCAGAGCTTTCAAACAAATTTGACTCTCTCCACAAGATAGTGGAGAGACTGGAGAAATATATCACCGAGCCACATGGAGCACCCTCTACATCTACACCTTCAAGCAATATGAGCGATTGGCAAGACCAATCTCAAGCCATGTATGTAGGAGGAGAGCATGGAGAGGGGGCCTTGGAACAAGTACAATATGTCGCGGGGAACTCCGGATATTGGGCCAACCCGGCCGCTAGAAACCATCCGGGCTTTTCATATGAAAGCACTGATGGTGCTTTGAACCCCCCGCCACAACAACTCCCCCAAGCTCGGCCTCCACTACCACAACATCAGTATCAACCGAGTGGTCCACCGCAACAAAATTACTCGCCTAGGCAACAAGCGGGACCGTATAGACCTCCCGGTTACAATCAAGGTTGGAGAGCTCCCAACCCATCTCAAGCTCAACCACGATCGGACCACGAAGCTAGGGTGGAGGAATTTATGACGGAGCAAAGGAAGATCAATGCTAGGTTGACGGCGGGACAAGATTCACTAAATACCGTCGTCGCTCAACTTGGGGAGTAACTTGCATTACTTAACAAGAACGCCCAACAATTTCCGGCTCAACCCGAGCCCAATCCACGGAGCAACACCGGACACATCAATGCGGTGGTAGCGGTTACAACAAGTGGCGGGAAGGATACCACGCCAGCTATGACCCAAAACAAAGAACCCGTGGTGGAGATTTTGGAAGAAAAGGAACCAGCAATTGAAGAGGAGAGCCAAAAGGAGCCGATTGGAGAAGGAAATTCTAAAGTGGTGGAGCCACTTGATGAGCACCGCTACATGCCACCAGTGCCGTTTCCACAACGGCTAGCTAGAGCCAAGATAGAGAAAAGGCTTACCAAGTTCCTAGAATACTTAAGGGGAGTAAGCCTCACTATTCCTTTCTTAGATGCAATAGTTAAGATCCCGTCTTTTGCGAAGTTCTTGAAGGACTTGATTTCGTAAAAGAAAAGGAAGGAAAAAATCATGCTTACGGAGCAAGGAACTTGGTTTACCCAGAAGGAGAAGGAGCCGGCGAAATTGAAGGATCCCGGGAGTTTCTGCATCCCTTGCACACTAGGAGGCGTCCCTTTGCAAAAAGCTCTAGTTGACTTGGCCGTAAGTGTGAGCCTTATGCCCCTTAGCATGTTCCGGAAATTGAACACGGGCACCGACTTGAAGCCGATCGACATGAGAATTCAACTTGCGGACGGTCGGATTACTAGGCCGGTAGGGATCGCAGAGAACATTCCACTCCAAGTTCCGGGAGGGATATGCGTGCCTTGTGATTTTGTCATAATGGACATCAAGGAAGAGGGCGACACTTCGCTCATACTTGGACGCCCGTTCCTCGCAACCACTGATGATATCGTCGACGTGCATGAATGAACTCTATCCTTGAATATTGGGAACATAGAAGTCGAGCTTCACATACCCAAGGCCATGAAACATATGTCCTATCACAAGGAGTTAGACTATGTGGATCTCCTCGATGAAGTGATTGAAGAAGCTATCCCCCACTCTATTGGTGCTCTCCATGACGACGGCTTCGAAGAAGGCCAAGCTTCAGGTCAAGAAGAGAAGTTGGAGGACCCTCCCGATAGCTCCATGGATGATGATGAAGGCGATGCTGATGTCACAAGAATACGAGAGCTTTGCAAGCTCTCAATGGCCAAGAATCCGAAGAAAGCTCCACCGAACGAAAGATCGGTGTCACCAGCCAAGAAGAAGATAGGAACAAGCTCTAGCTTGGGGGATTTATCTCCTAACATTACCCATGATGAGGGGGCATCGAGGAAGACCGATGATCATCATGATCCAAACCCAAGCGGCCTTTTCGACAAGTTCGACGGGCGCATCTCGTATGGGCCCAACATCACGAGCTAAACGAATTTCTTAAGGGGTCGAGCTCACGACCTTAAACGAACGCTTGTCGGGAGGCAACCCGACGGTTTTTGCATTGTTTTTATTTGATTTTCATTTTTGGTTTAGCCTTTTATTAGGTTTTAGAGTCTTATTTCCATGAAAATCGTGACAACGTGTCTTAATTTTCATGACAGGAGAAGGAGAAAGGGGGACCAATCATATGGAGGATGATCGAGGCAAGGAAGAGCACTCTAGGAACGTGCTCATGCCTTAGGAGGAGGAAGAAACAGACTGGAGGAAGAAAAACAGAAACCAGAGCGAAAACGGAGATCCGATGCAGAAAACAGCACGTCACTCGGCCGAGTAGCTTATGCCACTCGGCCGAGCAAAGACTCCACTCGGCCGAGTGGATCACTAAACAGGGAAGTTTCTGTAGACCAACTCTCTGTCAATTTCTATAAGTTTTAGTTTTAATTGCCACTCGGGCGAGTGACTTGTCACTCGGCCAAGTGGAACAGATACCCTCCTAGCTTAAAAATTGCTGAGTGGCAGAGCCACTTGGCCGAGTGGAGTTTGTCCTTTCGGCCGAGTGAACCAAAGCCACTCGGCCGAGTCATAAGTGGCAAGGAGATTTTTGAAATTCTTTTCGTTTACGTACTCGGCTGAGTGACATTGTCACTCGCCCGAGTCGTAACAATTTCTATATAAGTGAAGCAGCGGGCGTGGATTTCTAAACATAAAAAAACCCCAATTTTCCGCCCGAGCCGCTGTCGCTTGAGCTTCCTTGACCGACACACACCGCTGCTTCGCCCAATTTGACCCCCTCGGCCGACGACCGACCACCCAATCATCGGCGATCGTCACCCCGACGACCGACCACCCCCCCGCCGGCGCAACCCGCCGCCACCGTCCGATCACCCTATTTTGACCCAAAATGCACATTTCTCCCCGTTTCTCTTGATTTGTATGCCCGTTAAGCCCCTAATCCAAATTAATTTTTATATCTATCTATTATCCCCCATCCGTCCCATATATATTGAATATTATTCACTGATTTATCGTTTGATTTGCAGGCTAGCTTGGGGGAGCTTTGGGGAGCTTTTGGATGCGCTTTGAGCTTCGCGGCGGAGGCGTCTCTTTGCACGCACAGCTGTTTGCTCTCGCGGTGTGTTCAGGTATACTCATTCCATCACCTAGCACACCGCATTATATATTTGGTTGGGACATGTCTTGCGGCACACATGCCGCCACGCACTAGGCCGCGTACATGGGGATCCGCTGCCAAGCAGAAGAGGACCGATGATCCTGGTCCCTCTTCCGCTAGGGAGGACTCCCCTCCACCTAGCCCACCACCGCCACCGCCACCGCCACCTACACAGCCGATCCCTGCCGATCATGTCCCTCCACCCGCTCCCGCCGTCGGGCCGAAGGGGATTACGTTTTGAAATGACGCACACCGCGCCAGATTCGAGCGTATCTGCCATCGCTCGATAGTACCCTCTAGGTTTGCACACCTAGCTGACCTAGACCGCCTAGGGGTACTCGAGGGGCTTCTCACGTTGTACGAAAATGTGGGATGGCGTGACTTTTTGTCGGTGTCGGTAGATACTTACATCCGCCCAACACTAGAGGTCCTTAGCTCCATTGACTGGACCCCTGGAGGATGCACGTTCCGCTTGATGGATCGAGAGTGCGAGATCACTCTCGACATGCTTAGAGCATTCTTCTAGTGGCCCGCCGTCCCTGACCCTGACCGAGCCTACGCTCCCACGCACATCCTACCCCCGTCGTTTGACACTTGCACATTCTGGACATGGATCACGGGATCCCCACTTACCTTTGACCCTAGTAGGGCCAAGGCCTCAGCTATCCTGCACCGCTGCCTCCGCATTGCACAGCGCCTTATGACGACTACCTTCCTAGTGAGGTACGAGCCCGGGACCATGTCTACGCCAGAGCTCTACATGCTGTACGCGATGACTCGCCCTAGGATTCTAGATAGGGGTAGCGACGACTTGGTCCCCACCGTCGAGATCGACATTGCCAGCTGGTTTTTGGACCGCATTATCCTTTCGGTGAGTGCTCGCTCACCTATCTGTCGTGGCGGTCTGACCACTCTTTTGGCCCTTATGATCGGCGTGGACCTACCTGACGACTTGCGTCGAGCTCCGGGCCCCACCTCACTTTCCATAGATGTTATGGCCCGGATGAAGATGCTTCATCCCCACGGTCATCAGCACTGTGTGTGGTTGCACGGTCCCTTCAGCGCTGATTACGTGGTTCTTCCGAGCCCCGCTCGGACACACATTGGACTGGCTCACGGGGACTAGATTCCAGCAATGGATATTCTTATCCCCGTCGCCTACATGCCTGAGCCCGAGGGTGCTGAGTAGGCACCCCCTGCACCCCCTGTCGACCACGTGATCCCTCAGCCCGCACATGCACTTTCTGCACCTCCCGACACCTCTGTCCACACGTCTGTTAGTGTTGGGAGCACTTTAGCTGAGTCCACCACCACCACCACCACCACTGAGCCTATGTCAGTCGAGCCCATTACCACACTGAGCACTGAGCGTCCACCCACTATCCTTGAGAGCGACGAGTCCTCCTTTTCTGTTGCCATGGAGACCCTCTCCCGATTACTGTCCACGACTCCTGGGGAGTCCACTTTTGTACCCTACACAGCCTCCCCAGTCGTCGACCTTACGGTCTCCACCGCCCCTGTCTTTACCGAGAGCGTCGTGACTTTTGTCCCCACTTCTGTGTCACTGATCTCTCCTGCTGCCTCGTCGCCCATTTTGACTTCCACTTCTGCTGCTGCTACTTCCGCTTTGACACAGCCTGCGTCCCAGCCTCACACCGAGGCTAGGCATCGCTTAGTGAGCACAGCACCCCTTCCACACTTTCCTGCTGGCCCCATCCTCTACACTGCCCGAGTTCGATAGCCCCGCACTTCACCTGTTAGACCTGTGCGTCCCTCTGCTCCACCACCCCCTGACGCTCTAGTTCAGAGCATTCGTGCTCTTGAGGGGGCTGTTAGTGGACTTAGAGGGGACTTTAGGGCTCTCTCCGCCACGGTCAACGTCGTGCAGACCCGCGTCGCCATGTTTCCCGATATTCAGGCTTGCCTAAATCAGATTCTGGCGCGTCTGCCACCACCACTGACACCCACCCTGCATATACCACGCCCACCACCTCCACCACCTCCTCCTCCACAGGACGATGCTGGTGTAGCCCCACCACCAGCTTAGTCACACTCTTAATGCCTCTGATATTTTTGTCGTTTTGCTGCCCGTTTATTCTTGGGCCTGGTGATTTTTTGCCCCCTCCACCACGTACCTTTTTTCGTGCCTTCCTGATCATATCTTTTTTATATCTCTTTGAGAGTGAGGGAGAGACTTTTTGGGGACACTTATATTTGCACCATCCTGACCTTTGCATGCATCCCATTCATTCACATCTTATTTTCTTTTTATTTTTCTTTCTTTTTCATCATGCATGCATCCTCACCCACCCCACCCACTTCACGTCTCTCGGTGTGCCACACTTCGCACATTGAGGACACTGTGCACTTCAGCTTGGGGTAGTGAGTTCTCACACTTTTTACTTTTTTGCCACCTTTTATTTTTGATTTCTCACATTTTCTTTCCACTCTTGCACTTATTTTCACCACTTTTTCATTTTTTATCATGCATCACGTTTTCTTATCCTTTTTAGGTATGCTGCATTGTATATATAGTTCTATTTTCTTTTATCTTTATTTCTTTCATCTTTTGCTAGAGATGACTTTTCTGTGATGATCATGACGTGGTGTTAGCCTATCTCTATGTGCATGCTATTTTGTCACGTCATAGCTTTTGTTTCAGATATCATATGCTACGCCATGCTTTGCATTTTGAAATAGTGACACACTCTTTTTCTATATGAATATGGATGAAATTCTGTTATTAGCTTATGTCTGATGATTCATATGTATGCTTATCATAGAAAACACACCAAGCTTCACGCATTGATTGCTTATATCTGGAGTACCACTTTCCTTTCTCATATCACTTCTTATTGCATGAATTGTATGCTTCACTTTCAGGTTGATTGAATGATTGCTAAGATGATATATCTGGACTAGTTTACTTTTTGAGATTAAACTGAGTAGATTATATTACTCTGCTGAAAGTTGTCATGCACGTCATATAGAGTGAACCGAGTGATACATTTATTTCGTTCTCCACATATCTTGAGCATTATTTATCTGCTTAAAATTCATTGGTAAATCCTCCCCTTAGCAAGTCTATTACCGGCATTTCCCCCGCGATTAATTTTCATGCTCCAAATCCCCAAAATCAAAAAGAAAAAATATATACTTGTATATCCTTCTCTCTTTTGATTTGGGATCGCTTATGTATATATGTTCATTCAAAAAAAAGAGAAAAATTGAGAAAAATAAAATAAAAGAGAAAAGAAGTTTACTAACGATCCCATCTCATACTATTTCTCTCTTTCTTCCCTCTTTTTGTTTTTATTTTTACTTCTTTTTTGAGCTTCAAAAGAAATGGGGAATGTACATATTGATTTGTTTATGCCACCACGCTTATGGATAAGCTGGGGGGAGAGGATCCAATGATGTGTGAGAGAGTGACTACTTGACGGTGCATGACAACCTAGGCTAAGTAATCTTCTATACTCGGTGAGATTGCTAAAGTTTCACGAAATCCAGAAATCGACACTTAGCATTCATTTCATGAAAACCATACTTTTCTATTCTTACTATTCCATATCGTGTGATATCTCTTATACTCCTTATAGAAAGCATTCAATTGAAAAGTGTGTGATCTATGGTTATGCATACCGCTTTAGATGCTTCAGACGATGCTAATCCTAGAATGATTCCATATTTCATGCTATTCTGATATTTTGGGGTTTTCTATTTCGAATGCATCTTTATACTATGATATCGAAATAAAAGTCTTTGACATGTGTTTTATATTCGAGGAATGCTATATGAGTAAGCAAAACCCACGTCCTGAGAAAAATGATCTAGCGCCCCCCTTATTCGCTTTCTATTCTATTTTTATTTTTTTAATTTTTATTTTATTTTATTTTCTATTTTCCCTCTTTTCCATCATTTTGTCCGTCGGGCTCGCTTTTTACTCATCTTCCTCGAGGACGAGTAAGAGGCAAGCTTGGGGGATTTTGATCACTCCATATTTTACACCCTTTTTTCTGCATGTTTGCATGCCACTTTGATTGCTCATATCGTGTTTTTCACAATTATTCGACAATATTGCGATGCTTTTTATTTCAGGAGATATGGAGCGATTCGGATTGATTTTGAGATCAAGAGGATTTGCACCAACTCCGGAGTGTCACCCAAGGCTCTTTCGAGGGCTATTCTGCGATGGAAGGCGAGTGGAAGAGGAAGGAAATTCGTAGGAGCGACGAGGGAGCGAAACGATGAAGAATGGGCATCTGCAGCACCTCACTCGGCCGAGTGAAGCACTCACTCGGCCGAGCCAGAAGACCACTCGGCCGACCAGACCGGACACACATCAACAGAAGGAAATCGGCGTGCCCTCGGCCGAGTGACGATAGTCCACTCGGCCGAGCGTGGAAATCCCCTCGCCCGAGTGGCATGGGAAAATCCACATCAAAAGAGGCCGACTTACTGGAAAAGTACAGGCGATTCAAAGTCGTCACTCGGTCGAGCATGAAAAGCCCCTCGGCCGAGTGAGTAAAGCCACTCGGCCGAGTCACCTCCGAAGACAGACCCCTGAAAAACCCCAACTTACTGGAAATGTACAGGGTTTGTCACTCGGCCGAGTGACATTTGGCACTCGGCCGTGTGAGCCGCCCCGCCTGCTGCGTAAACTGCGATTTCTGGGCTGCGCAGGGGCATTTTTGTCATGATTTTTTGGGCGATTTTGAGGGGTATTTAAACCCAGTTTTGCCCTAGTTTAAGAGAACTTTTTTGATACTTTTGGCAGCCTTTTTTAGAGAGCTTTTTAGGTAATTAGATTTAGGCTTTTTGAGAGATGAGAAATGGGACTTTTGTTGGATGCTATTGGATTCTCATTGGTTTGTCTCTTTTCTTATCAAAAACTCTATTTTTGTTGATAATTTCTCTATTGCAATGAATTGTGCTGAGTATGTTATTGGTTTTTCCATGAATTGCATGATGATTAGTGAGTAGTTTTATTGTCCTAGGGCATAGGGATGAACCCTATGAACCATATTTCTAAATTGTGATGAATTGGTGAAATCCTTGCTAGAATTGATTAGGGTTAGGTTGGGATTGATTAATTACGGATAGCTAGGGATTCATATTGATTGGGATTTGCAAGAGATTGGGTCCCAATTGATAGGAAGCCCTAGAAATTCGATTTAGACTTACGATTGGACTTCCCTAGAATTGGTTTGCAAGAGATTGGGCCAAAGCTAGGATTTTTAATCGTGTTTCTATACCAATATCCGTTTGCAAGAGATTGGACGGGTAGGAACTATCTCAACCTAGGTCGTAGCTCGAGTTTGCATGAGAGTAGGCTCGAGATACGGTTGAACGATGATGTCGTTCTTCACTCTAGCGGCTTAGGTTAGGGTTTGCAAGAGATTGGGCCCTACCCTATGTTCGCTATAGACCGGCAATAGCGTGAGAGCGTGAGCTTGGTTCTACATTTAGTTGCGACTAGTTCACCTAAAATTCAAGTCTAGTAATGACGTAACCTACGAATCACAACGATGAGATACGGTCCGTAGCGGGGATTCCCTATCCCTAGGTGCTTTATTTTATTGACGTTCCTATCGACATTCGAACGATTGTGACAATTTTTACCCCAAATTATTCTCAACCATTTTGATAGCCAGGTGATTGGAAGGAGACACTGTCATTGTTCCTCCCTGAGTTCGATACCCGCTCGCCACTACGCCGTGCACTTGCAGTAAGAATACGAGTCGCTTGTCCTGGGTGCGTGTGCATACAGGGGCATCGATCAGTACAAGACGTGCAGAAGGGATATGGTCGGGCCTGGAGGAGTGGCTGGTGCAAGTATGACAGTGGGTGCACGCTAATACCGAAGAATGTCAAGAATGGCTGAGGTCCCGCTCCACGGACTACTGAAAAGTGGAGAGCGAGGCTGAGAGGTTGTCAAAGGCACGCCTCAGGGTGACAACCTCGGTCTCCATCGTAGAAAGATGTACGTCCGTGGTACAGGAGCTAAGGGGTGGGCGTGAACTGCTAGAGACCACCCTCGTAGTGTACCCACGGGCAGGTGATACACGGGGTCTGAACTGGAAGTCCGGGGAGGGATGTCTAGCAGGGATCTCGGAGGAAGAGAATTTGTGTGGAATGGATTCGAGATCCGGTGCAGAGATAGAAGCAGTAGCAGCATCAGAAATAGGAGACATCGTGACAGACACCACGACGCTCACGGAGAAAACTACTTATGCTGGTTGATTCGGGTTCAATATTACATATTTAACCCCCCCCATTTAGCCCTATTTTATGCTCATGTGATGCTATATTGTTCTCTAATATATTCGTATTTTCTACACAATTATTTATTAGAGAATACACTCTATTTGAGCACAAAACAGCAATTAATAGAGTATTTCTGCACTTCTTATATTTTTCCTAGCTTGGTCTCGATCTCACGATTCCAACGACTATTTATTTGTATTTTTCTTAGATCTGTGCTAATTACTGTGAATTTTTGAATGCAGAATACCAATTAAATGGAGAAATACGTAATTAAATACGAAAATACGGCCACCAACCAATTAGGCGCTGCCACATGGCGGCCATCCGCCGCTTCCTGCTAAGATCCAACGGGCGAAAAGTTTTGACGACGAAGTGATCTTATGGCCGTTGGATCATCATCCAACGACCATGAATTAGCCCGCATCGAATTCAAATCGAAGCGGTGACGTGGGTCCATCTGATCCGTTGATAACAGATCCATCGGCTGTAATCAAGTGACGACGCAGCCATGCAGTGACCGTCGATCCTCGATCTAATGGCCAGCGATCGAGGCGCCTGAAGCGAAATGAAGCGGCGACGTGGCTTATTGATAAGCGTTGATTCTTGATCGAATGGACGTGGATAAGCCCGACTTGTACTCGAAGCTGGCGACGTGGCTCACTGACGATCGTTCAATCCTGATCTGACGGTCTCAATTGAATGCGAAGCGGGTGCGGATTGCGGCAAGCGAAGCGGGCGGCGACCCTCGAAGGTGACACGCGGCGCTTCCACAGCGCATCCTGCTTTGATGGACGGCTGAGAATTGATCCGCTCGAGATGGATCGGGTTTGGGTTAATTGGATGCGGTTTTGGAACCCGTTAAGCTCATTAAACCCGCAATGCCTATTATATAAGCGTATTCTAGGGTTTTTGGGCGTATTACTGGCGTATTTTGGGGTTTTTGGAGCGGCTACTGTGCGTATTTCTCCTCTGAAAAATTCTGTAAAATTACAGAGGATGTTCTTAGTATTTCCATAGAGTTTTGCGGCCTAACTTAGAGATTTGGTGATAGAATTCTAAACTTCTACCCCGTATTTGATGCTTTTCTATTGTATTTGGCTATTAGATTGATGTATTTTGCTATGAACTTTGTTTATTCTTGCATTATGAGTAGCTAAATCTTATTTGTGCATGGTATGGTGTAGTTAGGGGATGTGATTTGTGTTAGTTTGGTTGAATATTTGTTGTGCTTAATCGTTAACGTTGATAAAGTTGTGAACTTTGGTATTAAATCGTCTTTTTCATCTTCCAAAAGAAGTGATTGAGTTGATGATCGCCCCAAAAGGGTGAGTTTTGATCTCTCCAAAAGAGAGTTTCATACTGTAGTTGTAAGATTATAACTTTAGCAATGATTTTATTCATATTGTGCTTTAACCCCCAAAAGGGCATCTTTCGATGAATTGCTCCCAAAAGGAGAATTCATTGAGTTATATTGGGTATTTTCCGGTGAATTGCTCTCAAAAAGAGAATTCATTGTGTTATATATGTCAACCAAGTTAATACGAATTACTGATCCTAACAAACCCATACCATGTGCATACTTTTCGTCGATACTTTCATACACGACTCTTCTTTGTTTGTATTGTTCGCACATCACCATCACACACTTTCACACCATCATCATCATCATTATTAAAGTGGTTAGTTTCTTTTCGTAGGATTTCTATTTTATTTGAGCTGTGGTTGCAACAGATTTCCTCCCGAGGATTCGACATCTGGACTCCCAGATTATATTACTTGTACAGACTCTTGCGCTTGAGAGAAGCACCTTTTTGGTTCGACCAATTTTTTGGCACCGTTGCCGGGGAGGAATGGTTTGTTACTAGGGTTTATTTCATTTAGAGGACCTTCGGTGAGATCTTTCCACTTTACTGTATATAAATTTTTGTTTAATTTTATTGTACATAAACTTTTATTTTTTTTAAAATGGAATATATGAATTTCTATTGCACAAACAATCTGTATGATGCAAGATATGCTAATGCACACAACCATAGGATGGAGAAGCTCAAGATCATTAATTTTAATCGAACTGACTGTGAAACTTTCTTTCAGGCCTGGAGGAGGTTCACAGATATAGTATCGAGCTATCCGCAGCATGGGTACACAAATAAAGAGCTTATGGCGTCCTTCCTAGATAGACTACGACCACTGTAACGACTGCTTTTCATGTATCTGGATTTATTATAATATAATATATGTTTTGGTGAATTTTCTCCTCTTGTGTGGTTTTCGTCTCCATAGCTTTCATTTTCGATCAATTCGTCGTATTTTCTCGTTTCTTCCTTAGGATCGTCGATTTCGAAGTATGTCATTCGTGACGGACTTCATAACGGTCGTATCTTACTATTAGATCAAGCCTAGGAGTCTTAGGAATCGATCCCGGGGCCCCGCGCTCCGTATAGGAACTTTTGGTGCTCATTAGCCGGTATAAGAAGGGGCACCGACCGACTAGATGACGATCCAGTCGGTCGGTAATCCTTCTTGGACCGACTAGTTAGCTTTCTAAATTTCCCAGGAGTTACTGTTTGCTCTTAGTCGGTCTAAGAACGTTCATCGACCGACTAGATGATAAACTAGTCGGTCAGTATTTGTTCATGGACCGACTAACTCTAAATCCTATTTTCGTTCAGGAGTTACTGTTTACACTTAGTCGGTCTGCGTTGGTCGACCGACCGACTAGTTGCCAAACTAGTCGGTCAGTGGTTGTTCTTTGACCGACTAGTCTGTGTTAAAACCCTAATTTCTGGGCAGCCGCCAGCTCAACCTATAAATACCCAACCCAAACATTTTTCATCTTCTCCAATACGACCCTAAGCCCTAGTTTCTTCCCCTCTAAGCCCCCATCTTCCTCCAAGCTCCAATCCTTCATTCCAAGCCCTAAATCCATCATCCAATCCATCCATTCACCCTATCTACTTCTCATCTTCCCCAAATCTCCATCAAAATCCATCAAAACCCATCAAAATCCCCAAAATCCCCCAAAACCCTAGTTTCCCCAAAGTTCTCCAATCTTCTCCAGATCTGATCCTAGGGTTCCCCGGAGTGTTCCTTCCGTCTCCTCTTGGTAAGAAATCGATTCCCCGTTGTTTTTATAACTTATTTATAATTTTATGAAACCCTAATAATATTTCATGTTGTTTGATGATTGGTTCCCCATAACAGCGATTTCCCTGTAGGCTATCATCCGCGGAAACGAACTTTCATAACCGTCATCCCCGGTGATAGGCAAGTGAAACTTGTCACTTAGGGTTTAGGCCATGTTTTAAGCCATTACTCTGCTTTAGCGTAAAAGAGACTAGACGGTGAAATGATAGCCGCCTAGACGCCTGTTCGATCTAGTTTGACAACGAAACTAGATCCGTCACCTCAAATGATCTAGCTTGACAACGAAGCTAGAATCCAACCCATTTAATTTGTTGTTCACGCATATTAAACTGCCATGTTTAAATTCAATTAACGGTACGCGAATATGTTCATATCATTGCATTTTGCCTGTCACGTTTAAATTCAATTAACGGTACGCAATCATTTGTTCATGTCATTGCATAGTGATTAATCATTGTGATTGTGTAGCACACGCTACAATATTATAATCCTGGCTCGTGTTCCAGAAGCGAGCATTGGAAACCCCAACGCTCGGATACCGGCTAGGCATCCACTTTTCGTGGGCACAACCCTATGCCAATTACACTTCCTGGCCCGTGATCCAGAAGCGAGCAAATGCTCGATACACGTAGGGGTGGGGTAAGAGATATGCGTCACCAGAGCACGAGATGGCCTGATCCGCCACTCCAGCCTGCAGGCGAAATCTCTAGAGTGTAAGTGAGTAAGAGATATGCGTCACCAGAGCACGAGATGGCCTGATCTGCCACTCCAGCCTGCAGGCGAAATCTCTAGTGTTTAAGTGATTAATAGTGATAAGTGATAAATGATAAGTGATTAGTGATTTGGTAGCTTTTGCTACATTGTGCATGCTTGTCTCCTTTAAACTGTTGCATCATACTTAACTGCCATGTCATTGCTTAATACTATAACTGCTAGGTTGCTAGTTACTTTCAGTTTCCTTGCTCAAGTCTTTTAGACTTGCTGACATGTGCCCCTTTCTCTTTTGGGTGACGCATGTTAGACCCTGAGCCTGAGTTGCTTGCTGAGGGTGAGGTGTTTGCGGACGCCGAGCTTGCGCCCGCGTTTGGCGGAGCGTACGTGGACACTGGGGACCAGTCCTAGTGTTTGCGTTGTGTTTTACTTTTGTTTAGACAGTTGTTTTGTTATTGGTGCGTAGCACCTATACTTGTTATGTCGTTGCTTTTGTTGGCCTTGTTCTGGGCCCTTAGACTCTTTTTTCTTTTAGCCTGGTGGCTTTTCTGGATGTCGGACTTATTTTCATGTTGGACAATTTCTGAGATGTGAGATTTTAATTTCTTGTTTCTCCTTGTGTTATTATTGTTATTCCGTTGTGGTTACAGGGACCTGTTTATGTATTATGGACGCTTATCGGGTTTGGGGCTTCACAGCTCCACACTCGTGCGGACCTTTTCACGTCTCGCCTCCATTTTAGGGAAGCGGGTCGTGACAGGTTTTAGTGGTGGCCCATGCAGGTCCTTCTGTAACTGCGATTTTTTTTTGGAATAGCGGTAATAATATTAGAATGTCCAATGAACTAAGTACGGCATCCGAGTCATTAGGCTCTGAGTCTAATTTTGGCCGTTTCTCTGGCGCTAGATGACTAGAAGACGTCAGACCCGCGCTGGTGGTGGATCTGCTCTGAAGGCTTGCTACTTCTGCGGCAAGATCGGGCACCTCAAGGGGTCGTGCAGAAGCTTTCTAGGTCAGTGTTTGATTTGTGGTGGTGCTTCTCATTCGGCGAAGGAATGTCGGCATGCAAATCGGCTGCGGAAGGCGTCGGATGGAGTTCCGCAGCAGCAAGCACCGGAAGCTGGGCCGAGTCGGAAGATGTGCCATCATTGTGGCAAGATTGGTCATAAGAAGGAATCATGCAGGAGGTTCTTGGGGCAATGTATTGCCTGTGGAGATCCCGCCCATGTTCTCAGGGAGTGCCCGAGGTTGAAGCAGCCTTGGAAGGCACCTGTTGCAGCACAGCCGTTGCAGCAGCGAGCGTCTGTTCCTGCTGGACGTGGGGCAGCACTTGTTCCACAGAGGCAGGCTTTTCAGCAGTCTTTTCTGCTGAGGAGGCAGGCTTCCCCGATGGCCGTAGTTGAGGCTGAGGCTGTGGATGGGGTTATCGCAGGTAACCCTCAGTGTAGTTACCTTCTTCCTTTTGACAGTCTTGTTTGTTTGAACATGTTTGGTTGCTTGAATATGTTATGCTGCTAGAATGGAGTTTGATTGCTGGGTTGGTTGTTGAGTGTGATTTGGGTTTGCACGTTCTGGCACGAGTCCTCTTGGCTCTGGTGCATCAATGTGCGTTGCATCCTGGTGCTTCGTGTAGGAGCAATTCTTGATGGCCCCTTTTTCCTTAAATATTTAATTCCTTCCTATTCGATCGAGTTAAAATCCCTTCGTAGATTTTGAAGTCTATTGGTTGAAATTTTTAATCTCGTATCTTTTGCTAACCGATATTCCTCGTATTTTGGTTTTAAGAGCTTACCACTATTTTGATTACTTTAGAATATCTTCCAAGATAAGTAGGATTTCAATTATTTTCATATATTAGTTCTAGGTTCAATGAACTCGTACTTTAAGGTCTGGTGTAAATCAGTTGTTGGGCAATCCGGGCCCCGCTAAAAAGTATTTTAAATGATATTTAATTGGAGTTCTCTTCAGTTTTAAAACTTGTAAGCATTTAGCGTGGGTTTAAATTTTCACACTATAGTTGATCGGATTTCATTCGTTGAATTTCGAATTTTACCGAAATATTATATTAAGCTACTGCCGTAAAATATTTTCGGACCTCTCCGTTGCAAATCTTGACCTTTCTGAAGGTATCCCTTCGACTTCCTTTTTCCTAAGTTTAAATTCGTTTGAAATTTAAATATTTATAAATTTATGCTTCATGCACCTTCGTTGACTCAAGGATCTCTAAAGCTTTTGTCGAAAATCTGGAATGCTAACCCATGGTGTCTTGCCATTCTATATCTCCCGTACCCATGAAAATACCCTGTCCTTTCTTATATAAATTATATCCTGGACTGTACCTTTATTTTTGCCCAATCCGATTTATAAATTTTCCCTATCTTACGTATGCCATACGATTGACTCATCGCGTTTCCTTTAATATACTTTTCAAGTTACACATGATTCCAGCTTTCAACCAACCTAGGATATGTTCAACATTTCCCCTATTACAATTTTTTGGAAAAAGAATTACGCCTTCATAACTTTCTCACGACCTAGACCTTCCATAATTTGTTTTTAAAGCTTATTACAAATTTTGACAAACCAACTACTGAGTTTTTCGTCCACCACACATGCTTTTAGAATAATTTCTAAACTTAGTTGAATCTCGAATGTTTTCATATATCCGTATTAGGCTCATTAGCTCGTATGTTAAGAGTTTTGTGTGAAACAGTTTCTTTTGGCAAATCCCGGTTGCACTAAAAGATAGTTCAATGTTAATTAACTATTTAAGCTTCTTTGGCTTAAAAGACTTTGAAGGTTTTTGGCATGAGTTTAAAATTCTTTCGTTAATTTAATTTCGTTTCAAAACTTTTGCCAACATTATTAAATTACCGCCGTATAATATTTCCAAAACTACGACCTCAAGATTCGTGTAAATGATTTGCTTTCTTTTAATAACCTGACGTGAGCCAATGAACAGTTTTCTCCTATTATGTTTATTCGACTCAAACTTATTTCAAACAATTTGTTTTGTCGATCTCTAAATATTTTACACGGAAAGGGACCCCAACTTTGAAGTGTGACAGTTTCCCAACTTTTCGTATTTTAGACTATGTTATTTACACTATTTTCCATGTGTCCTAATGGAGCATCATTACATTATTGCACAACCGTTTTCATGCTTTTCGATCCTACTATTCGTTACGCTCTTGATTTCAATTCGTTCCTTTTGTCTAGCCAATAGAGCTTGTCGTCGCTGTGTCGACCTTGATGTAGTTTGGCGGGCCCCATTAGTGTAATTTGAGGTGTCGTCATAGTGTAATAAATTCCATGGTGCATATGAGGTTGTATATGTGTGATGGTATTGGTATATTGTGTGTAGGTAGTTATGTACTAGCTGCATGGGTGTAAGCGTGATAAACGTATGGTAGTAGGATTATAATTGTTTAATTGGTGTTACTTATTTTTATGAGATGGCGTATGCGTGTATACCATGAGGTGTGCCCGACTACTGCATATCTTAACTAGTGTATGAAGTGAATGTATTGATGTATCAATTATGGGTGGATGGGTATGGTATGAAGATATACGATGCTTGGGTGCGACTATGGGTAAATACTTCTATTAGGGAGAGTATTGTAATTATAGGTGTGCTGATGTTTGTAAGACTATCATGATATATGAAGTGGTTGAAATATGTGATATTACCTGGTTAGATATTAAGGGTGTTTGGCATTTAGATATGTATGTGGTTATGTTGGTAGACGTGTATGCATTGGCTAGTATTGGCATATATATATATATGGATGCTATGTTACGTATATGGAATTATTCCGCTATGATTTTGAGTCCCACTCAAGCTGGGTGGGTACACTCTATGTACATTGGTGTATTGTATGTGGTTAGTGTATAGTGATGATTGATGTATGTATAGTGTCAGGATTGTTTGTGCCGGTTGTGTTACGCACATGATTGTGGGTGGCCATACCAATATATAGTTATGTGAGGTGGTCTTGTGGTATAGTTTTCACTAAGGACTTGGTTGCGTGAGTATATGTGCACTAGCTAACTAGGTGCGTAGTTGTGCTAAGCATATAATGGTGTGATTGGTATATATATATATATGAATGAAATAATAGCGTGTGTGGGTGTGCACCATGCACGGGTAAGTATGTGATAGTTATAGGAATTGGTGACTATGATATGTATGGTGTGTCGTGATTATAGCTATGGGACTATATATGGAGTGATACTATGATGAAATGTGTGCATGCATTTGAATGACTATAAATTGGGAAATTATAATGATTGTGAATGTATATTAGGTATAGTGAACTTGTTTTAACAATTGTATGGTGTGATTTCGCATGTTGGTTGTTTTGGCGTATACTAGGAGGTATAGGGATTAGAATATTCTTATTGTCATGTCCATAGATAGTTACCCATACGCGTAGTTTCCGATGGTATTTTATAGTGTGAAATTATTATCACATAAGTAAAAGAGACTTGGTTATTTTCACGTAGTGTGTAATAAGTGTTATGTAGCTATATGGAATAAACTTGCCTATATGAATGATTTGAATACGTGAAAGGAGTTGTTTGATTGTGATAAGTATAAGGGTACTAGGTGCGTGAAAATGTATTTACTTCCGCGGTGTTAATAATTGACCACCTAGAGTAAATATATAAGCGCTTGAAATAGATGTACTTGGTTGAAATTTTGATGTGATATTGAATGAGGGTAATTACTAGGGTGACTAGATATAGCTATAGTTGGAAAGTCCGAGGACGGACTTTATTCTAAGGTGGGTAGGATGTAACGACTGCTTTTCATGTATCTGGATTTATTATAATATAATATATGTTTTGGTGAATTTTCTCCTCTTGTGTGGTTTTCGTCTCCATAGCTTTCATTTTCGATCAATTTGTCGTATTTTCTTGTTTCTTCCTTAGGATCGTCGATTTCGAAGTATGTCATTCGTGACGGACTTCATAACGGTCGTATCTTACTATTAGATCAAGCCTAGGAGTCTTAGGAATCGATCCCGGGGCCCCGCGCTCCGTATCGGAACTTTTGGTGCTCATTAGCCGGTATAAGAAGGGGCACCGACCGACTAGATGACGATCCAGTCGGTCGGCAATCCTTCTTGGACCGACTAGTTAGCTTTCTAAATTTCCCAGGAGTTACTGTTTGCTCTTAGTCGGTCTAAGAACGTTCATCGACCGACTAGATGATAAACTAGTCGGTCAGTATTTGTTCATGGACCGACTAACTCTAAATCCTATTTTCGTTCAGGAGTTACTGTTTACACTTAGTCGGTCTGCGTTGGTCGACCGACCGACTAGTTGCCAAACTAGTCGGTCAGTGGTTGTTCTTTGACCGACTAGTCTGTGTTAAAACCCTAATTTCTGGGCAGCCGCCAGCTCAACCTATAAATACCCAACCCAAACGTTTTTCATCTTCTCCAACACGACCCTAAGCCCTAGTTTCTTCCCCTCTAAGCCCCCATCTTCCTCCAAGCTCCAATCCTTCATTCCAAGCCCTAAATCCATCATCCAATCCATCCATTCACCCTATCTACTTCTCATCTTCCCCAAATCTCCATCAAAATCCATCAAAACCCATCAAAATCCCCAAAATCCCCCAAAACCCTAGTTTCCCCAAAGTTCTCCAATCTTCTCCAGATCTGATCCTAGGGTTCCCCGGAGTGTTCCTGCCGTCTCCTCTTGGTAAGAAATCGATTCCCTGTTGTTTTTATAACTTATTTATAATTTTATGAAACCCTAATAATATTTCATGTTGTTTGATGATTGGTTCCCCATAACAGCGATTTCCCTGTAGGCTATCATCCGCGGAAACGAACTTTCATAACCGTCATCCCCGGTGATAGGCAAGTGAAACTTGCCACTTAGGGTTTAGGCCATGTTTTAGGCCATTACTCTGCTTTAGCGTAAAAGAGACTAGACGGTGAAATGATAGCCGCCTAGACGCCTGTTCGATCTAGTTTGACAACGAAACTAGATCCGTCACCTCAAATGATCTAGCTTGACAACGAAGCTAGAATCCAACCCATTTAATTTGTTGTTCACGCATATTAAACTGCCATGTTTAAATTCAATTAACGGTACGCGAATATGTTCATATCATTGCATTTTGCCTGTCACGTTTAAATTCAATTAACGGTACTCAATCATTTGTTCATGTCATTGCATAGTGATTAATCATTGTGATTGTGTAGCACACGCTACAATATTATAATCCTGGCTCGTGTTCCAGAAGCGAGCATTGGAAACCCCAACGCTCGGATACCGGCTAGGCACCCACTTTTCGTGGGCACAACCCTATGCCAATTACACTTCCTGGCCCGTGATCCAGAAGCGAGCAAATGCTCGATACACGTAGGGGTGGGGTAAGAGATATGCGTCACCAGAGCACGAGATGGCCTGATCCGCCACTCCAGCCTACAGGCGAAATCTCTAGAGTGTAAGTGAGTAAGAGATATGCGTCACCAGAGCACGAGATGGCCTGATCCGCCACTCCAGCCTGCAGGCGAAATCTCTAGTGTTTAAGTGATTAATAGTGATAAGTGATAAATGATAAGTGATTAGTGATTTGGTAGCTTTTGCTACATTGTGCATGCTTGTCTCCTTTAAACTGTTGCATCATACTTAACTGCCATGTCATTGCTTAATACTATAACTGCTAGGTTGCTAGTTACTTTCAGTTTCCTTGCTCAAGTCTTTTAGACTTGCTGACATGTGCCCCTTTCTCTTTTGGGTGACGCATGTTAGACCCTGAGCCTGAGTTGCTTGCTGAGGGTGAGGTGTTTGCGGACGCCGAGCTTGCGCCCGCGTTTGGCGGAGCGTACGTGGACACTGGGGACCAGTCCTAGTGTTTGCGTTGTGTTTTACTTTTGTTTAGACAGTTGTTTTGTTATTGGTGCGTAGCACCTATACTTGTTATGTCGTTGCTTTTGTTGGCCTTGTTCTGGGCCCTTAGACTCTTTTTTCTTTTAGCCTGGTGGCTTTTCTGGATGTTGGACTTATTTTCATGTTGGACAATTTCTGAGATGTGAGATTTTAATTTCATGTTTCTCCTTGTGTTATTATTGTTATTCCGTTGTGGTTACAGGGACCTATTTATGTATTATGGACGCTTATCGGGTTTGGGGCTTCACAGCTCCACACTCGTGCGGACCTTTTCACGTCTCGCCTCCATTTTAGGGAAGCGGGTTGTGACAACCACAGCTGCAGGAATTATTGGGAGGCATGACGCTGACAGAGGCGTGGGAATACATGGAGTCTCTGCAAGAAAATGAAGAAACCATGGAAGAGACTTCAGAGAGCGATTCAACGGAGCCTTCATGCCTCGATCAAGGGAAGCAAAGCGTAGACGTACCTTTGCATTCTTTGAAAGAGGAAGTTGATTTGCTTATTCAGACACCAGAGGCCACATCCCATCAATTCCAAGAGAATTTCCTTGCTCAGAGTCGGCATATTCAAAAATCTATTGAAAATCTTAATTTGATTGCCACTTGCTTAGAAGAAAATAATTCTTTTGAAATTCAAACTCAAGAATCTAATACGAGTTTATCTTCTATTGCAGGAAAATCGAGCAAGCCGTGTCACGTTGAGGACACGAATAAAAATATCAACATGGTAGAAAGTGTGTGCAAAAGAGAGGATGAGCTAGCAATTTTGGATGAACGAGAGGAGGAGACAGCTAGGGACAAGGGTTTTGAGATTATCGCCATGGAGTCAGAACCATGCCCTCCTCCAGTTTTTTCCCAAAATCATTTACCCCTCTCCCCATTGATCGAGCATCATAACGAGAGTAGTGCATATCTTTCAGGGACTAGTCGTCAACTTGCTTTAATTTATTTCACTTATTTTGATGACTACGTTTGGAATTTTTTATTGAGCAGAATCGTAGACTAAAATGGATTGACGTGACTCATCTCTTGCAGGATACCAGAGAACATCTTTTAGAGAGTCTAGGAGTTACGTTGCTGGGATCCAGTTTAGTCATTGGAGGAAAATTACTCGCCGAGGAGAGCAAGGAGCAAATTGAACAACTTCCTCCACAATTAAAGATTCGGGATCCGCCATTTGATCACGGTGTGTTCTTTCCAGTAGTGTAGATTTTATATGCTTTCTAGGTTGCTGGCTTGAATAAACTCGTGCACCTTTCGACATCGAGGACCATGTTTATCTTTAGTTGGGGGGGTGTGTATGTGACCTTAGGATTTTTTTAAGAAGAATAAATCACCAAATCTCAACATTTTAAAACTCCTTCACTTGCCTCAAATTCGGATGATTACGCATTAATTGAGTTCTAAAATTGTTTATGGCTTGAGTTAATTATTTTTCTCTTCATGGAATTACTGTTAATATGCTATTCATGAAAATTTTCGATTGTCATGATTAATATCTCGAAATAGTTTGAATTTATTTCATGCAGGCTAATGTGATGAAAAAGCTTAAGTATACACAATTTATTAGAATAGTCTTCAAGTTGAAGAGGAATTTGGCCATTGTTTTTAATGTTTATGATTCAAAGAATGGGTGTTGAGCTGCTTAATAAAAAAAGAAAGAAAATAAAATAAAATAAATGAATGAAGAAAAATGAATGAATAAGTATGTCACTAATAAATAACTTGGTTGGCTCGAGTAGTACAGTCCGATGGGTCCTTTTTGGCCTAATGCCCTATTATCGTCTGATTTGGGAGCCATTGACCGGAAACTCACTCATTTGATGGAGCGATCCAAGTTATACATTTTTCTGCGAATGTTGCTTGATGCGCGTTACGCAGAACTAATAAAAGAAAAGAAGTGGTGAATAAGCTAAGCAACCTCAATGCCCATGACTTGAACGATCTTTTTGAGATGCCAATTTCTTGGAAACAAGAAAACTAGAATATAACGACGTGTTATACTTTCGCTTGCGCAAAACGATGCTTGCATGCTATTTATTCAAATTAAATTAGAGAAAATATCGTGTTATTGATCTTAGTCATGGATTGTGCATATTTATAGTTAAGATCATGTTGGAATGCGTATTATCGAGCCATGCCACGAGCAATTGATAGAACTTATTGTTTTATTAATCATCCGAATTAATCGCTCTTTTTGCTAGAGACTAGCAAAATGCTAGTTGGGGGGTGTGATTCGGGTTCAATATTACATATTTAACCCCCTATTTAGCCCTATTTTGTGCTCATGTGATGCTATATTGTTCTCTAATATATTCGTATTTTCTACACAATTATTTATTAGAGAATACACTCTATTTGAGCACAAAACAGTAATTAATGGAGTATTTCTGCACTTCTTATATTTTTCCTAGCTTGGTCTCGATCTCACGATTTCAACGACTATTTATTTGTATTTTTCTGAGATCTGTGCTAATTACTATGAATTTTTAAATGCGGAATACCAATTAAATGGAGAAATACGCAATTAAATACAAAAATACGGCCACCAACCAATCAGGCGCTGCCACGTGGCGGCCATCCACCGTTTCCCGCTAAGATCCAACGGGCGAAAAGTTTTGACGACGTAGCGATCTTATGGCAGTTGGATCATCATCCAACGGCCATGCATTAGCCCGCATCGAATTCAAATCGAAGCGGCGACGTGGGTCCATCTGATATGTTGATCCTCGATCTAACGGCCAGCGATCGAGGCGCCTGAAGCGAAATGAAGCGGGGACGTGGCTTATTGATGAGCGTTGATTCTTGATCGAACGGACGTGGATAAGCCCGACTGGTACTCGAAGCTGGCGACGTGGCTCGCTGACGATCGTTCGATCCTGATCTGACGGTCTCAATTGAATGCGAAGCGGCTGCGGATTGCGGCAAGCAAAGCGGGTGGCGACCCTCGAAGGAGACACGCGGCCCTTCCACAGCGCATCCCGCTTTGATGGACGGCTGAGAATTGATCCGCTCGAGATGGATCATGTTTGGGATAATTGGATGCGGTTTTTGAACCCGTTAAGCTTATTAAACCTGCAATGCCTATAATATAAGCGTATTCTAGGGTTTTTGGGCGTATTACTGGCGTATTTTGGGGTTTTTGGAGCGGCTAATGTGCGTATTTCTCCTCTGAAAAATTCTGTAAAATTACAGAGGCTGTTCTTAGTATTTCCAGATAGTTTTAGGGCCTAACTTGGAGATTTGGTGATAGAATTCTAAACTTCTACCCCGTATTTGATGCTTTTCTATTGTATTAGGCTATTAGATTGATGTATTTTGCTATGAACTTTGTTTATTCTTGCATTATGAGTAGCTAAATCTTATTTGTGCATGATATGGTGTAGTTAGGGGATGTGATTTGTGTTTGTTTGGTTGAATATTTGTTGTGCTTAATCGTTAACATTGATAAAGTTGTGAACTTTGGTATTAAATCGTCTTTTTCATCTTTCAAAAGAAGTGATTGAGTTGATGATCGTCCCAAAAGGGTGAGTTTTGATCTCTCCAAAAGAGAGTTTCATACCGTAGTTGTAAGATTATAACTTTAGCAATGATTTTATTCATATTGTGCTTTAACCCCCAAAAGGGCATCTTTCAATGAATTGCTCCCAAAAGGAGAATTCATTGAGTTATATTGGGTATTTTCCGGTGAATTGCTCTCAAAAAGAGAATTCATTGTGTTATAGACGTCAACCAAGTTAATACGAATTACTGATCTTAACAAACCCATACCATGTGCATACTTTTCGTCGATACTTTCATACACGACTCTTCTTTGTTTGTATTGTTCGCACATCACCATCACGCACTTTCACACCATCATCACCATCATTATTAAAGTGGTTAGTTTCTTTTCGTCGGATTTCTATTTGATTTGAGTTGTGGTTGCAACAGATTTCCTCCCGAGGATTCGACATCTGGACTCCCAGATTATATTACTTGTACGGACTCTTGCGCTTGAGAGAAGCACTATTTTGGGCCTACCACTGGTGCAGAAGAAGTGCCAGGAAGAGAAACTATGGACCCTATAGTGGTAGGAAGGGAAGTGAGGAGGTCCATATGTGTGAAAAGAGTGCTGGCAAAGACGTGATCCAAAATAGGTGAATCAGTAGGCTCAGGAGCGAAAGAATTGAGTGGCTCCAAAGGGGTGGAAGAAGTGAAATCGGGAGCAGCAGAAACAATCGTGCCCTCAGGTCCAGGCACAGTAGAGACAGAGGTAGCGACTTCCTGGGTAGAGGTGTGGACAGTCCCCGGGGTCTCTACGGTGGTGGTGGTGGTGGGAGCACTGACAGAAGTGGGAATAGAAGTGCTCCCAGGTGGAGGTGGATGTGCAGGGTGGGCTGACTGGGCTGCCACGAGGGCAGCAATATCAAGCTCATCCTCATCAAAACTGAGCACCCAGTCGTCGATGTCAACGACGACCGGTGCTCCAGGTGGCTCTATGACGTGGATGGGGGAATGAGAAAAATGCGGGGAGTGATCCAGTCAAGCATGACTGGGGTGATATGGGTGAGGGCGGGGCGGGGCAGGTAGAGATACTGCTGGCGGTAGGCGCCTAGAAGGTAGATCCAGTGACGCTCACCGTGCGACCTAATGATGGACATGCGGGTGAGCACATCCATCGTCAGGCATGTAGGCCCGATGGGAGTCACTAGATGAGTAGGAAGCGCTAGGCCGAGCATCTGGGAGAAAATGGTGAAAAATCCACCGCAGCAGATATCGGTGGAGGCATGGGCGGTCTGAAGAAGGCGATGACACAGCTAGTGTGCTGTGTCAGAGAGTAGGAAAGGGTGGAGGGTGCCGTCTGGGTGGAATCATAGAGGTCGAGTCATCCCCATAAGACGGAAAAGCTCAGGCAGGGAGAGTGTCCCGACCTCTGGCCTAGAAAAGAGAGTGGTGGCGAGGTGGCGCTGGGTGTAGGGGAGACAGGGGTGGACAATACAAGAGGATTTCTACTGGTGCGATATCCTCGTAGACCTGTGACGCGATGCCAAAACTGCTCGACATCGAACACGGTGGGCTCGTAGTCTGGGGAGAAAGCGAGTGTGCGGTCAGGGACGGCGAGAAAGTGAAAGTGGGCACATATCATGGCATGCATGACCACTACGTCGTGGTCAAGCAACGAGAATCTAATGCCATCACCTGCTGGGGTGATGACAATAGAGCTCAACGCCTCAAATGTGAGGCGTGTGTAGGTGCGGGTGTGGATGGCTAGGAGGCGGTCAAAACCAATGACCTGGTACAGCCTGTGGACACACTGCAGGAGTCCAAGGCACTTGAGGGTGGGGATGTGAGCGAAGCGGGTGGGGACGATGGTTTAGCGGGACATGGCTAGGAAATGCTCGTTGTGAGCGTCGTCCCTAAAGACTATATCGTACGTCCTTAGGGTGGGTGGTGGTGGGACGGGACGGGGTGGAGGAGCGATGGTGGGGATGGGAGGAGTGGTAGGGTGGATGGTGTGTGGTGCCTCTATGGCTAGAGGCATGAGTGTGGTGGATCGTGACGAGTCGGACGAGGACGACGCATCGTCCAAGTGCGGCTCAGGTGAGGGTGAAGGTGAACACCGTGGGCGTCGTGCAGGCCGGGAAGAGGAGGGACTAGTGGTGGCCTTCCTCTTCGTCGACTGAGGCTTCCTCAGCCTAAGGCAAGGAGGCATCGTGCAAATGGTGAAGACGGATAGCTACAGTATATAAAATAAAAATGGAAGGAGTATACCGATATCCGAGCGAATCTGCAAAAGTGGAAGCGTAGTGTGCATGTGCGACGCCTCGAATCCAAGCTATCCTCCAAGACGATCCAAACCAAGCTCCTCGGATCCACGAAGCAGCTCCAAGTGTACCTGCAATAGGATATGAAAATAAGATTAGGCATTTGCAAAAATAATCCGGTTTGAAGATCTAAAATTGGAAGAATTAGGGCGGTGGATGATTAGGATATGGGGGAGAAGGGGGGAAGATGGATGAGGGAGGGGGTAGTGGGTGGCTGCTCGGCCCGAGCATAGGGTGTGCTCGGGCGGGGTGCTCAGGTGGCTGTGCGGCTGCTTAGCTCCAGCGGGTGGCCGGAGCAAGGGGCGGGGGGTTTTGGGGAAAAGAGAGGGGGATGGGTAGGGAGTGAGATAGGAAGAGAGGGGGAAGAAGGGTGGGTGGTGACACTGCCGGCGCTAGGCGGCGCCGGCAGTGCCGCTTCGGTCGATGGCCGGAGGAATGGGGGGTTTGGGCCGGAGAGAGAGAGAGACAAAGAGAGAGAGAGAGAGACACACACAGAGAGAGAGAGAGAGAGAGGGAGGTGGGCAGACCGAGTCGTCGTCGATGCTAGCACTCGGGCGGAGCGGGGCGGCGACGGTGGAGGAGGTCCTGTCGAGTAGGGTTAGGTCTGGGGGGAGCTTGGGATTAGGGGGATGTGTTCGATTTGGATTAGGATTAGGCCGAGTCGATTCGAATTAATTCAAAAGGGACGAGCTCGGTTGAATGGTGGGCCCGACTGAATAAGTCGCTGATCGGGCCGAGCAGCGATAGCAGCTTGGTCGAGCAGAAAAGATAAAAAATATAAGAATATTAGTTCAGAAACTATGCCCTAGTGCTCGACCGAGTTGCTTACTCAACTCAGTCAAGCTGAATTAAAACAGAGTGTTGTTTTCAGCTCTCTATTGCTCTCCCTGCAGCTCGGTCGAGTAGGGTAGCTACTTGGTCGAGTCCATTAAGCTTTCTAGAGCGCCCTTTTAGAACTTTTGGGACTCTCCCTGTAGCTTGACCGAGTAGGGTAGCTACTCGGTCGATTCGAATTAGAAACAAAGTGCTCTTTTCCGACCTTTTTGGGCTCTGTCTGTAGCTCTACTTAGTAGAGGGCTACTTGGTCAAGTCGCAATTAATTTCCGGAGCCACTTTTGCCTTCTTATATAGCTTTCTACAGCTCGTACTGTAGCTCGACCGAGTATAAGGCTACTCGGTTGAGTCGTAATTAACTTCCAGAGCTTGTTTTGGCTTGTTTTGTCCAATTCCCTGCAGCTAGGCCGAATATGGTAGCTACTCGGCCGAGTTATCTGTAACTTTTCCTCCAAGCTTGTATTTCTCTAAGGTTCTCTTCTCTTGGTTCCTTCTCCTTCTTTTCATTGTTTGTCATGCTCTCCTCATTGTTGAACCCGTAGAAGGGGAAACTCATCAAATGTTTGTGTTTTTGTATTTCTTAGAATTAAAAGCGTATTTATTTTGTTTTTGAATAAGAAAAGAAAAACAAAAAGAAAGCAAAAACTAAGGGAAAGAAAGTCGGGTTGCCTCCTGATAAGCGCTTGTTTTAAGTCGTAAGCTCGACTCACTCAAGATTTTCAACGAATGATGTTGGACGCGTGCGAAATATGCTCGCCATGCTTTCCAATAATCTTGTACGGCGGTATTTGGCATGCCTATTCGTGTCGGACCTCAATGGCCCATGAGATAGTAGCCTTCGGTTCTTGATGGCGCAAGTGTATGTCCGGGGGGGGCTCCTCGTCAAGGACTCGTAAATAGGCGGCCACCGCTTTGTTGTATACGATGTCGTCGTCGTCATCCAAGCTCATCTTCATCGGATCTTTGGTAATCTCCTCCAAGGTACGCTCATGTGTAGCCTCGTCTTCCAAGAGATCAAGGTAATTAGCATCTTTCGGCGGTAGGCGTTCCCTCATAGGCTTTTGCAACCGGAATTGGACGTCAATACTTCACACATTCAGAGATAATGTCCCCTCGCGGATGTCGATCAAGACACTGGCCATCGTCATGAATGGATGACCCAAAATAATCTACGAACTACCTTTCTCCGGTATGTCCATAATAACAAAATCTACCGGCACGCATAGCCCGGGCGAAATTTGAAGGATGATGTCGCGTGCAATGCCTACAGGATAGGTGATAGAGTGGTCTGCCAATTGAATGCTCATATCGGTAGGCTCAAGCTCCGTCCCAGTATTTAGCCTCTGAAAGATGGAGAGCGCCATTAGACTAATGCTCGCTCCTAAGTCGATCAACGCTCTGCTAATAGGGGTGCTGCCAATGGTGCACGGTACCGTGAAACTCCAGGGATCCGTCAACTTCTTCAGTAGATGGTTCTTAATAACTGATGTGCAATTATCCAAGAGCTTCACCTCTTCTTGTTTACGCTTCTTGTAATGAGATCCTTTAAGAATTTGGCGTATGTGGAGATTTCAGTGATAGTGTCCATAAAGGGAATGTTCAGTTGTATACCTTTGAGGAGCTCGGAGAACTTTGCGTATTTCTTCTCCATCTTCCCTAGTGCCATCCTTTGGGGATATAGAGTTGGAGGTCGGCTTGCCTTGTCTTTGGTGACATCCTTTGGAATAGAATTGTTGGAAGTAGTAGGCAAAGTAGAAGGCGAAGAATCTTTTTCTTCAATAGTATGAGGATCCTCTTTGTCCTTTTCCTTGTCATTTTCAGCGGTAGTAGCATCTCCATCTTGAGCATGAGTAGACGGCTTTCGGCTCAAATTGCTAGAAACCGGCACCATGATAGTGTCGGTAGTCTTTCATCCTCTCGTGATAACTGCGACCACTGCATTTGCTTGGGCGCTAGGATTGGGCTCCGGCTGAGAAGGCAATCTCCCTTGCATCTTCATAAACTGCGACATTTGGCCTTTAAGCTCATCGATGGAATCATTGATAGACTTGAAACGCGTGGAATTCTCGGCATTTATCTTGGATTGCCCACTCATGAAGGTGTCCAATGTCGCCTGGAGGTTGGGCTTTGGATCCGCTGGTGCATATTGTTGTTGTTGACGATAATTGTATCCCGGTGGTCTATAAGGCCGAGATGGCCTAAACTTATACTGTTGCAGAGGCGGCCCTTGTTGCTGAGGAGGCGGTGGAGGTATCTGCTGCTGAGGATGCTGTAATCCTCCATTGGGGTTTCCATAAGAAAATCTGGGATGATTTCTCTCCGCCGGATGTTGCCATTGATTCCTTCCTTCTCCAGCTACAAAGTGTACCTGCTCAGTTTGCATGTCTGCTCCATCATATTGTCCCTCATTTGGAGCATAGCCTTGATCCGCATAGCCTTCATGCATGGGATAAGCTGGAGCTCTAGAGGTGGTGGAATGGCATCCAATGTATGTTCAATCATCGCTACCTGTTTACAAAGAGTTTCAATGCGACTATCAAGATGGGTAGCGATTTTTACCTCGGGGGCTTTGGTAGATAAGCGTTCGTCGCCCCACTGTTGAGTATTCACGGCCATTTGTTCCAGCAGAGATAAAGCTTCATCAGATGGCTTATACAAGAGAGCTCCTTGAGCGGAGGTGTCAATAATCATTTCGTGCTTGGTTCAAGCCCATTATAGAAGCTTTGAACGAGATCCCACTCAACGACTCCATGGTGTGCACATTGATGCTGTAAGTCCTTAAATCTCTCCCAAGCCTCGTACAATGACTCCTGAGGAAGTTGTTTAAAATTAGAGATCGCTCCTCGAATCCTCATCGTTTTAGACGGTGGATAGAACTTGTTCACAAAGGCGGTGGCCAGCTGCTCCCAAGTCGTGAAGGTATTAGAAGGATGCGCTCACAACCAATAGGAGGCCTTGTCCCTCAGAGTGAATGGGAATATCCTAAGCTTGATAGCATCTTCACTCACGTGCTTAGCATGGAACGTGTCACACTTCGCCAAAACGTGTCTATATAGTGGGTTGGGTTTTCATGAGGATGCCCATAGAAGGAGTCCTGGTGCATCAAGTTTATTAACCCGGTCTTTAGCTCAAAACTACCTACCGCTAGCTGTGGTCTCAAGATAGAAGAAGCTCCAATAAAGTTTGGCTTAATATAGTCCAGGATGGACCCTTTGCGTGGAGGAGAAGCGTTTCTCTCTGCCATTGTATCTATAGGAGTCTGACTCTTTTTCTCTGCTCTGATCATTCTTGTAGTCTTTTCGATCTCGGGGTCAAATAATAATTCCTTGTTAAGACTCCCAAGGCGAGTGTTCATGCACAACAAGAACTCAGAAAAATACCGTCAGTAGCAAAGTAATAAAAGAATAAAAAGAATGGAAAGATAAGAGATGATAAGATTTGCTAACAAATTCCATAATAGAAAAATAATCCAAGTAATATTGTTACCTTCCCCAGCAACGGTGCCAAAAACTTGATCGCCCGTGAACTAATATCTAGAATTCACCTAGCAATGGCACTGATCACTCCAAAATGTAACCCAAGAGCACAATCTAGTATGGCGCAAATGCACGGAGATAAATCCTTGGCAACGGCGCCAAAAACTTGATCGGCCCCAGATATACAACCAGAGAACGATTGTAGTTTTACCACAAGCGCACAGTCAAGTGGCGAGCGGGTATCGAACACGAGGAGGTGGTGTTGGCTCCAATCTATCCTAGGTTGGTTTGACTACGAATGTTTTATTGGTGGAGATGGTTATGGAATGATATAATGGAAATGGTGGTGGATGTCGGTGTCGGTGATAAAGAAGTCGGATAAAGTATCAATTCAAATTTAATACAATAAAAGAGTCTATAGCTAGGGAATCCCCACTACGAATCATCATACATCATTGTAAATTGTCACGCCCCGCTTCCCTAAAATGGAGGCGAGACGTGAAAAGGTCCGCACCAGAGTGGAGCGGTGAAGCCCCAAACCCGATAAGCGTCAATAAAACATAAGCAGGTCCCTGTAACCACAAACGGAACAACAATAATAACACAAGGAGAGACAGAAATAAAATCTCAAATCTCAGAATTCGTCCAACATGAAAATTAAGTTCAACATCCAGAAAAGCCACCAGGCTAAAAGAAAGAGTCTAAAGGCCCAGAACAAGGCCAACAAAAGGGACAACATAACAAAGTATGGGTGCTACGCACCATAACTAAAAGCAGTCTAAAGCAAAAGGAAAGCTCTACGAGGACACTAAGACTGATCTCTAGTGTCCACGAAGTCCTCGATCAACGCGGGCTCTGACTCAGCGTCAGCAACCACCACGTCCTCAGCGACAAACTCAAGCTCGGGGTCTAACATGTGTCACCCAAAAGAGAAAAGGGGCACATGTCAGCAAGTCGAATGACTTGTGCAAGGAAACTGAAAGAAAAGTAAACTAACAACCTAGCAGTTAAAGTATGGTGCATGGCATGGCAAGTATTGTATGGAAATAACAAGTGAAGTACAAGTAGCAAGTAACAAGTGGTAGGTGTGACATGTATTGTCCAGTAACAAGTACAAGGGGTCACCCACACACATGTGAGCGCCCTATTGCCCGCAGGCTGTATTCAAGTACAAGGGATCACTCACACACAGGCGAGTGCCCTATTGCCCGCAGGCTGTATTGAGCTCATTTTCTGGACCACGAGCCAGATTTGTAATTGGCCTAGGGTTGTGCCCGCAAAACTGGTGCCTAGCCGGAACAAGTAGCACTAGTATGTAGCGATGCTACGCAATCACGATGAGTGTTCAAGCATGCAATGACATGAGCAGTTATTCGCGTACCGTTGATTAAATTAAACATGATAGGCAAAATGCAATGGCATGAACAGATATTCGCGTATCGTTAATTTAAATTAAACATGGCAGTTAAAGATGCATGGATGACATGAGCAGTTAATACGCGTACCGTTAAGTGAAATTAAACGTGACATACAAGCATGATGAAGGTGACGGACCAAGCTTCGTTGTCAAGCTAGGTCAATGGCGTCTAGACGGCTATCCTTTCACCGTCTAGTCTCTTTTATGCTAAAGCAAGGTAATGGCCTGAGACATAGCGCAAATCAAGAGATGCAAGTTTCACTTGCCTAGCACCGAGGATGACGATCAACGAGGCCGTCACACAAATGCTAACTACGGAGTTGAGATCGCTGCCATGGCAAAACAACATTAAAACATCATCTAACCTAGTTTTATTAGGGTTTCACAAAAACACATTGGGTTATGAGGATATTAAGAGATCGAGTTATTACCGTATTCGGAAGCGGAAGAATGATGCCGAGCAAGCACGTCAATGGAAGAAACGATCCGGGGAACCTAGGGTTCAGATCTGGAATGGATGGGGAAAATCTGGAGAAATGGGGTTTTGGGGATTTTTGAGGGTTGGAGATGACCTAGGGCATGGTGGTTGGTCAAAATGGAGAGGGGGAGAAGCTCTAGATGAAGGAGGAAGGCTAGAGGAAGGTTGGGGAAGATCAGAGGTCAAGGGGGACGGAAAGAGGTCAGGAGAAGAGAAAGAAAGAAAAGAAACGAAGTGGGGTATTTATAGAAAATGACTTGGCGGCAGCCCAGAAATTAGGGTTTCGACACTGATTAGACGGTCAAAGAGCAACCAATGACCGACTAGTTTTTGAACTAGTCGGTCGGTTGACCAACGCAGACTGACTAAGTCCAAACAGTAACTCCTTTACAAAAAATAGGATTTAGATTTAGTCGGTCAAAGAACAACTACTGACCGACTAGTTTCGAATCTAGTTGGTCGATGAACGTTCTTAGACCGACTAAGAATGAATAGTACTTGGTATCAAAATGATCATAGAGCTAGTTGGTTAAAGAACGATTGCTGACCGACTAGTTTGCAACCTAGTCGGTCGACCAATGTTCGTAGACCGACTAACGATAAACAGTAACTCCTGAGAAATTAACAAAGCCAACTAGTCGGTCCATGAAGGTTTGCCGACCGACTAAATCGTCATCTAGTCGGTCGGTTCCCCTTCTTGCACCGGCTAACGTGCACCGAAAGTTCCGAAATGGAGCGCGAAGCTCCGGGATCGATTCCTAAGACTCCTAGGCTTGATCTAACAATAAGATATGACCGATATAAAGCCCGTCACGAATGACGTACTCCAAAATCGACGATTCTAAGGAAGAAGCTAGAAAATCACGACGAAACGATCGAAAATGAAAGCTACGGAGACGAAAACCACACATGAGGAGAAAATCCACCAAAACATATAATATAATATAATAAATCCAGATACTTAAAAACCAGTCGTTACATCCTCCCCAACTTAAGAAAAATTCCGTCCTCGGAATTTCCCAACACTCACGTGTCCGGAAACAAAAGTGGGTAGCGCTCTCGCATCTCATCCTCATTCTCCCAAGTAGACTCCCCAGGCGAGCCGTGTCGCCACATCACCCTCACAAGATTGACAACCTTGTTCCGAAGTGACTTCTGACGCCTATCCAGAATCTGCACTGGCTGCTGGTCATATGTCATATCAGGGCGAACGGTAATCTCCGAGAAATCCACAGCATGGGATGGATCGCTAATGTATCGACGAAGCTGCGACACATGGAAAACATTGTGAACTCCTTCCAAAGATGATGACATGGCTAAGCGATAAGCTACCTCGTTAACTTTCTCCAGAATGTCAAACGGTCCAATGTATCGCGGGCTCAAATTCCCTCGCTTCCCAAAGCGAATCATACCACGATTCGGGGAAATCCTCAAGAACACATGATCGCCTGGCTGAAACTCCAAAGGACGACGTTTAGCATCCACCCAATGCTTAAAACGGTCCTGAGCAATCCTCAACCTCTCCCGAATGTTCCTGACAACATCCACAGCTTCCACAATCATCTCAGGTCCCAACAGCTCCCGATCACCAACGTCATCCCAACTCAATGGCGATCGACATTTCCTCCCATAAAGAGCGGCAAAAGGCGCCATGCTAATACTCGCATGGAAGCTGTTGTTGTAAGAGAACTTACCCGATGTAGATGGTCCTCCCACGAACCCTTGAAATCCAACATGCACGCCCACAGCATGTCCTCCAAGATCTGAATCGTCCTCTCGGACTGGCCATCCGTCTCTGGATGGTACGCCGTGCTGAAACTCAGACGCATAACCAAACTCTTCTGTAAACTCTGCCAGAACTGAGATGTGAACCTCGTGTCTCTGTCCGACACGATGCTCATGGGGACTCCGTGAAGTCGTACAACCTCCTGCACAATTCACGTTACATCACTATCCAAACTAGGAAAAGGAAATAAAAACGGAGATTAAAGAATTTACCTCCATATATCTCCTCGCTAGCGCCTCAGTGGACTGTCCCACTCGGAATGGAATAAAGTGCGCGGATTTGGTCAATCGATCTACGATCACCCAAATCGCGTCATTCTGCTTCGGACTCCGAGGTAGTCCAGTCACGAAATCCATAGTGATGTGTTGCCACTTCCACTCCAGAATCGGAAGCGGTTGCAGCAACCCTGCCATACGCTGATGCTCCGCCTTCACTTGCTGGCAAACCAAACACTTGGCTACACTCCGAGCCACAATCCTCTTCATGCCGTGCCACCAATAGTTCAGAAGAAGATCCTTGTACATCTTGGTCCCACCAGGATGCATAGAATACGGCGAACTGTGTGCCTCCACCATCAACACCTCTCTAATATCCCCAGCTGGCACACACAACCTGGCTCCAAACCTCAGCGAGCCATCCTCATGAATCAAAAAGTCAGTCCGCATACCGGCTTCCACCTGCTACCGAATCTTCACCAGCTTCGGATCCTCAGCCTGGTCAGCCTTGATCCGATCCACAATCGTCGATCGTATCTGCATACACATCAACGAAGAAGCCTCCCCAGGAAGAACAATCTCAACACCAGACTCGCAAAAATCCTGCTGCAATCTCCACTGCGTAGTCAACAACATCACCGATGGAAGCCTACTCAGCGCATCAGGAACCACATTCACCTTGCCAGGGTGATACTGCAAATCAATCTCATAATCCGCCATGAGCTCCAACCATCGACGCTGGCGCATGTTGAGCTCCTTCTGAGTAAAAATATACTTCAAGCTTTTGTGATCGGTGAAAATCTTCACTTTCTCACTCAGCAGGAAGTGCCTCCAAATCTTAAGAGCAAATACAATAGCAGCCAACTCCAAATCATGCGTCGGGTAATTCTTCTCATGAACCTTGAGCTGACGAGAAGCATAAGCCACAACATGTCCATGCTGATGCAAAACACAACTAAGACCCTTGCCAGAAGCATCGCAAAAGATCTCAAATCCACCGCTGCGATCAGGCACAACAAGAATAGTGGCAGTCGTCAACCTCTCCCTCAGAACACCAAAAGCATTCTCACAATCACCCTACCAAACAAAAGGTACATCCTTCCACGTCAATCTGGTCATCGGCTCGGCAATACAGGAAAGTCCTTAATGAAGCGCCGATAGTAACCAGTAAGCCCAAGGAAACTCCGAATCTCAGATGCTGACCACGGAACAGGCCACTCTCTGATGGCCCTGATCTTCTCGAGATCCACTGAAATACCATCTCCAGTCACCACATGCCCGAGAAAAGGAACTCTGTCCAGCCAAAACTCGCACTTCGAAAACTTAGCATACGGCTGATGCTTCCTCAAGATCTCCAATACTGTCCTCAAGTGCGATGCATGCTCCTCCTCTGACTTTGAATAGATCAGAATGTCGTCAATAAAGATAAGGACAAACTTATCCAAAAAGTCGTAGAAAATCATGTTCATCAGATTCATGAAAACTGCGGGTGCGTTGGTTACACCGAAAGGCATAACCACAAACTCGTAATATCCATACTTCATCCTGAACGCTATCTTCGAAACATCATCCTTCTTCACCTTTAGCTGATGATAACCGCTCCTCAGATCCAACTTCGAAAACACCCTCGAACCTCCAAGCTGATCAAAAATATCATCGATGCGAGGCAACGGGTATTTATTCTTGATGGTCACCGCATTCAACTCCCGATAGTCTACGCACATACGACGCGAACCATCCTTCTTCTTCACTAGCAGCATCGGTGCTCCCCACGGAGACACACTAGGATTGATATAACCCTTCTGCATAAGCTCATCCAACTGCCTACGCAACTCTTCCAACTCTGCTGGCGCCATACGATATGGTGTCTTCGAAATGGGCTGCGCTCCTGGAATAAGATCAATAGAAAATTCCAAAGCTCGATCAGGTGGAAACCTAGACATCTCCTCGGGGAAGACGTCATCAAAATCTCACACCACAGCTGGCCTCTCCAACTCCATCTGCATAGCCACAACCTCCACTGGTCTGGCCCGAAATCTGACAGGACCAAGCGAACTGCTACCACGGCTGAACTCAAACACTGGGTGTCCGGGAATCTCGAACACCACCTTCTTCCTCCGACAGTCGATCGTAGCATAGAAGCTCGCAAGCCAGTCCATCCCAAGAACTGCATCATAGTTGATGATGTCGTGGACAATGAAATCAGCGTAAAGCTCATGTCCACAAACCACCAACGAGCAAGAATTGCAACCACAATGCATCGAGACCATGCCATTCCCTGTAATGATATTCCAACTCTTGGAAAGAGAGGACGTCGACAAGGAATGCTTCTCCACAAAGCTCCGAGAAATAATGCACATCGATACACCTGAGTCAAAGAGAACTCATGTAGGATATGTGCACACCAAAATCACACCTGTGATAACCTCATCCATGACTATGCTCTCCTCATCGGTCATCAGAAAAGCCTGCCCTCTCGACGGAACAGCCCGCTGAAAGGCCTGTCTCTGTGGAACAAGAGGCGATCCACGTCCAGCGGGCACAGGAGCTCGCTGCTGCAACGGCTGTGCTGCAATAGGAGCCCACCAAGGCTGCTTCGACTTGGGACACTCCCTGATGGTATGGGCAGGATCTCCGCAGACAATACACTGCCCCAGGAACCTCCTGTTGGTAGCAACAATCTGTGAACTTCGTGTTTGATGATAACAAACGTGTGTGAACGTATTAACGTGTGTGTTAAGTGTTTCAGGAATGGCGAGCTCATGACTAATTTATTAAGAGACTTGGTCAATGGGATGATGTATGAGTTGTTCAGTGCAAGAGGGTTAAGAGAGCAATATGATTCCTCTGGTTGTGTCATACCATTACAAATCACCTTTGGTATAGGCATCCTACTGATTCACTTATCCCTGGCCATTGGACCCCACCAGGCCGAAATTCCTTTTTTTGGCAAAACCCCATAAGTCAACAAAGATTCTATTAAAATGCAAATGGGCTTGTGGGCATCTGGCCTTCAAGTGGTTTTAATATAAAACTGGGTTCGGCCTCTTATCTCCAACATAAAAGTATAAACGAGAGCCTTCCACTTTTTTTGGTTGGGATGATAATAATCTCCAGGCCGATTTCAAAAAGGCCTAAACACAAAAGAAGGAGCCACCCAAGCACAGAGTGCCCTTTCGTTCTTATAAAAATAGGAGAAAGCTTGTTGTTCTTTAAGGGCGTGTGCGCACTAGGGTTTGGAGGAAGCCGAAATAGAGACCTCTTCATTATTTTTTGTTCTTCCCCTTTGAAATATCTCCAAGCACAAGATTCTGGTTCCCCCAAGTGTTGAAAATTCTCCAAGACCAAAATACTGTGATATCCCCTTCGAAATTCTTGAAGACAGGAGCCGCAATTCCCTTTCATGCATGATCACCAAGGGTTTTTAATTCTTTTTAAGAAGCCACAGCTTCCTTGTACACACAATACGTGATCTCCCCTTTTGATTACAAGAGCCGCATCTTTTCTTTTCATGCGAAAATCACAAAGCACCATCCTCTTTGATTAAAATAACCAAGCCTGCGTTTTTTGTATTCCTTGCTCTTTGAATCCAATTTTTGAAACTGAGAGAGCCGATTTTTAAAACCCCAAGACCAAAAGGCTGCAAAAGCTTTGTTTGGCCGTGAGCAATTTTTCCACCAAGCAGTCGTGGGTTGTTTTTATTCTTTGGGGAGTTTTCTTTTTAATATTTCTTTTGCAGGCTTGTGAGGGTGCCGCAAGTTGGCTTCTGTGTGAAGGAGCGCTTCGAGGACATTTTTTTTTGGGAGAGCAGGAGGCCGAAAGGTCTGCAAAGTTTTCTTGTTTGGCGCCTCAGACTTCCATCAATTTCAGAGCGTCGAAATCTTCAGAACCTACTCCAAGGATTGCTGAGACTTTAGAGGGGACTACTACTTGTCAGACTGATCTGACCTCGTGCCGATTGACAGAGACATCAACACCGTCACGATTGAGCAATTCTAAACTCTGAATCTTATTTTTATTAGTGATTTGGTTTTGTGATCTCTGTGAAACGATTTATTATTTGTTTGGGGACTTGGCTAGTTGGGGCTAGCCAAGAGAAAGAGAGCTTTACTAGTATTGTTATTGTTTGGGCACTTTGGTGAGTGCAGGTGCTGAGAGCCAGGTGAGTGTAGGGTTGGTGCCTTAGCTACAGGTTGTACCAGTTAACTTTAATAATCTAGTATTTCTTTTGGGGCTGGATGTAGGTCGTGGGTGCGACCGAACCAGGGTATATCGCATGTGCATGTTGTGACTACTTTTCTATACTCTGCATCTGGTTGATTGTGCTATAACTGTGTGCGATTTCTCGTGGGTTGCACGAGAATTTTTATAAGCCCATTCACCCCCCCTCTAGGCTTAGATCCAGATCCAATAAGTGGTATCAGAGCCAGTTTAGAGGATCTAGCCTAGTTGATCATGTCTATGAATATGTCTGATAGTGCTTTTGCTGAGGGACAGTCTATTTCCCGTCCCCCCAAGTTTAATGGTGTTGATTTTGCTTATTGGAAAACTAGGATGAGGATTTATTTAGCTGCTGTTGATTATGATGTATGGAGCATTGTAGAAAAAGGCTATAAACCTCCCACCATTAATGTTGCTAATAATGAAATGATAAAACCAGAAGATAAGTGGGATGACTTTGATAAGAAGCGTTTTTCATTGAATAACAAAGCTTTGAATGCATTGATCTGTGCTTTAGATAAAGCCGAGTTTAATCGTATATCTCAATGTCAAACTGTGCAGGAAATTTGGCATACTCTGGAGGTGACTCATGAAGGTACATCGCAGGTTAATGAGTCCAGACTTGCGCTACTCAGCACTGAATATGAAAGCTTCCGCATGCTTCCATCAGAGTCGATTAAAGAGATGTTTGCGAGGTTCACAGACATCGTTTACAAATCTACCTCTCTTGGAAAGCCGTACTTGAGTCTGGAGCAGATCAGAAAAATCTTAAGAGCATTGCCTAGTACCTTCCGTCATAAAATCACAGCTATTCAGGAAGCAAGGGATTTATCGCAGATGAAAGTGGAGGATCTGATAGGGAATCTGATGTCCCACGAGCTAGAGCTGCAGAGCATTGAACTGAGAGAGAAAGATGAATTGAAGACTTCAAAGGCAATAGCCCTTCAGGCTAAAGAGGATGAAGATGGAGATGAAGAGGAGGCTTTTTTGGTGAGGAGCTTCAAGAAATATATCAGAACTGGCAACGGGAGATCAGAGATGCTAAAAAGGTTTAATCGCTCTAAATTTAATTCTAATAATAAATCTTTTGAGCAGAATACTACTGATCCGGTTACATGTTTTAAATGCAAAAAGCAGGGACATTTTATGAAGCAATGCCCTCAAGGAAAGAATAACGCTGCGGAACAAAAGGGAAAATCTTTGGTGCTCACATGGGATATGGACAGCGAGGATGAATCTCAAGAGGAAGTTGCACATTCTTCTCTTTGTCTGATGGGAGAACTAGATCAGGTACTTGGCACGGCTAAGGGACAAAAGTGTGAGTGGTACTTAGACTCTGGCTGCTCAAGACACATGTCAGGTGAAAGAGAAAGGTTCCTTAGCCTTACAAAGCATAAAGGAGGAAGTGTTACTTTAGGGGACAATGAAAAATGCAAGGTAATTGGTAAAGGTGTTGTAGGTAACGACACCTTTCGGCTTACAGATGTCCTCTTGGTTGAAAAGTTGAAACATAACCTCATTTCTATCAGTCAGCTGTGTGACAAAGGTATGCAAGTTGAATTTGATGCAAAACTCTGTAGAATCATCGATAGATCCACAGGTGACATTATTATTACTGCAAATAGAAAGAATAATGTTTATACTCTTATGATTGAAGAACTAACTATTTCTAAATGCTTGCTTGTAGGTGAAGAAGAGGCCACACTATGGCATAGACGATTAGCACATGCAAGCATCGGATTGATAAATAAGCTGGAAAACAAAAATTTGGTAAGAGGACTACCGCATCAAACATATGAGAATGGTAAGTTGTGCGTGGCATGCACCAAAGGTAAGCAAACTAGATCTACTTTCTCTAGCATCAATGAAATTGCCACCACACGTATATTGGAATTAGTGCACATGGATTTATTTGGTCCAACAGACATTGCTAGCCTAGGAGGTAAAAAGTATTGTTTAGTATTGGTGGATGACTTCTCTAGATATACATGGGTATACTTCCTAGCCAAAAAATCATACTCATTTGACCATTTTCAAAACTTTTGCATACAAGTTTCTAATGAGAAAAATTCTTCCATTGTAAAAATTAGAAGCGATCATGGAGGTGAGTTTGAAAATGCTATTTTTGAAAAATTTTGTTTTGAAAAAGGAATTTTACATGAATTCTCTTCTCCTAGAACACCTCAACAAAATGGGGTGGTCGAGAGAAAGAATCGCACATTAAAAGAGATGGCTAGGAGTATGTTAAATGAATATAGCTTGCCTATGTCTTTTTGGGCTGAGGCCATTAATACGGCATGCCATGTATGCAATAGAGTTATGCTTAGACCTATACTAAATAAAACATCTTATGAACTATGGCATGGCAACACCTCGAAAGTCTCTTACTTTAGAGTTTTTGGATGCAGGTGCTTTATATTAAATACTGCAGATCAGCTTGGCACCTTTGAATCAAAATCAGATGAGGGAGTGTTCGTAGGATATTCAGCAAGGAGCATAGCATACAAGATTTATAATAAACGCACACTTGCAATTGTTGAATCTATAAATGTAAAGTTTGATGAATCTGATATAAATTCTTTGGATTGCAGGCAGAACATTGAAGAGGAAAATGTAGAACAACAAGGCATTCCAAAAGTTAATGAGGAGCAACTTGAAATACAGAAAGAAGCTGAAACTGATTCGACAGAAATACAAGATGAAGCAGTTACCAGAGGAGAGTTGAGATTCACTCCAAACCACCCACCAGACTTAATCCTAGGTGAGCCTACGGCAGGTATTCGCACACGTTCCTCTTTTAGAGATCTTTGCGATCTATGTATTTATGGTGACTTTATTTCTGTAATAGAGCCTAAGACTATAGATATTGCTTTAGAAGAGGAAAGTTGGGTTTTGGCCATGCAAGAGGAATTAAATCAATTTGTCAGGAATAATGTCTGGAAACTAGTACCTAGACCCACTGATTATCCTGTAGTTGGTACTAAATGGGTGTTTAAGAATAAGCATGATGAATTTGGTAATGTTATTAGAAACAAGGCTAGGTTGGTAGCTAAAGGGTATAATCAAATTGAAGGGATTGATGTGGATGAGACTTTTGCACCAGTTGCTAGGCTTGAGTCCATTAGAATCTTGCTAGCTTTTGCAAGTTATAAAGGGCTCAAACTGAAACAAATGGATGTAAAAAGCGCTTTTCTTAATGGCTACCTAAAAGAAGAGGTATTTGTTGAGCAACCCCCAGGTTTTGAAAGCCATAATTTTCCAAACCATGTTTATAAATTGGAAAAATCTTTGTATGGTCTTAAGCAAGCTCCACGAGCTTGGTATGACCGTCTAAGCACATATTTGTTGGAAAATAATTTTAAAAAGGGGAGTGCTGACAATACACTATTCTTGATGCATGAATCTGAAGACTTTCGCATTGTGCAAATTTATGTTGATGACATTATTTATGGTGCTACTAACGATCTTCTATGTCAAAAGTTTGAGAAAGTCATGCAGGATCAGTTTGAGATGAGCCTTGTGGGAGAGCTGAAATATTTTCTGGGGTTCCAAGTAAAGCAAGGAAAGGAAGGCATCTTTCTATCTCAAACCAAATACATCAAGGAACTTCTGAAAAAGTTTGGGATGGAGAAGTCTAAAGGAATTGGAATGCCGATGTGCCCCAACACGAAAATGGACAGAGATGAACAAGGAGTTGCCGTGGACCAAAAGCTATATCGAGGTATGATTGGTTCTTTGTTGTACTTGACTGCTTCTAGGCCTGATATAATGTTTGCTGTATGTTTGTGTGCACGATTTCAATCAAACCCAAAAGAATCTCATTTGAAAGCCATTAAAAGGATCTTTAGGTACATAATCAGTACACCTACTTTAGGCCTTTGGTATCCTTCTAGTGGTAACTTTGATTTGGTGGGTTATTCTGATGCTGATTATGCGGGTAGTTTAACTGATAGAAAGAGCACTAGTGGCACTTGTTTTATGCTAGGATACTCTTTAGTTTCATGGTCTAGCCGTAAGCAAAATAGTGTTGCATTATCCACTACTGAAGCAGAGTATATTGCCCTCGGCAGTTGCTGTGCTCAAGTACTGTGGATGATGCAAACATTATTTGATTACGGACTAGCTCTTAAAAGAGTTCCTCTTTGATGTGATAGCAAGAGTGCCATAGATCTTTCTAATAATCCCGTTCACCACTCTCGTACTAAACATATTGACGTAAGACACCATTTTCTTAGAGATCACCTCACTAAAGAGGATGTGTCTGTGGAGTTTGTTCCTACGGAATCACAACTTGCAGACATATTCACCAAACCTTTGGTTGAGGCTCGCTTTTGTCGTCTTCGTCTTGAGCTTGGTATTATTGATAAAACTTAGTACAAGCCTCCATGCTTTTTGTATGCTTGAACTTTTTTTTCTTGTTTGTGTGCTAGTAGTTGCATTGTTATGTGTGCATGATTTTTTTTATTTGTGTGATTGCATCTCATGTTTGCTTTAGTATCTCATGCATTCAAAAACAAAAAAAAACAAAAAAAATGGTGCTTCAATATGTATCTTTCTCTTTGATTCATTAAAAGAAGTATTCATGAATGATTTTCATATCTATGTAGAAATTGTTGTATTATTTCTTTTGCTACATGCGCATGTCCATCTTTCTAAATATTCATGGCATGTTCGATGACTGAAAATAACTTGATTTCTACACCACCTACTTCACTTCCACATATATTATTATTGTTGCACATTTGGAGATATAGTTTTTGAAATTGGAAATGTGAATGTAGGAGGAAAACTTAACTGATAATCTAAGGGATATGATATACCTTGCCATGGATAAAAATTGAGCATTAAAAAATGATGATACTACAAGTATAAAAATGAAAAAGACGGTTAATTGCTCTGTATGAAAAATGGATACAATCCTTGGCAACGGTATTACCCACGAGTATCCAACATAAGCTTTATGGGTAAACTTTAGCGTTGGTGTATCTACTCGTCAAGCAATGCCACCCCCACATCTAAGAGTCCTTATAGGCTATGTTTTGGGGTGTGGTACCTTGAACTCATTTTTAATGAGAAGGGAAAAATCAATCCTAGGTGATAGAACGTTATATGGAAAATGTGGGTCGGTTTTGGTTGACTTTCCTAAATGATTCTCCCTATGTGCTTCAATTTTAATCATCACACTTTACACGTTGGTGAGGTCATGGTTGTTTCATTTCATCGGATTTTGACTTGATTATTCTACGAGTGTATGCATGCAATTGTTGGTAATGGTTAATAATACACTTTTCTTTTGCATAATATATGATTTTGACTTCGTGGTATGACTTTTGATGATAACAAAGGGGGAGAAAAATTTGGGAAAGATTTGGTACGTAGTGTGCTTGGTACTTAGTGTATTTGGCATTGGTACTTAGTGTGCTTGGTACTTAGTGTATTTAGCATTGTTATTTGGCATTTCGTTCTATCTTTTAATGCTCGCAAATATATGATTGTCTGATTAAGGGGGAGCATTAATGATTATTGGGAAAGCACAATAGTATGGGGAGCATGCTACTTTTCACATCATTGTTAGCACATCATTGTCATCACTATATATCATTACATGTCACCCTCGATTGTCACACTTTCACACACACTATTTGGAACTTTATTGTGCAAATCTTTTACTTAGTTTGTCATCATCAAAAGGGGGAGAGTGTTGGTAGCAACAATTTGTGAACTTCGTGTTTGATGATAACAAACGTGTGTGAACGTATTAACGTGTGTGTTAAGTGTTTCAGGAATGGCGAGCTCATGACTAATTTATTAAGAGACTTGGTCGATAGGATGATGTATGAGTTGTTCAGTGCAAGAGGGTTAAGAGAGCAATATGATTCCTCTGGTTGTGTCATACCATTACAAATCACCTTTGGTATAGGCATCCTACTGATTCACTTATCCCTAGCCATTGGACCCCACCAGGCCGAAATTCCTTTTTTTTTGGCAAAACCCCATAAGTCAACAACAATTCTATTAAAATACAAATGGGCTTGTAGGCATCTGGCCTTCAAGTGGTTTTAATATAAAACTGGGTTCGGCCTCTTATCTCCAACATAAAAGTATAAACGAGAGCCTTCCACTGTTTTTTGGTTGGGATGATAATAATCTCCAGGCCGATTTCAAAAAGGCCTAAACACAAAAGAAGGAGCCACCCAAGCACAGAGTGCCCTTTCGTTCTTATAAAAATAGGAGAAAGCATGTTGTTCTTTAAGGAAGTGTGCGCACTAGGGTTTGGAGGAAGCCGAAATAGAGACCTCTTCATTATTTTTTGTTCTTCCCCTTTGAAATATCTCCAAGCACAAGATTCTGGTTCCCCCAAGTGTTGAAAATTCTCCAAGACCGAAATACTGTGATATCCCCTTCGAAATTCTTGAAGACAGGAGCCGCAATTCCCTTTCACGCATGATCACCAAGGGTTTTTAATTCTTTTTAAGAAGCCGCAGCTTCCTTGTACACACAATACGTGATCTCCCCTTTTGATTACAAGAGCCGCATCTTTTCTTTTCATGCGAAAATCACAAAGCACCATCCTCTTTGATTAAAATAACCAAGCCTGCGTTTTTTGTATTCCTTGCTCTTTGAATCCAATTTTTGAAACTGAGAGAGCCGATTTTTAAAACCCCAAGACCAAAAGGCTGCAAAAGCTTTGTTTGGCTGTGAGCAATTTTTCCACCAAGCAGCCGTGGGTTGTTTTTATTCTTTGGGGAGTTTTCTTTTTAATATTTCTTTTGCAGGCTTATGAGGATGCCGCAAGTTGGCTTCTGTGTGAAGGAGCACTTTGAGGACATTTTTTTGGGAGAGCAGGAGGCCGAAAGGTCTGCAAAGTTTTCTTGTTTGGCGCCTCAGACTTCCATCAATTTCAGAGCGTCGAAATCTTCAGAACCTACTCCAAGGATTGCTGAGACTTTAGAGGGGACTACTACTTGTTAGACTGATCTGACCTCGCGCCGATTGACAGAGACATCAACACCGTCATGATTGAGCAATTCTAAACTCTGAATCTTATTTTTATTAGTGATTTGGTTTTGTGATCTCTGTGAAACGATGTATTATTTGTTTGGGGACTTGGCTAGTTGGGGCTAGCCAAGAGAAAGAGAGCTTTACTAGTATTGTTATTGTTTGGGCACTTTGGTGAGTGCAGGTGCTGAGAGCCAGGTGAGTGTAGGGTTGGTGCCTTAGCTACAGGTTGTACCAGTTAACTTTAATAATCTAGTATTGCTTTTGGGGCTGGATGTAGGTCGTGGGTGCGACCGAACCAGGGTATATCGCCTGTGCATGCTGTGACTGCTTTTCTATACTCTGCATCTGGTTGATTGTGCTATAACTGTGTGCGATTTCTCGTGGGTTGCACGAGAATTTTTATAAGCCTATTCACCCCCCTCTAGGCTTAGATCCAGATCCAACACCTCCTACACTGATCCCTGAGGTGCCCGGTCTTGCCGCAGAAATGGCAAGTCTTCAGAATAGGCCCTCCTGGCCTCTTGAACTGCACCAGATGATTAGGCTTAAAACCAGGCCTAACCACTGCCCTGGCCTGCTCCACAGGCCTCTTCCCAGCTCCTGAAACATGTCCCTTCCTCTGGTTCAAATTCAACTCCTGCCGCCTCGCAGCAATCAGAACCTTCTGATATGTCTCCAGGTCAGAAGAGGTCATAAAACTCTGAAGCTCCAAGGCAAGTCCCTGGAGGAACAGCTGAGCTTTCTCATCGGCATCTTGCACCATCTTTGGTGCAAACCGACTGAGCCTCGTGAACTCTTGGTGGTACTGATCCATCGACAAGCTCCCCTGCTTCAGATCTATGAAGCGCTGCAGCATCACCTGTCTAGCAGCCTTCGGGAAGAATTCTCCATCAAATCTGGACTTAAAGGTAGCCCAAACTATCGGCTCCACCAGCATCTTCTCTTCGGCATCCCACCAGTTTCTGGCATTATCCTTCAGCTGCCTCTTAGCCAAATCAACCCATCTAGCCGGGTTAATTTTCGCCATCGCCAGGGTATCCTCAATGTTCCGAATCCACTCATCGGCAGCCAGAGGACCCTCAGACCCATCAAAATATGCGGGACCCAGCTCCCGAAATTGCTTCGCTCCCGGCTCGGAGCGAGGGGCATCCGGAAGTGCCCGAGCAGCTCGAGCAAGTGGAGCATTCTGGACTTGCAGAAGCACGCCCTGCTGCACCTGCATCATCTGGAGCATCATCCGCATCATCTCTCCATTAGTGGGTTCCCGCTCAGGCTCCTCGTCATGAGGGGGCGCACCACTACCTCCGCCACGGGTGAATCGCCTTCCTGCCATCTAGTGACACAAAAAACGAAGCAGATTAGACTCATAGCTTATGACTCGGATGTCGAACTTAGTTTATTGGACATTCTAATATTATTATCGTTATTCTGATAATCGCAGTTACAGAAGAGGACCTGCATGGGCCACCAACAAAACCTGTCACGCCCCGCTTCCCTAAAATGGAGGCGAGACGTGAAAAGGTCTGCACGAGAGTGGAGCGGTGAAGCCCCAAACCCGATAAGCGTCAATAAAACATAAGCAGGTCCCTGTAACCACAAACAGAACAACAATAATAACACAAGGAGAGACAGAAATAAAATCTCAAATCTCAGAATTCGTCCAACATGAAAATTAAGTTCAACATCCAGAAAAGCAACCAGGCTAAAAGAAAGAGTCTAAAGGCCCAGAACAAGGCCAACAAAAGGGACAACATAACAAAGTATGGGTGCTACGCACCGATAACTAAAAGCAGTCTAAAGCCAAAGGAAAGCTCTACAAGGACACTAAGACTGATCTCCAGTGTCCACGAAGTCCTCGATCAACGCGGGCTCTGACTCAGCGTCAGCAACCACCACGTCCTCAGCGACAAACTCAAGGTCGGGGTCTAACATGTGTCACCCAAAAGAGAAAAGGGGCACATGTCAGCAAGTCGAAAGACTTGTGCAAGGAAACTGAAAGAAAAGTAAACTAACAACCTAGCAGTTAAAGTATGGTGCATGGCATGGCAAGTATTGTATGGAAATAACAAGTGAAGTACAAGTAGCAAGTAACAAGTGGTAGGTGTGACATGTATTGTCAAGTAACAAGTACAAGGGGTCACCCACACACATGTGAGCGCCCTATTGCCCGCATGCTGTATTCAAGTACAAGGGATCACTCACACACAGGCGAGTGCCTTATTGCCCGCAAGCTGTATTGAGCTCGTTTTCTGGACCACGAGCCAGATTTGTAATTGGCCTAGGGTTGTGCCCGCAAAACTAGTGCCTAGCCGGAACAAGTAGCACTAGTATGTAGCGATGCTACGCAATCACGATGAGTGTTCAAGCATGCAATGACATGAGCAGTTATTCGCGTATCGTTAATTAAATTAAACACGATAGGCAAAATGCAATGGCATGAACAGATATTCGCGTACCGTTAATTTAAATTAAACATGGCAGTTAAAGATGCATGGATGACATGAGCAGTTAATACGTGTACCGTTAAGTGAAATTAAACGTGACATACAAGCATGATGAAGGTGACGGACCAAGCTTCGTTGTCAAACTAGGTCAATGGCGTCTAGACGGCTATCCTTTCACCGTCTAGTCTCTTTTATGCTAAAGCAAGGTAATGGCCTGAGACATAGCGCAAATCAAGAGATGCAAGTTTCACTTGCCTAGCACCGAGGATGACGATCAACGAGGCCGTCACACAAATGCTAACTAAGGAGATGAGATCGCTGCCATGGCAAAACAACATTAAAACAACATCTAACCTAGTTTTATTAGGGTTTCACAAAAACACATTGGGTTATGAGGATATTAAGAGATCGAGTTATTACCGTATTCGGAAGCGGAAGAATGATGTCGAGCAAGCACGACAACGGAAGAAACGATCAGGAGAACCTAGGGTTCAGATCTGGAATTGATGGGGAAAATCTGGAGAAATGAGGTTTTGGGGATTTTTGGGGGTTGGAGATGACCTAGGGCATGGTGGTTGGTCAAAATGGTGAGGGGGAGAAGCTCTAGATGAAGGAGGAAGGCTAGAGGAAGGTTGGGGAAGATCAGAGGTCAAGTGGGAAGGAAAGAGGTCAGGAGAAGAGAAAGAAAGAAAACAAACGAAGTGGGGTATTTATAGAAAATGACCTGGCGGCTGCTCAGAAATTAGGGTTTCGACACTGATTAGTCGGTCAAAGAGCAACCACTGACCGACTAGTTTGTGAACTAGTCGGTCGGTTGACCAACACAGACCGACTAAGTCCAAACAGTAACTCCTGTACAAAAAATAGGATTTAGATTTAGTCGGTCAAAGAACAACTACTGACCGACTAGTTTCGAATCTAGTCGGTCGATGAACGTTCTTAGACCAACTAAGAATGAATAGTACTTGGTATCAAAATGATCATAGAGCTAGTCGGTTAAAGAACGATTGCTGACCGACTAGTTTGCAACCTAGTCGGTCGACCAATGTTCTTAGACCGACTAACGATAAACAGTAACTCCTGAGAAATTAACAAAGCCAACTAGTCGGTCCATGAAGGTTTGCCGACCGACTAAATCGTCATCTAGTCGGTCGGTTCCCCTTCTTGCACCGGCTAACGTGCACAGAAAGTTCCGAAATGGAGCGTGAAGCTCCGGGATCGATTCCTAAGACTCCTAGGCTTGATCTAACAATAAGATATGACCGATATGAAGCCCGTCACGAATGACTTACTCCAAAATCGACGATTCTAAGGAAGAAGCTAGAAAATCACGACGAAACGATCGAAAATGAAAGCTACGGAGACGAAAACCACACATGAGGAGAAAATCCACCAAAACATATAATATAATATAATAAATCCAGATACTTGAAAACCAGTCGTTACATAAATATTGAATCTCAATATTACTAGGCTTGTGTTGGGGTGAACTAGTCGTAACTGAATAGAGAACCAAGCTCACGCTCTCACGCTATTGCCGGTCTATAGCAACCTAGGATAGGGCCCAATCTCTTGCAAACCCTAGCCTAAGCCACTAGCATTAGGATCGACATCATCGTTCAATCGCCCCCCGAGCCTACTCTCGTGCAAACTCAAGTTACGATCTAGGTCGTGATAGTTCATATCCGTCCAATCTCTTGCAAACGAATATAGGTATAGATTTATAATAAAAATCCCAGCTTTGGCCCAATCTCTTGCAAACCAAGTCTAGAGAATCTCGATTATAAACCTAAATCGAATATCTAGGCCTTCCCATCGATTAGAATCCAATCTCTTGCAAACCCCAATCGATGGAAATCCCTAGCTATCCATAATAAATCGATCACAACCTAACCTCTTTCATCACAAAATCTGAAATTAGATCCATAGGGTTCATCCCCATGCCCTAGAACAACAAATCTACTCAAGCATATCAATAACGATATGAGAATCAATAAAAATCATTGCTTGCATACAAAAAGATAGAAAAACAAAGATTCAAATAACAAGAACAAAATACTTAGCTTTGATGAAGATCTTCAATCCAAATACAAGCTTTTAGATCCAAGAGGGGGCCTAGGGCATGGCCTAACCTCTAAAATAATTCCTAAGAAAACATCATGGGAAACCCCTCTAATGACGGCTACAACCCTCTTAAATAGCCCCCAAAAACCCTAACAAAACTGCCCAAAACCCCCCTGAAACCCGCGCCCAAAACTGAATCTGTGCGTAACTTAAATTCTGCGCTAGTCGCGACTCGGCCGAGTGGGAAGCTCACTCGGCTGAGTGGGAATTCCCGCAGAATTTCCAGAAAACAACACTCTGTCAAAAACTGGCAAAAACTGGTCACTCGGCCTAGTGGGAATCTCACTCGGCCGAGTGGAAATGTCACTCGGCCGAGTGACACTGACATGCGATTTCCAGCACTGTAGCATCGACTTGTAGAAATTCCCCAGATTTCATCTGACCTCCGATTGAAGCGTTCTTGGCGGCGTTGGAACCGTCATGAAGTCTGTTATCTATAAAAAATATGAGAAAAATACTTTGACCTCTGGAATGATAGCAGATTTTAAAATAGTGGAAGGTTGTCTGAAAATCTGAGCGTGTGTGTCATCGGCATCACTCGGTCGAGTGGGCATCTCTACTCGGCCGAGTAGGTCTCCGAAGGATCTCTGAAAATTCCAGTAACTTCGGCCTTTCTCTGGACAATTTCCCTGTACCACTCGGGCGAGTGAGATTTCACATTCGGCCGAGTGGGATTTCTTCGTTCGGCCGAGTATACTCTGAAATTAGCTCTGTGTGCGTATCCGTTCTAGTCGACCGAGTGGGGTTTCTTGTTCGGCCGAGTGAGTGCTCCACTCGGACGAGTGGCATGCTGTAAATGCCCAATCTTCTCCATTTCTCCTCCTCATCGCTCTCACGAAGTTTCTTCTTCTTCCACCCATCTTCCATCATTGAATGGCCCTCAAATGAGCCGGGTTAACACTCCTTAGCGCTTGTAAACCCGTTGATCTCAAAATCTCTCCAAATCACTCCATATTTCCTGAAATACGATAAAAACAATAAATAGTGAAAAGCATCGCAATGTTGTTGAATAATCATGAAAAACGCGATATGGGCGATCAAAACGGCATGCAAACATGCAGAAAAAAGGTGCAAAATATGGAGTGATCAAAATCCCCCAAGCTTACCTCTTACTCGTCCTCGAGGAAGATAAGTAGAGAGACGAACTCGGGAGATGAAAGCAAGGAAAATGAAATTAAAAAGAAAGAACACGAGGTGGAAGGGGTCGCTAGATTATTCTCTCAGATCTCAAGCCATAAGCTACACATCATGATAACTTGGAAAATACGAATAACATGCTATACGGATTTCATATCTTATTTAAACATGGTACCTGCAAGCTTTTAAGAACAAAGGAATGGATTCTCTAGATTCATACAATCAATTCATATCCACATCACGCATTTCATAGAATTTAATATACAAATGTTGGCGATGCACTTTTCAATCAAAAGTTATAAATGAAGCATATAAGATACACACCAATCATGCAATAGAGAATAGAATAAGAGTCATGGCATTCACATATTTATTTCAAATCATGAAAAATCTCCATATCTAATATATTTTGTGAAGTCTAAGCATTATCGAATATTCCCATTCATGCACGTCTCCACTCTAATGTCATACTCACTCATATGGTCAAATGAATTCACCCCCCCAAGCTTAGTTTGAGGCATCACATCTAAAGGAATATGATAGTGAAAATGGGATTTTGCCTTGGGTTTCCCAAGTATTTTGTGGCTCCAATAATGAGATAAAGAAATATTTTTCTTTCCTTTTTTTGAACTCTTTCTCTTTCTTTTCATATTTTTCTTTTCGGAATTTTGTAGGAGCTATTTGATTTGTTCTTTTTGGTTTTTGGCTCCTTTTTGGCTTTTTGGAATTTTTGGAGCAACATTTTTCTTTTGTAGGGATTTTTGGGAAATAAATGCGATATAAGTAGCTTTAGGAGGTGAACTCAAGTGACATGTAGAGAATAAAAAGATATATGTGGAGAAAGAAATAATGTAGCACTCGGTTCACTCTAAGACGTGCACGAACGGTTCAATAAAATAATACTTCAACTAAAACTCATATGTAAGCATGGATATTCTCAATCATCTTAATAAAAAGTGAAGTCAAGCGGTAAAGCGCACAATCATATCAAGCATGCAACACGAGGCGAATAAGACAATAAGGCAGATGCTTCCGTTATACAATTGATGCGTGAATCTTGGTGCACATCCAATAAAAGCATAATAAACACTAATCCATACATTCAGCTTCAATTGATATCATACATTCATATAGATGAATCATCAAAATAATATATAAGCAAGCACATGAATAGCAAGACTATGGAATACTCAAAGTAGCATGGCAAGGAATAATAAGCATCGTGATGGTTGGTAAAGCAATAAGAGATATCATCATACAAAACTCATCTAGCGGAAGAAGAGAAAGGAAAATAAAGAAATAAAAAAAATAAAAGAGAGGAAAGAAAAGAAAAACAAGCACACAACATGATGCATGATCACACATAAAAGGAAAATAAGATGGAAAATTCAAAAAGATGATGCAAAATTTTGAAAAATTTTAAAAACCTTAAAATAAAGTAAAAATGCAACTAATGCTTCTAAATGGCATGGAAATGCACTCCCCCAAGCTTAAACTTCACATTGTCCTCAATGTGATCATAGTGAAAGAATATGAGGAACAATGATAATAATAAGGGGGATGAATGGAAACTGATGAAATGAATAACATGAAATCCTAATGCAACTACATGCACATACAATGATGCATGAGAGCGCCTTCCCCCAAGCGTATACCAAACAATCCTATTCAAATGACTCGATCAAAAATATCACGGCTTCACTAAGCGAGATCAAGTCAAACAAATAAGAAAGTAATGTTTCACTTGAAAGAAATGCCCGGTGGTAGTGAGCAAAAGGGTGTGGCATATAAAAATATGAAGAGGGCAATTAATATATATAACAGGTTTGGGGTTTAAATGATTATTGTTGCCGTCATATGAGGTGATATTTATTCAAGCAAATCTATACGGTCCTCTCGCTGTCGAGAGAATTCGTGTTTATTTCAAGCATAAAAATTTCTACACTATTGGATTGATATCACCTATAGCAAAAGGTGGATCCAATATCTTTGCCAGTGCAGGCAACTGCTCCAACTTCTCCTTCCGTGGCTCTGCCAGATGCGTGTGTCCACGGACTCCAACGAACTCCAGCAATGCATCCTCCAGCATTCCCACAAGGACTCCACCTGTACCCTGCATAGAATAGGATGCATCAGTTCGCTGCAAAAAATTCACCCTCATAATAAAAGTATCCCAAAGAGGATCATCTATAGAAATATATGAAATAAATAATGGTGGACGATACTTCCCTGGAAATAATCCAATATCCTCACGTGCCGTAATAGCTGTCTCCATGGTGTCTTCTCTATGCTGCTCAGGTAAATCTAGAACATATGTGTGGACCTCATCAAGATGCTCCTCATCATCGTCAGACTCATCCTAGTGCACCTCTTGATCATATTCATATGCGTCCATGGGTGCTAACTCCTCGCTCTCCTGCTCGTATACATCCCATTGTACCTTTTGTTCATATGTATGTGTATCCTGAAATGGAGCCTTAAGCTCTGTGGGATAGTCCTCGGCGTCAATGGAAGGATGAGGTGGCTGCGGGATCTCAAATGGAGGAGGGTATTGCTCGGGATCCTCATGAATGGCTATGTCCTCGTCCCGATGCATGACCTCCTCGGCGATAAGCTCTGGCTATGTGTGTAAGACCTCCTCATCAATATGCTCTGGCTCGACAGTGTGCTCTTTTGCCTTCTCATCAATATGCTCTGTAGGCTCTCTCTAGAATGGTGATGCTGGCTCCTCATGTGTGTCAACTTGTGGGGATGTATCATATGGAGGGGAATGCCCGCAATCAATCTGAAAATATAGTCTATCCCCCTCAAGACTGACATGGATGTCCTCCTCAATTGTTCCTGCAGCTGAAACACGGTTCATAACAAAATCTGCAAATCGTCGCTCAAATGCATCACCTGCTGTAATGCTCTCTGAACCGGTGAACCTCACTGACTCCAAGAGGCCCTCCAATAATCTTTGAAATGTGTCCTCCTCTGGATGCGTACATGAATCAATTTCTGCTTCCCCCACGGCCTCTTCGTCCATCCATTCTTTATGTGCAATAGTTGTATCGTAGGATGTGGGATCGATGACGGCACATTCTGGCTCTGGCAAAATATGACAGGTGATGCTTCTTGCCCATAATATGAAGAAGCAGAACTGATATATTTGGAAATCTATGCAACCTTAAGCTTAAGCGCATTCATTTTAAGTACCCTCTTCGTCCATTCCAATTGAAGGTTGCTCTTATCAAGCCTGGCTTATATTTCAATCTGGTGTGCATGCATCTCATCAAAAAAATTTTCTCCCATCTGAGCACTCTGATCAAAATAGTATTCTCCCATCTGAGCACTCTGATCAAAATAGTATTCTCCCATCTGAGCACTCTGATCAAAATCTATGGTCAACGTAGTATAATCAATAACACCCGATTAACAAAGCTAAATACCTGTAGAAAAATATCAGTGGCATAAAAGAATCTCGAAATGATAGTAATGGTGGCGGGGGTGAAAATTTCTTTAAAATTTTTTTCTTTTTAAGTCTAATCAACCTAATTGTGACAAATTGGCACCCAACGGGAAACACCTCCCCGGTAACGACGCCAAAAACTTGATCGCTCCAAAATGTAACCCAAGAGCACAACCTAGTATGGCGTAAATGCACGGATATAAATCCCCGGCAACGGCGCCAAAAACTTCATCGGCCCCGGATATACACCCAGAGAACGATTGTAGTTTTACCACAAGCGCACGGTCAAGTGGCGAGCAGGTATCGAACACGAGGAGGTGGTGTTGGCTCCAATCTATCCTAGGTTGGTTTGACTACGAATATTTTATTGGTGGAGATGGTTATGGAATGATATAATGGAAATGGTGGTGGATGTCGGTGTCGGTGATAAAGAAGTCGGATAAAGTATCGATTCAAATTTAATACAATAAAAGAGTCTAGAGCTAGGGAATCCCCACTACGGATCGTCATACATCATTGTAAATAGTGAATCTCAATATTACTAGACTTGTGTTGGGGTGAACTAGTCGTAACTGAATAGAGAACCAAGCTCAAGCTCTCACGCTATTGTCGGTCTATAGCAACCTAGGATAGGGCCCAATCTCTTGCAAACCCTAGCCTAAGCCACTAGCATTAGGATCGACATCATCGTTCAATCGCCCCCCGAGCCCACTCTCGTGCAAACTCGAGTTACGATCTAGGTCGTGATAGTTTGTATTCGTCCAATCTCTTGCAAACGAATATGGGTATAGATTTATAATAAAAATCCCAGCTTTGATCCAATCTCTTGCAAACCAAGTCTAGAGAATCTCGATTATAAACCTAAATCGAATATCTAGGCCTTCCCATCGATTAGAATCCAATCTCTTGCAAACCCCAATCGATGGAAATCCCTAGCTATCCGTAATAAATCGATCACAACCTAATCTCCTAGCAACTCTAGCAATTTAGAAATTCATTCATCACAAATCTGAAATTAGATCCATAGGGTTCATCCCCATGCCCTAGAACAATAAATCTACTCAAGCATAGCAATAACGATATGAGAATCAATAAAAATCATTGCTTGCATACAAAAAGATAGAAAAACAAAGATTCAAATAACAAGAACAAAATACTTAGCTTTGATGAAGATCTTCAATCCAAATACAAGCTTTTAGATCCAAGAGGGGACCTAGGGCATGGCCTAACCTCTAAAATAATTCCTAAGAAAACATATTGGGAAACCCCTCTAATGACGGCTACAACCCTCTTAAATAGCCCCCAAAAAACCCTAACAAAACTGCCCAAAAACCCCCTAAAACCCGCGACCAAAACTGAATCTGCGCGTAACTTAAATTCTGCGCCAGTCGCGACTCGACTGAGTGGGAAGCTCACTCGGCCGAGTGGGAATTCGTGCAGAATTTCCAGAAAACAGCACTCTGTCAAAAAATAGCAAAAACTGGTCACTCGACCGAGTGGGAATCTCACTCGGCCGAGTGGAAATGTCACTCGGCCGAGTGACACTGACATGCGATTTCCAGCACTGTAGCATCGACTTGCAGAAATTCCCAGATTTCATCCGACCTCCGATTGACACGTTCTTGGCAGCGTTGGAACCGTCATGAATTCTGTTATCCATAAAAAATATGAGAAAAATACTTTGACCTCTGGAATGATAGCAGATTTCAAAATAGTGGAAGGTTGTCTGAAAATCTGAGCGTGTGTGTCATCGGCATCACTCGGTCGAGTGGACTTCTCCACTCGGTCGAGTGGGCTTCTCTACTCGGCCGAGTAGGTCTCCAAAGGATCTCTGAAAATTCCAGTAACTTCGGCCTTTCTCTGGGCAATTTTCATGTACCACTCGGGCGAGTGAGATTTCACATTCGTCCGAGTGGGATTTCTTCGTTCGACCGAGTATACGCTGAAATTAGCTCTGTGTGCGTATCCGTTCTGGTCGGCCGAGTGGGGTTTCTTGTTCGGCCGAGTGAGTGCTCCACTCGGCCGAGTGGCATGCTGTAAATGCCCAATCTTCTCTGTTTCTCCTCCTCGTCGCTCTTACGAAGTTCCTTCTTCTTCCACCTATCTTCCATCGCTGAATGGCCCTCAAATGGACCTGGGTGACACTCCTTAGCGATTGCAAACCTGTTGATCTCAAAATTGCTCCAAATCGCTCCATATTTCCTAAAATACGACAAAAACAATAAATAGTGAAAAGCATCGCAATGTTGTCGAATAATCTTGAAAAACGCGATATGGACGATCAAAACGGCATGCAAACATGCAGAAAAAAGGTGTAAAATATGGAGTGATCAGGCACGAACACCAATTGCTAAATGTGTCCCAAATGCGAATCCACGGCACTTTATGCAAGCGTACAGTGTCAAGTAATAATATAAAAGATATCGATCCCACAGGGAAGGTATGAATGTTATTGTCTTGGGTTATTTTTAAATCTCAGAATATAGATAGCAGCCGGTTTCGAAAGATTGTTTGTTTAGGATTGTGAACAATTAATAAAGACTAGGGCTTTAAGACTCACGACTAGGATCGTCGAACGTCGATGCTTGGTTAAGACTCTTTTGTTGCGTTGGTTTTATGGGGATTGTCGCATCCAAGATGTGGAATTCATGGTTCTAGGCATCATGAATCTAACGTATTGCATTAACCGTAGGCACACACACATGCATTAAGAATCGACAATATTCATGCCACTGTCATGGACGGAATGATCTCGGCTCACGCCACTCTCGTAGATTAGATATTCGATGTATTTTGGTGGCTCTCATTGATGCAATGGTGGTAGCCGTCAATTAGTAATATAGTTCGTCGGTGGATTCCATCAAGACACGAGCCAGGCATGGTCACGAGTCCCAATTGAATCCATTAACTCTCTACTTAAGCCTATAGGATACTCCTTAAGCCAATCGATTCCACCGATCGTGGACACGATCTCAGTACGAGTTCTCCTACAAACTTTGTAAGATTAACCAAAATACTTTCCTTTTATTCCAACACAACCTAAAAATCCTAAATTTGCATTTCAATCCTAAAATCTGTGGGCTAATCCATTAGCCCTAGATAGAACTACTCACGCATCAAAGAAATAACAACAAAATATTCAATAGATGCAATAGAATTCATCATAGCAATGGAAAACATCAACAAGCACTAAAAAGTGTAGAGAATTGTTACCAACGCATCGTAGAGCAATATTAATCCAAAGAGAATTAAGAAGACAAGATTCCTTGCGTGAAATAGCAATAAAAATCCAAGCTTTGCTTCATACAAAATAGCGACGGCCCAATTTCTCAAAACCCTAGTTAAAACTAAACTAAGAGTTTCTCTAAAGTTCCTCTCTGACAATAAAGCTAAAAACATCCTTAAATACATGGGAAAGATCCCAAAAAATCTCAAAAAATCTGGGCACTTGGGCCCACAAACTAGGCTGGTCGTCGGCTACTCGACCGAGTAGAGGAGCCTACTCGGTCGAGTCAGCTACAGGCTCCCCTTGCTACTGCTTCTGCATCTGGTAGATACGGGCTACTCGGTCGAGTAGCCCCCTACTCAGTCGAGCTACAGTAGATCCAAACTTCCTCCAAAACATCGTTATGTTTCTATACAACTCGGGTCGAGCAGGTGAGCTGCTCGGTCGAGTTGCTTTGCTATTCGGTCGAGTTGGGATGCCTTGGAGAGCAGCTCAAAATCTTCATCTGTTTGCTGCGACTCGGGTCGAGTCGGATGTCTGCTGGTCGAGTAGGTCTGAGCCGTTTTCTGTGCGAATTCTGCATGTCAACTCGGCCGAGTGGCTGATGCTACTCAGTCGAGTCACCTGGAAAACCGATCTCAACTTTGCTATTTCTCGTTCTCTCCTCCCCCTCTCCTCTAATCTTCTTCCATTCCTTGGCGAACTCTCTTGGAGCCTTGCCAATGATGTCTCAGACGTGCCGGATGTGTCCATATCCCAAAATAGCTCCAATTCGCTCCGAAACTCCTAAAAATCCAAAAAGCTATACAAACCCCGAATATGGCATTAGAAGCGCGATAATATATGAAAATATGGATTTTGGAGACGAATATAATATGAAATGATGCGGTAAAAACATGTAAAATATGAACACATCAGTAAGCTGAAAGGTGTCGTTACCTACAACACATTTACCAATTACCTTGCATTTTCCATTGTCCCCTAAAGTAACACTTCCTCCTTCATGCTTTACAAGGCTAATGAACTTTTCGATATCACCTGTCATGTGTCTTGAGCAGCCAGAGTCTAAGTACCACTAACACCATTGTCGCTTAGCTACACATAAGAAGAACATGATACATGTGACCTAGGAATCCAAATAGGTCCACTGTTGTTAGTCACTGTACCTTTTCGAACCCAAATTTGATTAATTTAATGTTTGTGTTCCTATACTTGCAATTATAATAAGCATGGCCAACACCACCACATGTATAGCATTTAGCAAACACACTCCTTCCTACACTAGTTTCTTTTTTATTCTTTCTATTAATTCTTGGCCTTTCATCAATTTTATTTCCATAGCCCAAACTACGCCTATTATTTCCATGTATCCGATTTTCTAGAATAATGTCTAATGAATGCTTTCCAACACGAAATTTTTTAATGGTAAGCTCAAGATCAGATACTTTAGATTTTAAGTTCATGTTTTCATTAACAAGCATGGTACATTTACAGATAATAACCTTTTTGTTGTCTTCCTCACTCTTTTTAAAATTAGTAGTCTTCTTTTCTAGCTCAGGAACGTTTTTCTTTATGCATGTTGTTTTCTTTTAAGAAAATAGGATAGTTAAGGCATTAAATTTTTTCAGGCAGGCTAGCTTTTTCTTTTTTCAATGAACTAATTGTAGAATTACATGCAGCAAGCTTTTCTTTCATTTCATCAACTTCTAATGACATGTTATAATTGTCTTGTTGCAATTCAATGTTAGAACTTTTAAACTTCTCTAGATTGGATTCAAGTCTCTCTACAGTTGATTCCAATCTTACATTTTCATCTTGCATCTCTTTAAAAGCAGTCATAAGTTGAGCTTTGGTGCAAGATTTTACCTCATCAAGCTCTCCCATCAAGCAAAGGAAGGAGTGCGCAACTTCCTCTTGAGATTCATCTTCGCTGTCTATATCCCATGTTAATACTAGAGATTTCCTTTTGCTCCGCAGTGTTGTTCTTTGATTGAGGGCATTGCTTCATATAGTGTCCCCGCTTTCTGCATTTAAAACATATAACATGATCAGTAGTAGTTTGCTGAGAAGATTTATTAGTAGAATTAGACTTGTTAGAACGATTAAACCTTTTTAGCATTTTTGACCTCCCATTGCCTGTTCTGATATATCTTCTGAAACTTCTGACCAAAAATGCTTCCTCCTCATCCCCATCTTCATCCTCCTTAGCCTGAAGGGCTATTGTTGTTGAAGTCTTGATCTCATCTTTCTCTCTAATTTTAATGCTCTGTAGCTCAAGCTCATGGGACATCAGGTTCCCTATCAGGTCTTCCACTTTCATCTGTGATAGATCCTTTGCTTCCTGGATGGCTATGATTTTGGGACGGAAGGAGCTCGGCATGATATCAAGATCATTCTGATTTGCTCTTGACTTAAGTACGGCTTTCCAAGAGAGCTAGATTTGTAGATGATGTCTGTGAACCTCGCAAACATCTCCTTAATAGACTCTGATGGAAGCATGCGGAAGCTTTCATATTCGGCGCTGAGCAAGATAAGTCTGGACTCCTTCACCTGCGATGTACCCTCATGAGTCACCTCCAGCATATGCCAAATGTCTTGTGCAGTTTGACATTGAGAGACACTGTTACACTCAGACTTATCCAAAGAACAGATCAGTGCATTCATAGCTTTATTATTCAGAGAAAAACAGTTCGTATCAGCATCATCCCACTTATCTTCTGGTTTTAGGATTTCTGTATCTTCAATTTTAATGGTGAGAGATTTATAACCTTTTTCTACAATGTTCCACACATCATAATCAACAGAAGCTAAGTATATTATCATCCAAGTTTTCCAGTAAGCAAAATCAATACCATTAAACTTATGGGGATGGGAGATGGACTGACCCTCAGCAGAATCAAGTGTATTCATGGTCATCCAGGCTAGATCCTCTAAACTGGCTCTGATACCACTTGTTGAATTTGGATCTAAGCCTAGAGGGGGGATGAATAGGCTACTAAATATATTCGAGCAACCCACACAAAATCACAGGCAGTTATAGCACAATCAATCAGACACAGAGTAAAGTAAAGCAGTCACAGTGTGCACAAGCGATATACCCCGGTTCGGTCGTCCCAACGACTTACGTCTAGCCCCAAAGCAGGTGATATACCCTGGTTCAGTAGTCCTAACGACCTACGTCCAGCCCAAAACAAATACTAGATTATTAAACATACTGGTACAACCTGTAGCTAGAGCACCCACTCTACACTCACCTGACTCTAAGTACCTGCACTCACCAAAGTGCTAAACAATAACAATCATAGTATAAGCACTCTCTTGGCTGGCCCCAACTAGCTAAGTCCCCAAAAAGATAAACTGTTCTACAAAGATCACAACACCAATATCGCAAATATAATAAAGTTTAGAGTTTAGAATCGCTTAGTTTGTGATGGTGTCGATGTCTCTGTCGTTCAGCGTATGGTCAGATCAGCTCTGACAAGTAGTAGAATCTAAAGTTGCGGCAATGGGTCCTTGATGTCAAGAGCTTGTGGCAAAGACCCCCTTTGAAGTCCAAATTTGCAGCTAGCTCTCCAAACAAAACTTGCGGCCTCCACCTCTAGATGAAACTTGCGTCCTGCTCCTGAAGATGAAACTTGCGGCTGCTTGGGAATTTAAAAGGAAGTCAAAACTTGCGGCCATCACATGGGAGCTTGGCAATTGGCCCTTTCTTGTGGCTAAGGGATGCGTTTTGTTTTGGTTTGATTTCGGCAGGGAATGAGTTTTGCAAAGGAGGTCAAAACTTGCGGTTGCTTGGGAATTTGCAAAGGAAAAATTGCGGCTAATGAGAGTTTTTATTGGCCTTGGGGGTTCGGCTATGTGCAACAAAGAGTATGATGCATTGAAGCTCTTGGATTGGAGAGAGTTCTCTTTTCTTGTGTGGGTTGATTGGAAGATGAGGTTGCAGCAAGAGAGAGGATTAATATTTGGTCAAGCGTTGCGGCTTCAAAGCAATGGGATTGGATTGGGGAATTCTTGCGGCAAGGAGAGGATTAGTTTTTGGTTTTCTTGCGGCAAGGAGAGGAGGCTTGGGTTCATTTGCTTGGAGATAATTTTTGGCCAAACCTCACTTAGCCTCTCTTTAGATGCATGGTTATATAAGGGAGTGTCTAGGGTTTTGGTGCGGCAAGGAGGAATCCTACTGCTAGGGTGATTTGCAATGGTTAAGGGATTTGAAATTTATTTCATTAGGATTTGATATGAGCACTTATTGATATGAATCAATCCAATGAGATTCTCTCCATCTCCTCTTGCATTTGACTTGGTCCAAAATGAAAAGGTGTAGCAATTAATATCCATCACATTGACCAAGTCTCCTTTTGTGAATTTACAAGCGTTCCACTCCTGAAAACACTTAGCACACACATCAAAAACATACACACACGTTTGTTATCATCAAACACGAAGTTCATAGATCATTGCATCCAATACATACATGAGATGTAGTCTGGTATTAACCTAAACCGCTGCGCCAGGTCTCCTCGAGTATCGGTGTAAGTTAATATTAGACATAAAACAAGGGTTCGACTAGACTAGTCATTATGATTTGTTGAGTCTCCTCAAGATCATAAGTGACTAGGGGTAAAAACCAATAGGGAGTCACATGTGATGTGATTGATAATGAAATTGTCTACCAACTGCAGAGTCGATCAACTTTTTGAGTCTCCTCAAGGTTGTGAAGCTCAGGGTGGGTTGGTCCCTATCCCATTAAATAACTATATTCGTTCATCTATATGGCTAAAGATGATTACAGAAATAGTGGGAGGATATAGTTGAATAAAAAACATTTTAACTATATTTAAAAATCATGAACAAATGTTAAACTAGGGATATTCTATGTTTTACCGGGTGGAATCCAAAATTATAATATCCTTAAAAGAAATAAGTCAACTGGACAAAATGATTAGTTAAGGAATATTTGATAAACCAAACTATATTCTCATTGATATTAAAATATCCTTCCTATTTCTGAGTTAAGGACAAAGATTTCCTTAATCTCTAAAATCTAACATAATAAAAGCACGCTACTTAACACTCGCCCATATGAATATGGGCAGCTTGAACATACTGATGTTTAAAGCACGTTTCTTCGTACAACTTGTTGAGTCTCCTCAAGGTTGTATAGAAAACAGTTTCAATCCGCAAGGCTTGAAACTTCGATCAAAATGTTTGACTCGAAGATGAGTGTAAGAGCGGTACAATACAATGTATCCAAATTAGATCTTGAGACGAGCAACTTATTGAGTCTATTCAAGGTTGTAAAGCTCAAGTGTTTGAATGCATGTAATGCTTACACAGCTAATATTTATGTTATAATATGAAATGTCTAAATATGATTTAGAAAGGAGAAGACACTAAGGAAAATTCATTGAAAAAGAATATTTGGTTTATCTTAAGACAAGGCATAGTAGGAGGAACTGAAAATACGACATGTTTGATGTCTAAAATTTCAAAATAATTGTTATACCAAGATAGTCTCACATATTGGCTAATGAACAAAAGTTGTCTTTAGGCCATATGGAACTTGTATCATACTTGGCAAATGTCGTCACATTACTTTAGAAGAAATGATTTGATGTGATTATAATGTATAACAATGTTGTATTAAGAGTTAATACATGAATACACAAGTTAGTAGCAAATCTTATATGGCAAAATAGACTAGGCCATACCGAAGAGACTAAGCTTCACAAGTCAGATAAAGAGGGGGTTGACCTGTCGTATTATAAGTCGAAAGACACTTGTGAATATTGTCTTAAAGGTATGATGGCCAAAATTTCATCTGTAAGACAGTGGGAGAATGAGTTGGTGAACTCGTAGCCTCGCACATTCGGATATACCTGGACCCAAGTCTAAATAAGCCAGGATAAGGTATTCTTATTTTATTACGACACGTGTTCTTGATGAAACACAAGTCTGATAAAATAGAGAACACAATGAAAGAAGTAGTTGAACTGCTTCGATCAGATCGAAGAGTCGATTACTTAGCTATATAATTCTTGCGTAATTAAAATAAAATGTGATTTTCTCTCAGGTCAAGTCTTTCAACACATCGGTGTGTTAGAGAGCATGAATCGTACTCTGTTAGACTTACTGCGATACATGGCTAGTGACCCTGAGTTACAGTCCTCCCTCTAGGTTAACCCCAGATTGTAATGCCTAGGGTCTTAATAAGGTTCTATGAGGACCGTATCAATAAGATATTCATTAAATCAATCGTTAGGAAGTTAAAGGATTACTCGAGTCTCGTGAGACGAAGAGTCGAGTAAAACATCATAGTTGATAATTACTTAGTCAACTTCTAGGATGCCATTCGGAGTAGGGACGCTGATTAATAACTTGATGCAATCCGAAAAAGGTCCGTGCACATAAATAAAGTATGGACTTTAGTTCACGTGCCCGAGGAAATTGCTTCGTTGGGCTGCAAGTGAATCTTCGAGTCTAAAAGATTGGTGCAGAAGAAAAATAGTAAAGTACAACTTATGTTGGTTGAGAACGGTTATCATCTTAATTCCTATAAACGGATTATGATGAAACTGCCTCACCAGCAGATGTGTACAAATCTACTTGGACCGAACTCGATGTAAATGCTCATGATGACCATGAAAACTGGAGCATTCATGTAAAATCTGTTTTATAAATATGATTTAGAAGAACATGTTGGGAATTTCGCGGTCCCTTAGGGCACAAAAACTCTAGTCCCGCCCTAAGTCGGACGGAACATAGACACAAAAACATTTGCAGCGGAAGAAAAACTAGTTAATCTAAATTAACATGCAGTTAAAACCAATTTTTAACTTAGCCCTAAGGTCCAAGACCCTATGCCAAGATCTATGCCGACTTGGGATGGATCTGACCATCCCAAGAAGGATCTAACCTACTGCGATTAAACTAAACTAATGCTAATAAAATACTTTAATCACATACCCGGAATCTCAGCCCTGGAGCAGGCGAGATGTTCCGCGCCGTCTTCCGAGCTGCTCCCGTCCCACGCCGAGCTGCTCCTTGAACCGCTCCCCGAACCGCTCCTCGAACCGCTCCGCATCCCGAGGCGATCAATCCCCGTGTCGCCGAGCCAACCACGCGCCGAAGAAAGTTTCACGCGAGTGAAACCTCCGCCAAGATTTCAGATTCAGAATCCGAACTCCTTCGTGGCTTTGCTAGAGCCCTCAGGAGTAAGGCAGAAATTTAGAGAGATAGAGAAATATTAATTTAAGCTTAGATCCGAGCGTGCTCCAACATTTACGAGAGCCGCTCAGATCTAGAGCTTGGGACGAGTTTTGAGGAAGGGGGGGAGACCCCTATTTATATAGGCGGCGGACTCTCTCCTTTTCTCAAAATCCGATGTGGGACTAAACAGTGAGTTAATTAAAATCAAGTTAGGTTGCACTTCACAAAGTGCAAACTTCCGTGAATTTTAACTCACTCACCGTTGAGCTTCAAGATCGATACAACCTATCAATACGACAAGCGTTCAACGGTGAACGCATAGGAAAAAACCGTTCGTCAATCGGAGTTTGTTTGACCCTCCAATTGAGTGTCCAAAGATCAGCCCTAGGCTAGTTTTTCGCAAAAACTGAGCCGTCAAAAACTGCCCATTAAACCTAGGGTTCCACACCCAAAGGTGGGACCCACAAAGCCTGCCCAGGCCTGAACCTGGGTGCAGCCCAGACCTGGACCTGGGCGCAGCCTAGGCCAGGCCTGGGCGCTGCCCAGGCGCCAGGCCTGGGCGCTGCCCAGGCGCCTGGGCCTGGCGCCCTGGCGCCCAAGGAACCTGGGCCGCCTAGGCCCAGGGGCCCAGGCGGGCGCCTGGGCGCCCAGGCGGGCCAGCCTGGGCCCAGGCCCAGGCGCCAAGCGCCTGGGCCCAGGCCCAGGCGCCAAGCGCCTGGGCCTGCGCCCAGGTGCCTGGGCGCCCAGGCCTGGGTGCCCAGGCCCTTGTTTGGGCCTGGCGCCCAGGTCTGGGCAGTCTGGGTCTGGCCAGCAGGCCAGACCAGGTCCAGACTGGGCTGGTCTGCCTGGTCTGACCTGATCTGACCCTTTGGACTGTTTTGGGCATAACTTGATCATCTGGCGTCCGATTTGGACGCCGTTCGAACCTGGGTCTAGACCGGAATATTTCCGTCTTACCCGTGAACTTTTCCTTGCGTTTATTTTATTGTATTAAACAATTTAATACACATTTAATCGCTTTTGTATCAAATGCAAAATAGTCCCTATCTAAGCTTAAATTACCATATTGCATCAAATGCAATTATCTCTTCTTTTGCACCAAATGCAAATATTCTCCCTAACTTATTTCTACCTATTACTAGACGAAGAATCGCACTCTGTGTGAGACCCTACAGCCTGACCCTTACAACAGGTTGGGCTCGAAGCCCTATACGGCAGTGACCACGAGCAGTGGTTGCCGTCCCTGCTTCAGGAATCATCATTATGTGGTTAACTCATTGACATGAGTATTGTCGGGACCACCCTGACTGTTTCCGTGATGAATTCTGTAGTTATAGTCTTTTCTTCTTAACTATGTCGTGCAGATCAAGTCTAGGGTACGGTCAAAACTGTCAACCCCAATAACTTGACTCCGGTTAGTTTCTATCGATCTTTAGTCAATAAATGTTGGACTTCTTCCAACATACTCTGCGCAGAGTTTTTACTAAAGACCAAACTAACTCTACGACACTAACTCCCATTGACCGGGAGAGACGAATCCTCTCTTGGTCATTACTCGCCTCGTACATTTCAAGTGACACCTAATCAAAAGACTTTCGACAGGCCTTGCCTCGAAGCTAGGTCAGTTGATATAAGTGGCACCGTTCACGCACAGGTTTGTCAAAATGACCTCAAGTCAAAAGACCAACTATCCTATCATCACTCAGAGTTACCACTGACAGATTGGTCAATATAACCATATGATAACTCTAGTGGATCGTTCAGTGAACTCATTCTAATGAGCACCTATGTCTCGTCTTCGACTTCGCCAAGTCAAACGATCATGAGATCATTGCCACCGCTAAACGGTGAAGACTAAGACACAATGGTCTATCCGATGTTTCGATATCCTTGTCTCGAAACATCTACGACCACGAACCATTTCAGACTTATGCTACAGACGGTCAAACGTTTCTCCATGATCGAAATACTCATCTCGATACCCGTTTGACCTTGCATAAAGTCTCAGGACTTTACCTAAGTTGATATCTAACGTTAACTACATTACAATATAACTTAGATAAATTATTACCAAACAGCTTACTGTTATTTCGAACAAGATGTTTGTGCTATTCACACAGGAATAAATGGCCTCGAGGGCATCATATTCCTACATCTCCCACTTGCACTCAGGCCCATTTATCTCGGTATCTTATACCGTTTTTACACATAAGTTTTCCCGACTTCATGTGGTAGAGCCTTCGTGAGTGGATCTGCTAAAACAGTCTACACTATAGACTTAAGGGGTTTTTATGTTTGTGTTAGACCAACCATTTGAATCTCATTCAAATAATTCATTTGGTCTATCAGAATCTATAATATTTTATTTCCCTGGATCTTATCCAGTTCATCGTACCTTACGATGATAATTTTAAATTAGTTATTGGTTATTGCAAGTGGTTCATATCCATTTCTGATAAATAATCAAACTCTTTGATTACTTAATCAAAATATATGTTCCATCTCTTTGATGCCTCGCCTGTAATTTACACGCTCCCACTGACCTTGAAAACTCTCTGGCTAATTCATATAAGTTGGTCCGTCTAAATCATATTTAGAAAAGCGAACTTATAAGTGAATGCTCAAATTTTCATGGTCAAACTGAGCGTTTACATCGAGTTTGGTCCGAGTAGATCTGTACACATCTGCTGGCGAGACGGTTTCATCTAATCCGTTTTAAAGAAATTAGGATGAAACCCGTTCTCGTCCAACAAGATTGTACTTCACTATTTTCCTTTCTGCACCAATCTTTTAACTTAAAGATTTACTTGCAGAAAGTGAGGAAACGTTTTCCTTGGGCACGTAAACTAAATTCTCAAATTTATTTACGCACACGGACCTGCATCAAGTTTTAAATCGGAGTTACTACTCCGAATTTCATCCTAGAAGTTGACTAAGTCATCATCAATTATGATTTCTAACTCGACAATCCGTCTCACGAGATTCGAGTAATAATACAACTTCCTTACGATTGATTTATTGAATATATTATTGATAATGTCCTTATAGAATATTATCAAAACCTAGGCATCACTATCTGGGACTTAACTCAGAGGGAGGAGTTAACTCAGAGTCACTTATTTATGGATCGCACCAAGTCTAACTAAGTGTGATTCATACCTTTTAACACTCTGATGTGTTAACAGACTTGACCTGAGAGAAAATCACATTTTCTTTTAATTACACAAGATTTTATGTAGCTAAGTATTTGACCATTCGATCTAATCGAATCAGTTTAAATACTTTCGTCATTTCGTTCTTTATTTTATCAGACTTGCGTTTCATCAAGAACACATGTCTTAGTAAAATATACGAATAACTTATTTTGTTAAAAATAGACTCGGGTACATCAGTATGTACTAGACTGAGTTCGACAACTCATTCCCCCACTGTCTCACAGATGGGTTTCGGCCATTGTATCTAAGAGGCTAAGACTCACAAGTGTCCATAGACTTCATAATGCGAGAGGTCAGACCCCTCTTTATGTGACTTGTGAAGCTTAATCTCTTGATACGGCCTAGTCTAATTTTACCATATAAGTTTGCTACTATCTTGTGTATTTATATATATTAACATTTAATATATATATAGTTATTACAAATTACTGAACACAAAACATTACTTCAGAAGCAATGTGACGACATTCGTCAAAATGTGTTAAACGTCTTTTGTATAACAACTTATTCCGAAATGTGACATTAAAATATTTCACGTTTTCATTTCCTCCTACTTATGCCTCTACTAATGATAAATTAAACTAACTTTCTCAATTGACTTTCCGAAGTGCCTTCTTCCTTTTCTAAATCACATTTAGATATCAACATAAATAAATAGCTATGCAAGCAACTTATGTATCCAAATGCTTGAGCTTTGCAATCTTGAGTGTAGCTCAAGAAGTTGCTTGTCTCAAGGTCCGGTTGGGATACATAGTCTTGCACCGCTCATGCACTCGTATTCGACTCAAACGGTTTAATCGAATTCTCGAACTTTGCGGATCAAAATTGTTTGTCCATACAACCTTGAGGGTAGCTCGACAAGTTGTAGGGAGAAACATACTTTGAATGTCCTATATGTTCAAGCTGCCTCATATAGAGACGAGTGACATGTAGCTTTAATTTATTTGTTGGACCCAGAACTTAATGAAATCATATTTCTTAAGTCTGTTCTTTAGAAGGTCATTTAATGTCAACGAGAATATAGTTTTAATTCTATCAATTAGAATTTAACACGATATTCAATTAATCAACTTATTGACCAGTTATCTAATTCCAATATTATCAATTGATTCTTTCGGTAAACATAGTCTTGCCCTAGTTTTAGCATATGTTCAAAATATAGGTAGATTGGCTTTTATCTATCTATATCCTCCCACTATTTTTACGAACGTTTTAAAGCTTAATAACGAACGATTTAATCGAATTAAAAATAATGGGTAAGAGTTCCAATCACCTTGAGTCAACAACCTTGAGTGTAGCTCAACAAGTTGATTGACTCTGCGATCGGAAGATGACTCTTCATCGATCATATCGGATATGACTCTCTTAATCGGTTTTTGCCCCTAGCCATTCGTGATCATGAGTGTGCTCATCCAAATCACAATGTCTGGTCTAGTCGGACCCTTGTTTTCGTGTCTAGCCTGACTTGCCCCTCAGCTCGGTGTATGCACGACACGTTGGTTAGGGTCAGGTCTTAGACTACATCTTATGTATTGAAGAAGTTGGTTCCTATAAGATTGCCATGTTACAGCTTGAGTGTATCTCAACAACTATAACGCGTGTCCTATAGTTGCTAACCCCTAAAACAAGGAGGGCTACGGCTAATCTTGAAAAAGATCATTAACGTATTTGACTTAGATATAGTCCAGGGTGTCATACAATCATGATTCGCGACATTGCGGTCCAGCGGAACTCAGCCAGGGAATTGACTAAGCCAGGATCACTACCCCTTGGACTAGCAAGGGTTGACCCAGAACTCTTAGCCAAGCACATTGACTGGATCATGGTCCATTGAATGAAGCTTGTCATTTTTGTATGTATGCCATAGACTAAACAGCTTTTATTAACAACTAATTAATCCTATCAACTAGTTGAATCCTTAAATTCAAAATTTTTAGGATTTGTTTAATAACTTTTATTAAGTCCTTATCAGCTATAAGGTTCATGTGCTACCCTAATCGTTATTAGGATTTTAATAAATTTTATTAACAACGCTAGAAGCGAAGTCCTCTAATGAAAATTAATTATAACAATTAGAATTGAAAAATCATTTAAAGGACTACCCTAATCAGGAATTAGGTCTTATATTGTTGTTAATGTTTTATTAAAACATAGCATGTCATTAAAATTCAAGTAATAAATTTTAATCATTTTTAATGGCTAACCTAAAGGGTTGTCTTGTGTTATCAAATAAGGGACAAGATTAACAAGCCATTAAAAAAACTACACTAATTTATCGCATAAAGATAGTGCACAACTATTTAACAATTAAATAAACTAAGTTTATCGCATAAACTATTTTTAGACTTTTAAAAATCAGTTATAAAAAATATCTTATAAATTTAAAACATCACTTTTAAAATTTTTCCATGTTTAGAAATTTATCATTTATAATTTTTAAACATCTAAAATATTTTAAACTTATCGCATAAATTTAAAGCCTTAAAATCAATTTTAAAATTTATCACATAAAGTTAAAAATACCATTTTAAAATTTCCATGCTTAAAAAAATTTATCATATAAAAAATTTTAGGCATCCAAAATAAATTTAAACTTTTAAATATTTAAAATTAGTTTTAAAATTATCACATAAATTTTAAAACGTCATTTTAAAAATTTTCATGTTCAAAAAATTTATCACATAGAATTTTGAACTTAAAAAAAACATTTTTAAAATTATCTAATAACTTTAAAAAATTTAAAAGTATTTAAAAAGCATTAAGAAGTTCAATGAATCGCAGTACCTAGATCGACTACGCAAACCTAGGCTCCGATACCACTGTTGGGAATTTCGCGGTCCCTTAGGGCACAAAAACTCTAGTCCCGCCCTAAGTCGGACGGAACATAGACACAAAAACATTTGCAGCGGAAGAAAAACTAGTTAATCTAAATTAACATGCAGTTAAAATCAATTTTTAACTTAGCCCTAATGTCCAAGACCCTATGCCAAGATCTATGCCGACTTGGGATGGGTCTGACCATCCCAAGAAGGATCTAACCTACTGCGATTAAACTAAACTAATGCTAATAAAATACTTTAATCACATACCCGGAATCTCAGCCCTGGAGCAGGCGAGATGTTCCGCGCCGTCTTCCGAGCTGCTCCCATCCCACGCCGAGCCGCTCCTTGAACCGCTCCCCGAACCGCTCCTCGAACCGCTCCGCATCCCGAGGCGATCAATCCCCGTGTCGCCGAGCCAACCACGCGCCGAAGAAAGTTTCACGCGAGTGAAACCTCCGCCAAGATTTCAGATTCAGAATCCGAACTCCTTCGTGGCTTTGCTAGAGCCCTCAGGAGTAAGGCAGAAATTTAGGGAGATAGAGAAATATTAATTTAAGCTTAGATCCGAGCGTGCTCCAACATTTACGAGAGCCGCTCAGATCTAGAGCTTGGGACGAGTTTTGAGGAAGGGGGGAGACCCCTATTTATATAGGCGGCGGACTCTCCCCTTTTCTCAAAATCCGATGTGGGACTAAACAGTGAGTTAATTAAAATCAAGTTAGTTTGCACTTCACAAAGTGCAAACTTCCGTGAATTTTAACTCACTCACCGTTGAGCTTCAAGATCGATACAACCTATCAATACGACAAGCGTTCAACGGTGAACGCATAGGAAAAAACCGTTCGTCAATCGGAGTTCGTTTGACCCTCCAATTGAGTGTCCAAAGATCAGCCCTAGGCTAGTTTTTCGCAAAAACTGAGCCGTCAAAAACTGCCCATTAAACCTAGGGTTCCACACCCAAAGGTGGGACCCACTAAGCCTGCCCAGGCCTGAACCTGGGTGTAGCCCAGACCTGGACCTGGGCGCAGCCGAGGCCAGGCCTGGGCGCTGCCCTGGCGCCAGGCCTGGGCGCTGCCCTGGCGCCTGGGCCTGGCGCCCTGGCGCCCAAGGCGCCTGGGCCGCCTAGGCCCAGCGCCCAGGGGCCCAGGCGCCTGGGCGCGCAGGCGGGCCCGCCTGGGCCTGCGCCCAGGTGCCTGGGCACCCAGGCCTGGGTGGCCAGGCCCTTGTTTGGGCCTGGCGCCCAGGTCTGGGCAGTTTGGGTCTGGCCAGCAGGCCAGACCAGGTCCAGACTGGGCTGGTCTGCCTGGTATGACCTGATCTGACCCTTTGGACTGTTTTGGGCATAACTTGATCATCTGGCGTCCGATTTGGACGCCGTTCGAACCTGGGTCTAGACCGGAATATTTCCGTCTTACCCGTGAACTTTTCCTTGCGTTTATTTTATTGTATTAAACAATTTAATACACATTTAATCGCTTTTGCATCAAATGCAAAATAGTCCCTATCTAAGCTTAAATTACCATATTGCATCAAATGCAATTATCTCTTCTTTTGCACCAAATGCAAATATTCTCCCTAACTTATTTCTACCTATTACTAGACGAAGAATCACACTCTGTGTGAGACCCTACAGCATGACCCTTACAACAGGTTGGGCTCGAAGCCCTATATGGCAGTGACCACGAGCAGTGGTTGCCGTCCCTGCTTCAGGAATCATCATTATGTGGTTAACTCATTGACATGAGTATTGTCGGGACCACCCTGACTGTTTCCGTGATGAATTCCGTAGTTATAGTCTTTTCGTCTTAACTATGTCGTGCAGATCAAATCTATGGTACGGTCAAAACTGTCAACCCCAATAACTTGACTCCGGTTAGTTTCTATCGATCTTTAGTCAATAAATGTTGGACTTCTTCCAACATACTCTGCGCAGAGTTTTTACTAAAGACCGAACTAACTCTACGACACTAACTCCCATTGACCGGGAGAGACGAATCCTCTCTTGGTCATTACTCGCCTCGTACGTTTCAAGTGACACCTAATCAAAAGACCTTTCGACAGGCCTTGCCTCGAAGCTAGGTCAGTTGATATAAGTGGCACCGTTCACGCACAGGTTTGTCAAAATGACCTCAAGTCAAAAGACCAACTATCCTATCATCACTCAGAGTTACCACTGACAGATTGGTCAATATAACCATATGATAACTCTAGTGGATCGTTCAGTGAACTCATTCTAATGAGCACCTATGTCTCGTCTTCGACTTCGCCAAGTCAAACGATCATGAGATCATTGCCACCGCTAAACGGTGAAGACTAAGACACAATGGTCTATCCGATGTTTCGATATCCTTGTCTCGAAACATCTACGACCACGAACCATTTCAGACTTATGCTACAGACGGTCAAACGTTTCTCCATGATCGAGATACTCATCTCGATACCCGTTTGACCTTGCATAAAGTCTCAGGACTTTACCTAAGTTGATATCTAACGTTAACTACATTACAATATAACTTAGATAAATTATTACCAAACAGCTTATTGTTATTTCGAACAAGATGTTTGTGCTATTCACACAGGAATAAATGGCCTCGAGGGCATCATATTCCTACAGAACAAACTTATATGAATCGGCCAGAGAGTTTTCAAGGTCAGTGGGAGCGAATAAAAAGCATGTGAGGCATAAAGGAGCCAGAACATATATTTTGACAAAGTGGTAAAAGAGTTTGACACTTTATCAGAAAAGATTATGACCCGTCTAAATGACCAATAAAATTATTTGGATTATTCTCGTAAGGTACGATGAGCTAGATGGGATCCATGCAATACATTAATTATGGATTCAAGAGATCAAGGAAATTATTTGGATGAGATTCAAATGTGTGGTCTAAGGGCCTGTTCTTTTGTTGGAAAGTATAATTGGGAAAGTTGAGAAAGTGTGGAATCTGATGAGAGAGAAATTTGGGTTAGAAAGTTGGTTGTGGGTCCTACAGCAACTTTCTTGTGTATGTGTGTTCCTTTGGGTTTGAAAGTTGAGGTAGAAAGTGTGATGTGGGGTCCACTTTTGATAAAATAATTAATTAAATAATATTAAAGTAACTGTTAATTTTTAAATTTAAAAAAAAAACAAAATCAGCCAATACAAGCCGAGAGAGGGGGGTAGGGGCCACAACCCACGGATTCCTGTGTAATCCCCGCTTTTTGCGGGGATTACATGTGTTCCAAATTGGAACGCCACGTCGGCGAATTTTCTTTCGAAATCAAAGCTGCAAATGAACACACGTCGCCGAGAAATGGGGTTCTGACAATGAACAGTGGGGTTTTGTGTGAATCTCGGCCGCATTCCACGAAAAAGAACAGGCCCTAACATGAACATAGAAAACTCCTTAAGTCCATAACTAAAGACGGTTTAGCAGATTCACTCACAAAGGCTCTGTCAAATAAAGTCTATAGAGACTTATGTGTAAATACGGTATGAGATACTGGGATAAATGGGCTTGAGTGCAAGTGAGAGATGTTGGGAGATAAGTATGCCCTTGAACTCAAGGCAATTTATCTCTGTGTAAGTGTACAAACATCTTGTTCAAAATAACAGTGATATGTTTGGTAAGAATTTACCTAAGTTTAATTATAATATAGTCTTCATTAGAACTTAGGTATAGTCTTGAGACTTAATGCGAGGTCAAATATGTAGCAAGATATAGATCTCGGTCATAGAGAAGTATTTGTTGTAGCATAGGTCTAAACACGTTCGTGGTCGTGGATGTTTCGAGAAATGGATATCGACACATTGGATAGACCATTGTGTCTTAGAAAGAAATGGAATTGATCGATATCTTTCTCAAAACAAACAAAAAGGAAAAGAAAGGTGAAACATAAATCATGGATCAACTAAACCCTCTCGAGGGCTTGCTTAAGAATAAGAAAGAGGAATCTTATGGAAATATCATGGAATGAAGGGTTAATCCTATTCATGGGGATTCCGTAAATATCCCATTCAAAAAATAGAAACAATTGGGACTTGTAAGTGATAGACAGAATATTTTCTAGGAATATTTTATCAATTTCTTTCTAATTGTACCTGTCGCAAATTCGAACTTGCGTCGAAAATGCTCTTCATTGCTCCATTTTGTCTCCGTTCACTTCACCATGTAATGGTAACGATGATCTCATGGTCGTTTGACTTGGCACAGTCGAAGACAAGACACATGTGCTCATTGGAGAATGAGTTCACTGTACAACCCAATAAGGGGTATCATATGGTTATAATTGACCAATCTGTCAATGCTAACTCTTAGTGATGATAGGCAAGTTGGTCTTTTGACTTGGGGTCATTGTACGAACCTGTGCGTAAACGGTGTCACTCAGATCACTGATCTAACCTCGAGACAAGCCTCGTTGAAAGGTCTTTGGTTGGGTGACACTTGAAACTGTTGGACGCAATGATCTAAGAACTCTAGTTTGATGATGATAAGCGTGTGCGAACTATTTAACGTGTGTGCTAAGTGTGTTTCAGGAATGACAAAGCGGTAAATTTTCAAAGTGATGACCAAGTCAACCGATGGAGGAATTGCTATCCACATAGCTAATGGACTTGGTCAAACAGATATACACCTGGCAATTTGACTTGGTCAATGAGGAGATAGATGGAAATCAATAAGCAAGATTTGCAAAGTTTTTTCCATATCCAATTTGTATTGCAAATCAAATCCCATGGCTTCTTTATCCTATATTAGTTTATTCTCTTATGACTTAGGGATTCTCTCCTAGCCCTAGCCAAATTGGACCAAGTCACACACGCTCTCATCCCTAGGCCGAATTCATCCCAGGTCTTCTCTCTTTGCCGCAAAATATTGTAAACCCTAAGTAGCCTTCTCCTATAAAAGTTTACAACCAAAGAGGAACCAAGGCGCGGCTCACACGAGAGATACTTTTCGGCCAGAAGCTCAAAACCCTAGCCGTTCTACAAAAGTTCCCAGGCCTATTGCTATTGCCGACCTAGTCAAGGGAGTTGCCGACCTATTGCTATTGCCGCACGCAACAAAAGTTCCCAGGCCTACACTCAACAATTAAAGTAAAGAGAAAGTGCATGCCGCAATTAGTTATTTTTTCCTTGTAGGGTCCAAGCAATTCTAAGGTGTTCCAAGATTTTGTAAAGGCCGAAATCTTGAAGGAGCAAATCTAAAAGGCAAAGTTGTTGTCAGGGGCAAATCAAAAGCAAAGCTGTGTGCAGGCCCTTCTTGTGTGCTTGCGGCATTCAAGGCAAAAAAAAGGAAGGCCGGCCCCTCCCTTCTCTTTCTTTCTTTTATTGCTCACCCTTTTGTTTCTTTTTGTTGTTGTTGCTGATTTGTTTTTCATGCACAAGACAAAAGAAAGGCTATAAAAGAGAAGAGGACAACACAACAGATTCTGAGCAAAGAGCAAACAAAGGAGGACGGGTGCATGTGAAGAAAAAGGAGGAAGAGTGAGCGAGGGATTTGAAAGAATACAGGAGGACGGGTGCATGTGAAGAAAAAGGAGGAAGAGTGAGGGAGGGATTTGAAAATTCTTTAAGTTTTAATAACTCTCTCATCCCTTTAATTATTGTTATTTGTCTTTGCCTTCTGTGTAGGGAATCAAAGAACAAAAGGCCGAAATACATGTAACTCATACATAACAGAGGCCGAAATATTTCAGGGGTTTTTCACTGCCGAAATCTCTAAGGGAGCCGCAATATTCAGCCACGCACACATCATCATGTTATTTGGTACACAGAATATTTGAGAGGAAGATCTACGCAACGATCTGTGGAGCATCACATCTTCTGATCCAAGGAGACGAGAGACGACCACTAGCCAGACGACTTCTGGCCTGTGCTGATTGACGAAAACTACACCACTACACAAACTGAGCTTTCTAAACTTTATTGTTCATTATTTTGTGTAGAAGTTTGTAGATCTTCGTAGGGGAAACTTTACCAATATTTGTGACTAATTTTGGACTTGTCTGGTTGGGATTAGACAAGAGGGTCTTGACGTGTTGTTGCAGTCAAGATACGCATTTACTAGGTTGATAGAGTTTTGCACTTTGTTGAGTGTAGTATAGTCTAGGTGGGGGTTAGAGCTAAGACCCCATTGTAGGTGTATGGAAGGAAATTATTAATGCTAGAATTTGCTTGGGGCTGGACGTAGGTAGTTGGTGCGACCGAACCAGGGTATATCTGTGAGTACTCTGTGATTATCTCTGATTTACTCTGCTTGTGCTTTTAACTGCGTGAGATTTCTCGTGGGTTGCACGAGAATTTTTTTATTAGCCTATTCACCCCCCTAGGCTATGATCCAGATCCAACAGAAACGTGCGAGGAGAGTAATGACCCAGATATGATTCGTCTCTCCCGGTCAAGGGGAGTTAGTGTCGCATTGTTAATTCGATCTTCAGTGAAAACTCTGGCTAGAGTATGTTGGAAGAAGTCCAACATTATATGACTAAAGATCGATGGAGTCTAACCAAGTTCAAGCTAGTAGGGTTGACAGTTGACCATACCCTAGGCTTGACTAAGCGGCATAATTTGGACAAAAAGACTATAACTGCGGCATTCATCACGGACATAGTCTGGTGGTCCCGAAAATACTCATGTCAATGAGTTAACCACATAAGTATGATACCGAAACAGGGACGAAACATGCTGCTCGTGGTCTCTTCCATCTGGGGTTTCGAGCCCCACATGTAGTAGGGTCAGGCTGTAGGGTCTCACACAGAGTGAGACCTTCTTCAAGTAATATGTAGAAATTAGGGAGAATATGCATTTGATGTAAGGGATAGAAAACTGCAAAGAATTTGTAGTTAGCTTCTGCATTCGGGATAAATGATCCTGAGTGCAAGTGGGAGATGTTGGAGGATGTATGCCCTTAGTTCATTTGTATTGGATGCAAATGGATTTTATAAGTCACAAAGAGTTTGTGATATAAGTTTAGAACATTAAGGATATGGGGATTTTGCATATGATGTAAAAGAGAATTAAATATGCCGTAAAATATTTACTAGCATATTTAATATAATAAACGTGATGAAAAGGTTACCTGGTTAACAGGATCGTCCCGGTCTAAACGCAAGTTCAAACGGTGTCCAAATCGGATTCTAAATGAGCGATTTAATGCCAATACAAAGGGGAAATGGTTTAAAAGGGGGTTCAGCCCCTTTTATAATTAAGCCTGGCCCATTGGGCCAGGCAAATCAGCTCTGACATAATAAAAAGGGCGACAGCATGCACGCCCACGCGGGGCGAGTGCATGGCATGCGCCCACGCTGGGCAGGTGCCATGACGCGCCCAGCCAGGGCACGTGCATGGTACACGCCCGAATGGGCTTGGCATGCACTGGCACGTGGGGCCCATGCAGTTGGTCCTGCACCTAGGGTTGCGAACCCGGTTTTCCCAATATCCTTGACGGCTGCAGTTTTTGCGAAAAACTGGGATTTGGCTTTGTTTGGAGACTCATTTGAAGGGTCAAACAAACTCGGATTGATGTGAAGTTTCTTCATATGCGTTCACCATTCTACCCTCTTTGATTTGATAGGTTGTGTCACTTGCGAAGCTCAACGGTGAGGGAGGAAAAATTCGCTAAAGTTTGGCCTTTGTGAAAGGCAAACTTTAATTAATTTTTCCTCTAAAATTTTTAGTCCCACATCGAATATGGAATGAAGGGGAAGGGTTAGCTGCATATATAAATAGGGGCCTACTCTCCTCCTTGAAACTCGTCCCAAGCTTCAGATCTGAGTAGCTCCATTAAACGTGAGCAAGCTCGGATCTGAGCTTAAATTAATTATTCTCTTTCTCCCTAAATTTCTTCCTTGCTCTTGTTCGGGCTCTAGCAAAGCTACGAATGAGCTCGGATCGGATCCGAAGTCTTGATGAAGGATCCACTCAAGGTGAAATCTTCTTCGGTGCATGGTTGGCTCGGCGACAAGGGTGTTGCTCGCCTTGGGACTCGGTGCGGTTTAGCTCGGAACGAGGTGCAGCTCGCGACGCAGTTCGGCTTGGGAGAAGTAGCACATGGCCAAAGAAATGTTGCTGAAAATGATGCTTCATATTCTACGGAAACGAAGTGAAAGGTATGTAGTTTAAATATTCATACGTTTATAATTGCAAATATTAGATAGATCTATCCTTAGGGGTTGGTCGGACCCAACCCTGGGATAGTAGACATCTTGGCTAGGGTTGTTAATATTTAGGGCTTCGTTCTTACAACTGTTTCAAGATGATTTTTTATTGCCTTGGTTGATTTTGTCGTCCGTCCGACTTAGGACGGACGTCGAATTTATTGCCCAAAGGACCTGTGAAAACCCTACACCTTGCTCCCGGGTGGTAGGAGTGTCTCTCTGGAAAGAGAGTTGTGGCCCTTGAATATGGTGTGTTGCTCTTGGAAAAGAGTGTTGGTATCCCGGAAGGGATTTTGTATTTATGCTCCAGTTGTGGGAGAATTTTCAACTAAGCACCAGGTTGTGGTGTTGGTTGTTTATTCCCTTGAAGGGTGTTTGTGGAATCCATGGAATGCAATTGCAATGCAGGACTAGAGTAGGATCGCCGTGTAATAAAGATCTGAACCAGTATATGCCTTGTGTGTTTGCATTTTGCACTGGCGTATTTCTATTTGTTGTTGCTGATGAGCTATTCTCTTTCATTTCTGCTACATTGTGCACTTAATTTTAGTAACTTTCAATTACGGACTTTAGCTTGCCTTTACACTATTCATCCCCCTTCTAGTATATTATGTAGCCATAGGTCCCAACAAGTGGTATAAGAGCCTTTGTTTGGTGGATTTTGCAAGGAATATATCGTTGTCTCAACAACCATTCACCCATCCACCTGTCTTCAAAGGCAAACACTTCTCAAAATGGAGGAAGATCATGTGGAGTTGGCTTAAAAAGCAAAAGGTGTCAAATACTATTACTTCGGATGCTCAAGGCCAGAATGCATTCCTCAATGCCCTCTCCTTGAAAATTGCAAAGAACATAATGAATTTCGAGACGTCACGTGAGATGTGGAACTATCTAGAAGTGAACTTCGGAAAAGACGAGATTGAATCAATCGAGTCTTGCAATGCTGAAAGCATCGATGACAATGAGGTACATAAATATCTTTATCTACAATGTTATAATGATTTGGTAGTTATGTATGACTCTCTCAAATCGAATAATAAGAAGCTTAAGAGAGATGCACGCACGCACACGCATCTTTACCATCTGAACCTCATGATGAGACACAAATCATTGCATTGAATCAAGAAAAGATTGCTCTTGATTCACATGTGTGCATGTTGAGTAAAAGGAATGACTCTCTTAAAACTCAAATTGAGTATATGAATTGATTTTATAAATATTTAAAAGAGAGTGTGTATGATACTCATAAAGTTGAACTTAATTCTTTGCATACCAAGGGAGATGGACTTCTTCCTCAAATTAGTGCATTGAGAGATGAGAATGCTTCTCTCAAACTCTAATTGGAGAATGTGCACTCGGATAGTGACTCCGTCAATCTTGAGAAGGATTCCCAAATTGATGTTTAGAGAAATGAGACATTGGCTCTCAAATCTCAATGTTTTGAGCTTAGCTCAAGTCTATTCAAGATGGATGATGACACTTCTTCACTTTTGAAGAAGTGTGAGCGATTGTCTACTCAACTTGTGAGCAAGGACAAGGTTTTGAGATCCTCAACTTTGAGCATGACCAAACCAAGCTCTTCTCCTAGAAGCACCCAAAACAAATTTGTGATGGGGCCTTCTAAGGGGTTAGTCACATCCAAACCCTCTCTTGGCAAGAAATCGACGAATATTATAAAGCCAAAGAGGAATCACACTTCTTTATATTCCGGTTATGTGGATGTTGAGAAGCCCGTTCAAAAACATATGCATGATGCTTCTACGCATAGTAAGGATTTACATTGTTTGTATGCTAGAATTGAACGCACTCATTCTTTGCATGAATCACATGTTCCCATGCAAGGTAGAAATTTATCTCGTGTGAATGATTTGAATGCGCACTCGTATGTTTTACACACGGGGCCCACTAATGCTTATGTTTCACTTCACAGGTGTGCACCCCCACCTCCTATTCATGCCCCTACACGACCTCTCCTTAGGAAACCCAAAACACTTTCATTGTGGATTCCTAAGAATGTTTCTCGGCATGATAGAAACACGTATATAGATTCATATGTTAGGAATGTTATATTTTCATGCGACTATGTACAGAAACCAAATTCCATGTTTGTTGGGGTTTTCCCCTGCTAGCACACACACATTGTATTCATTGCTTGGGTACCATGCTTTATATGATTATTTTTATACCTACTTTTAGTGCGAGATTATACATAGCTCCCAATTTTACAAGTTTTATATGATTTAGGGGGAGTTTGGAATTTTTGTTTTCTAGCATGTTTATTTCCATTTCATATGCCATATTTCATGTCATGTACATTATGGTTATGCATATGAGTATATTTTTCTCTTACCCTTGGATTTTGGCACCTTCCCATCTTTTTGGTATCTCAAAGGGAGAGAAGTAGTGTTTATGTAAAAATATATACCATATGTTTTTATGCATACTCTATGTTGGTATTGTTTTATATAACACTCATCAATATGATGTATGCTTTAATTGTTCATTTTGTGCACATATGTGTTGGATATGGACGACATGTATACACCCATGAGGGGATGTATGAGGGTATACAGACCTCAGATGTCGCGTGCATGAAAGCATGTACGAAGGGAACCTTTTCATGTGTGAAAAGGACCACTCGATAAGTGGAAAAAGGCACATTATAAGTGCATACAGGCACATTATAAGTGCATAAAGGCACTTGATAAGTGCATGAAGAAGAGGATAAGCAAGGGTATTAATATAAGCTAATAAGCTTATATATGGTTATTTCCTACAATAACTACCCCTAAAGCCTATAAATAAGACCCAAGGGTAAGGCATTTTAGGCTAATCCTTCATGCCATAAGTTTGCATAAGGCAATCTTCTTTCCTCTTCTCCCTTCCATTAAAGTTCTTCATCCAAGTAGAGATTTAGACGGTGAAACGCTTCTTCGATCCTCTGTGACGAAGTACCGACCGTTGTGGCGAATCCAAGGGCAAAGTTCAGAGATTACGGCGCAGCGTACGCTAACGTAAGTTCTCTTTCGATCCTACATTCTCGTGCGACGGGATCCTACATTGGTATCAGAGCCACACGGGTTCGCCCCGGTCTCACCGATGAATGAGATGCGTTGTCTCTTTCACGAATGAGTTTCCTTCCATTATGGATATGGTAGGAGTGCATCGTGACGGAGAGAATGCAAAAGTTGTTCTTTTCACGTTAGGGTCTTCTGTCATTACGGATATGACAGGAACTCTCCGTGACGGGAAGAACTTACCGTTCATCTCGCTAAACTCGCACTCCTCATGGATGCTGAGTCTTCATTCAATTGAGAATGGGCACTCTCTTCATGTAGAGCGTAAAGTTTGCGGTCTTGAAAATGTGTTTTCTTCATTTTTTTTGGCACACGGCCACTGAAGCAAAACCGTTTTCTCGATGAACGGGTGTCTCATCAGAGAAGATAGTACTTATTCTCAACGGAGAAGATGACCTCTTTGGTGCATGATCACCATGGCCATATAGGCCATGGAGGCTATGCACCCCCCTCCCCATGCGGAGGGGGTTGGCTACGGCCAATGACAACCAAAACCCCCCCTCCGGGAAGGGGGGTGTGCAAACCGGACCCCAAAGGAAGGGGAGGCCAGCCATGGCCAATGGGCCATGGCCGGCATGCACAAAGTGTAGGATCCTGTCAAAACAGCGTTAGGATCGATAAATGAAGTTGAGACTTACGCTTGCATACGCGACACGGTAATCTCGGAACTTCGCCCTCGGATTCGCCACAACGGTCGATACTTCGTCACGGAGGATCGAGGCAGAGTTTCACCTCCTAAATCTCTAACTAGAAGAGGATTTTAATGGAAGAGAGAAGAAGAACATAAGATGCCTTATGCAAACTTATGGCATGGAAAGTGTGAATAAATGCCTTACCCTTGGGTCCTATTTATAGGCTTTAGGGGTGGTTATTGTAGGAAATAACCAATTATAAGCTTATTAGCCTATATTAGCACATTCATTTATCTTCTTCTTTATCCACTTATCAAGTGCCATTTTGCACTTAAAAGTGGCTTTTTCCACTTATCGAGTGGCTTTTTCCACTTATCGAGTGGTCCTTTTCACACGAAAAAAGGTTCCCTTCGCGCACGCCTTCGTGCACGCGACATCTGAGGTCCGTATACCCTAATACATCCCCTCATGGGGGTATTTATGTCGTCCATATCCAACATCTCCCACTCACACTTGAGGGGATTGTAAGGAAACTTATTTTCCTCTAACTCTTCTGTTTGTCATACCGAGAAATAGGCCGTGTGACCGTCATGCACATAGAGTCCGCTGTTGTGCACTTGTTAGAGATACACAACACTCCTTGAGGTGCAAAATTGAGTAGATCAACGCATGCTTTACCCTAGATTATTTCTTCACATTTCTTATACTTTATATTCAACAATTGAATCACATCTGGATTGCAATTGGCTGGCCAGCTTTGAATCTTTAAAGTCCAAATGTGAATGCGAAATTAATTTTTCTCTTCTTGCGATCCTTTAAATCTTGACTTGACTCGCTTTTCTAACATGCCCCGCCGGACCGAATTAACCATTGTCCATAAGCAACATGCTAAGATAGCAATCACCCAGTCAAATCTTAAGGAACCAATTAGAGTCCATAAGGGTAACGAGTTAAGACCCATGTGGTCTTTGGGTCTCACATAATAGTAAACTTATTTATTATTCTAACCTAATGGTCAAAAATGCATACGTAGTATGAATACGTATTACAACATCGCTCCTTCCCCAGGGAGTGTATGTCTCAATGATGTTGTAAGGATGATGATCAGACACCACAATGTCTGACTTTGAGTCCCTTTTTCTACTCAAATAATCCTTTGGACTCACATCCCGCATTTAGACAGATAGGATTTCAAAATCCTCTTAGATCTTCTGTAAGCATCCATATGATGCAGATCTTTCATGCGACCATTTTGTTTAAGTCATGACTCTAAATCATCCGTCTGATGATTTTGACTTTAAACAGGTATCATCTCTATTCTATCCGTCTGATAGAATAAGGCGGTTGCTCATGTGAGAGAGCCAACCTCAATCTGTCTGACATACTAGAAAGTATAGCTGAGATTTCAAAAATGTATACAAACATTTCTCAAGAAATTCATATGCAATGTTTTAAAAAAAAGAACTTATTCTTTTATTAAATTTGATCATTTACAGACATGGGAATTTATATTGGTACAACTCAGCTCTTACGCAATCCTTGAGATGATAAGTGTTTGTAAAACACATCTCTGGGGATCGCCTTCGTAAGCGGATCCGCTATCATCTCATGCGTAGATATGTACCTTATGTCTACCTTCTTTGTCTTATCATAGTCTTTTGCAAGTCTGCAGTTCCTTTAAGATACTGCATTATCCTCTTAACCGCTTTCCAGTGTTCTTGCCCTGGGTTGGATTGATAACGACTTACCATACCAACTGCAAAACAGATGTCCGGTCTTGTACGCATCTTAGCATATATAAGACTACCAACTGCACTGGAATATGGAACTTTTTCCATAATTTCCTTTTCTTTTTGGTTCTTTGGACATGATTTCAGACATAAATTGTCGCACTTGCTTTATAGGAGTATCACTGGACTTGCAGTCCTACAAATTAAAACGTTCTAAAAACTTCTTTATATAAGTCTCCTGTGAAAGAGAAAGAAGTTTCTTCGAATGATTCCTTGAAATCTTAACTCCAAGGATATATGCGGCTTCTCCCATGTCTTTCATCTCAAAAACTGATGAAAGCCAAGCCTTGATATCCATCACAAAGCCCTTGTCATTTCCGGCTATTAAAATGTCATCTACATATAGAGACATAATAACGTACTTGCTCTTAATCCTCTTGATATATACGCAGTTATCTTCATCAAGCATGGAAAAACCATTTGATAAGACAACTTCTTGAAATCGTATATACCATTGCCTCGAGGATTGTTTAAGATCATATATGGATTTATGACGTTTACAAACCTTATGTTCGTTTCCTTCTTTTACAAACCCTGTTGGTTGTTCCATATAGATCTCCTCGTCCAATTCTCCATTGAGAAAGGCAGTCTTTACATCCATCTGATGTAATTCGAGGTCTAAGCAAGCTACCATTGCCAGAATTAGGCGAATCGAGGTAAAACGCACAACAAGTGAGAAGGTCTCTTCATAGTCTATCCCTTCTTGTTGCGTAAAACCTTTCGCGACAAGGCAAGCTTTATATCTGTCAATAGAGCCATCAGCCTTATGCTTGATCTTGAGAACCCATTTGTTCCCAATAGCTCTACATCCTATGGGTAAGTCAACTAAGTCCCAGACTTGGTTAACTTTCATGGATTCTAACTCCTCTTGCATCGCTTCCATCCATTTGTCTTTTAGCAGGGCAAGATACGGCCTGTTTGAAAGTAGCAGGCTCGTCATCTTCTTGTAGTAAAGTCATAAAGGTTTGCGGAAATTCATCCTCAAATCTTAGAGGAGCCAACCTTGTACGACTACTACGTCGTATTTGAGATTCTTCAAGTCCTTGTTGACTCGAATTTTGATCAATTCTAATATCACTCCCACTTGGAATGTCGTTAGAATTGCTCCCACTTGGATCATTATTCCCGTATGGAATAGGATAATCGTCATTCGTACAATCCATTGGTGAAGGTTGAAACGTATTTTCGTTTTCACCAAGAATTCTCCCACTCGAATGAGGTAATCCTTCTTGATCATAAATCTCAAATAGAGATAAGTCATGACTTATCTCGCCCTGTCTTGGAAACTCGTTTTCCAAGAAAGTGACATCCCTCGGCCAAACTCAATTAGCCCACCATTGTCTTCCTGACTTAACAAAAAACTTAACCTTTGGAGTTTTCTGCGTATCGTATAAAGATACATTTCCTTCCCCTTGGCCCAAGTTTGCCATACTTATGGGAGGAAATATGTGCGTAGGATGCACAACCCCAAGGTTTCAAAATGTTTAAGTCAGGAGACCTTTGGTTCCACTACTCATAAAGAGTGGAGCTAACTGATTTCGAGGGTACGCGGTTTAAAATGAAAGCGACTGTCAATAATGCATCACCCCAAAAGGTGATTGGCAATTTAGCTTGCGCCATCATTGAACGGACCATTTCCATTAAAGTCCTATTTCTCCTTTCTGCAACACCGTTTTGTTGAGGAGTATAAGGCATAGTTACCTGATGTACTATGCCTTTTTCATCACAAAGTTCCTTAAAACTTGTTGATTGATATTCACCGCCCCTATCGGTTCGCAAGACCTTAATCTTGCGATCTAATTGATTCTCCACTAAACTCATATAGTTTTTAAAGCAAGCCAATGCTTCACTTTTGTGGGATATCAAATAGATATGTCCGAATCGGGTGAAATCATCAATAAAAGTGATGAAATAGGACTTCCCGCGTCTTGTCTTGACATTCATCGGACCACATATGTCCGAATGGATAAGTTGTAATGGAACCTCGGCCTTTGTGCCGGTTCCAAATGGCTTGCGACAAGATTTCCCCACTAGGCAATGTTCGCAGGTCGACATTTCAACCTTTGAAACATTGGATAGAAGGCCACGTTTGGCAAGTCTATCCATACGCGTTGGTCCAATATGACCAAGCCTTGAGTGCCAACAAATCACATCAGACTCATAAGTCTTAGAATTTGTAATAAGGAAATTTTCATTACACGAGGAATCATACATTGTACTTATTACAATAAATCCTTTAAATACAAACCCAGTACCAATAAAGGAATTATTACAAAACAAGTCCACTTTACAATTTTGAAAGAACCAGCTATAACCAAGACCCATCAACACGACCACAGATATAATATTTCTTCGAATATCTGGAGCGAAGAGGACATCATGAAGTAGGAGAGTGCGGCCGTTGTCCAAGACTAGCTTGCAAGTCCCAACGCCTTTCACTTCAACACGTGTGTTGTTTCCTACATATATCCACTTCGTTCCTTGGGGTATCCGGTGATATTCCACGAAGGACCGTCTGTCCCTTGCTATGTGGTCGGTGGCACCTGAATCAATTATCCAAAATGGATTAGATTCCACAAGAAATATTGAACTAGAAACACATATGTAACTAGTATATTTACAAGTTACCTCGTCACCTCCACTCGTACACGAACGAGCATAGTGACCAAGCTTGTTGCACTTGAAGCACTTGATCCTCTTCAAGTCTTTCTTCTTGTGCCATTTCTTGTGCGCACCCTTATGTTTGGGTTTCTTGGTAGACTCAGGTTGCTTATTACGTTCATTAGTGAACTTTGAACGATCTTTCCGTTTCTTTCCCCCGTGTGAGGAACTAGCAACCACGTGCACTTCTGCACTTCGCTTGGCAGCCGCAAGCCGCTCTTCCTCTAATTCGAGGTGCTTAGAAACCTCGCTGAAAGTCTTGATGCTCTCATTGTGAGTGAGATGCATCTTCATTTGGTCCCACCTATTTGGTAGGGAACGTATGACTGCTTGGATTTGTTGCTCATCAGTGAGCACATGACCTGTGTCCTTTAACTCCGAGATAAGATTCGCCATATGTCGCAGATATTTCCCCATGGAATGATCTGGACGTTTCTTATATGAATCGAACCTTATAGTTAAGGCGCGAATTTTGGACACCGATGTGCCACCGAACTTCTCTTCTAGCTTGGACCATATGTCCATGGCTAGGTCATGTTCTCGGAAGATGCGCATTATGTCATCAGCCATACTGCTTAATAACGTAATGCGTGCTATCTTGTTCTTCCGAGACCAAGCATCAAAAGCTTCCTTGTCTCATCTGTGTTGGGCCGTAGTGCCCAACTCAGGTTCAATCATTACGTTCTTTAGAGTTTCGAGCACTTCTTGCTCCTCTAAAACATATTGTATCTTGATGGACCAAAGTTTGTAATTATCGCCGTTGAGTTTTTCACCTCTGTTTAACTCAGCGACGATATTCTTTGAAGCGGAAGACATTTTACTTTTAAAATGCTGCAAAAGACACAAAACCGAAGGTTTGATCAAAACATTGCATAAAAATTCTTAAAATATAACTCCCACTTGAAATGATAATAGAATATCCAATTTGGATAGTTCTAAAAATTCAAAATCCCACTTGGAATTATATTATATTTGATAAGTTACTTTCGAAAAATATTGAAGATGTTGGTCTAGAATCGAAAAGGTCTCTACGATTCCAATCACCATCTAGAACAACCTTCAATATCCCCCCATCACTTATCAAACAATAGTACTCTTATAGTAATAGCAGCGGAAAAACGAGTTTGAAAACGTATTTTTCAGATATAATTCCCACTTGAAATGATAATAGAATATCCCATTTGGATAGTTCTAAAATCAACTCCCACTTGGAATAATATTCATAATTTGATAAGTTACTTTCGAAAAATATTGAAGATGTTACTCTAGAATCGGAAAAGTCACTACGTTTCCAATCACCATCTAGAGCAACTTTCAATATTTCCCCATCACTTTATCAAATAATCGTACTCTTATAGTACTTCGCAGCGGAAAAGCGTTTTTGAAAACGTATTTTTCAAAACGTTTGAAAACGTATTTTTCAAAAATATATTTCAAAATAGTACCCTTATGATACTAGTGAAATATTCGGCAATCCCTGGCCATTGTCGGGTTTAAACCGTTGCCGTGCCAAGGTCGGATCCCCCTTTTGGGGATTTTTCTGCAAACTATCGTCGCCGGCTCCCGTATGGATCCAGGCGTTTTCCCCCTTATTGGAGAATTTTGCCGCAGACGACTGCCGTCGGCCCCGTATGGGCTAGGCTTGTAGGTTGCCGGGGCCGAAACCATTGTCAAGGCCTCTGGCTAAATTGGTCGACCAATAATCCCGAATTGGTCGACCAATATCGACCAATCAGTTATTTGGCACCCCCTTTGCCAGGGCCTCTGCCCTGGCCGGGGCTGGCCAAGGGCCGGCCAAGGGCCGGCCAAGGGCCTCTGCCCTGGCCCGCCAGGGGCCCTGGCCAGCCAGGGGCCCTGGCCCCTCGGCCAGGGCCCCTACCCTGGCCGAGGCCGGCCCTGGCCTGGCCCTGGCCTCTGCCAGGGCCGGCCATGGCCCTGGCAGAGGCCAGGGCCGGCCAGGCCCTGTCCTGAGGCCAGGGCATTGGCCCTGGCATACGATCCTGTCAAAACAGCGTTAGGATCGATAAATGAAGTTGAGACTTACGCTTGCGTACGTGGCACGGTAATCTCGGAACTTCGCCCTCGGATTCGCCACAATGGTCGATACTTCGTCACGGAGGATCGAAGCAGAGTTTCACCGCCTAAATCTATAACTAGAAGAGGATTTTAATGGAAGGGAGAAGAAGAACATAAGATGCCTTATGCAAACTTATGGCATGGAAAGTGTGAATAAATGCCCTACCCTTGGGTCCTATTTATAGGCTTTAAGGGTGGTTATTGTAGGAAATAACCAATTATAAGCTTATTAGCCTATATTAGCACATTCATTTATCTTCTTCTTTATCCACTTATCAAGTGCCATTTTGCACTTATAAAGTGGCTTTTTCCACTTATCGAGTGGCTTTTCCACTTATCGAGTGGTCCTTTTCACACGAAAAAAGGTTCCCTTCGCGCACGCCTTCGTGCACGTGACATCTGAGGTCCGTATACCCTCATACATCCCCTCATGGGTGTATTTATGTCGTCCATATCCAACACAAAGGCCATGGCCGGCCCTGGCAGAGGTCAGGGCGCTAGGGCCAGGCCACTGCCGGCCCTGGCCTCGGCCAGGGCCAGGCCACTACTGGTCCTTGGCCTCGGCCAGGGCCAAGCCTCGGTCAGCCCAGTAAATGGGGGGGACTTGCATGGGCGGTGGCTTGCATGACCGGTCTCTACGGAGCCGGCGGCAGTTGTCTGCGGCAAAATTCCCCTGTAGGGGGGAGCGCTTGGATTCATACGGGAGCCGGCGGTGGTGGCTTGCAGAAAACTCCCCTCAAGGGGTGTTCGGCCTTGGCCAAGTTGCGATGGCAACTCTCTCTTCGGAAGGGAGAAGAATCCGGTCTTGGCACGGCCACGACACGACCCCGGCAATGTCTGGGGAATTGTCGAAATATTTCGGCTATGTCACCCTGTAGGGGGTGTAGGCCTTGTCGAATATTTTGCAAATACAACAAGGGTATTTTTAGTACCATAAGGGTACCAAGTTGAAATTCCCTATTTTTTTTTTGAAAAATACGTTTTAAAATCGCTTTTCTGCTGCAAAGTACTATAAGAGTACTGTTATTTGATAAAGTGATGGGGAAATATTGAAAGTTGTTCTAGATGGTGATTGGGATCGTAATGACTTTTCCGATTCTAGAACAACATCTTCAATATTTTTCGAAAGTAACTTATCAAATATAATAATATCATTCCAAGTGGGATTTTCCAAGTGGGAGTGATATTAAACTAGTCTGAAATTTCCACATTCGATTGATTCAGCGTCTCAATGGATCATGATTCGGCCAGTGGTCTTTTGGACTAGTTTGTGGGACACCTCGGCTCTGTCTGGGGGTAGTGAACCATGGACTAGCCATTCCCCTGGTCGGTCCGCTGGTCGAGACTGCTGAATCATGAAAATGTCTAAAATGATGACTATAAATATGAAATTTATGCAATGTTTTTTGATCGAACCTTCTTTTTACATATTTTGCAGCATTTTAAAGCTAAAATGTCTTTCGCTTCCAAGAACATCGTCAATGAGTTAAACAAAGGTGAAAAACTCAACGACGATAATTACAAACTATGGTCCATGACAATACAATATGTTCTAGAGGAGCAAGATGTGCTCGAAACTCTGAAGAACGTAATGATTGAACCAGAGTTGGGCACTACGGCCCAACACAGAAGAGACAAGGAAGCTTTCTATGCTTGGTCTCTGAAGAACAAGATTGCTCGCATTACGTTGTTGTCCAGTATGGCCGATGACATAATGCGCATCTTCCGAGAGCATGACCTAGCCATGGACATATGGTCCAAGCTAGAGGAGAAGTTTGGTGGCACCTCGGTGTCCAAACTTCGTTCTTTAACTATAAGATTCGATTCGTACAAGAAACGTCCAGATCATTCCATGGGGAAGCATCTGCGACATATGGCGAATCTCATCTCAGAGTTAAAGGATGCAGGTCATGTGCTCATTAATGAGCAACAAATCCAAGCAGTCATACGTTCCCTACCAAATGGGTGGGACCAAATGAAGATGCATCTCACTCATAATGAGAGCATCAAGAACTTCAGTGACGTTTCTAAGCACCTCGAGTTAAAGGAAGAGCGGCTTGCGGCCGCCAAGCCAAGTGCAGAAGTGCACATGGTTGCTAGTTCCTCACACGGGGGGAAAGAAACGAAAAAATCATTCGAAGTTTACTAATGAACGTAATAAGCAACCAGAGTCTACCAAGAAACCCAAACATAAGGGTGGGCATAAGAAATGGCACAAGAAGAAGGACTTGAAGAAGATCAAGTGTTTCAAGTGAAACAAGTTAGGTCACTATGCTCGTTCATGTACGAGTGGAGGTGACGAGGTAACTTGTAATAATACTAGTTACATATGTGTTTCTAGTTCAATATTTCTTGTAGAATCTGATCCTTTTTGGATAATTGATTCAGGTGCCACCGACCACATAGCAAGGGACAGACAGTCCTTCGTGGAGTATCACCGGATACCCCAGGGAACGAAGTGGATCTATGTAGGAAACAACACACGTGTTGAAGTGAAAGGCGTTGGGACGTGCAAGGTCGTCTTGGACAACGGCTGCACTATCCTACTTCATGATGTTCTCTTCGCTCCGGATATTCGAAGGAATATTATATATGTGGTCGTTTTAATGGGTCTTGGTTATAGTTGGTTCTTTCATAGTTGTAAAGTGGACTTGTCTTGTAATAATTCTTTAATTGGTTCTGGGTATGTTTTCAAAGGATTTGTTGTATTAAATACAATGTATGATTCCTCATTTTATAATGAAAATTTCCTTATTGCAAATTCATCAAATTATGAGTCAGATGTAATTTGTTGGCATGCAAGGCTTGGTCACATTGGACCAACACGAATGGATAGACTTGCCAAACGTGGCCTTCTATCCAATGTTTCAAAGGTCGAAATGTCGACTTGCGAACATTGCCTTGTAGGGAAATCTTGTCACAAGTCGTTTGGAACCGACACAAGGGCCGAGGTTCCATTACAGATCATCCATTCAGACATATGTGGTCTGATGAATGTCAAGACTAGACGCAGGAAGTCCTATTTCATCACTTTTATTGATGACTGATCACTCCATATTCTACACCTTTTTTCTGCATGTTTTCACGTCATTTCAATTGCTCATATTGCGATTTTCACGAGTATTCGACGATATTGCGTTACTTTTCACTATTTCTTGTTTTTGTTGGATTTCAGGAAATATGGAGCGATCGGGAGCAAAAATGAGCTTAAGGGACTTGCACCCACTCCGGAGCATCACCCAAGGCACTTTTGAGGGCTATTCGGCGATGGGAGACGGGTGGAAGAAGAAGAAACTCCGTAGGAGCGACGAGGAGGAGAAACAGAGAAGATCGGGCATCTACAGCATGCCACTCGGCCGAGTGGAGCAGCCACTTGGCCGAGCAAGAAGACCACTTGGCCGACCAGACCGGACACGCTCCAACAGAAGGAATTGGATGTGCACTCGGCCGAGGGATGATACCTCACTCGGTCGAGTAAGAAGATCGCATCGCCCGAGTGGCATGAGAAATCCACCATCAAAATAGGCCGACTTACTGGAAATGTATAGGCTTTTGACGGTTCTGACTCGGCCGAGTACCGAATGCCCCTCGACCGAGTGAGTAAAGCCACTCGGCCGAGTCACCTCCGAAGACAGGTCCCCAAGATCCCTGACTTACTGGAATTCTACAGAGTCTGTCACTCGGCCGAGTAGAGAAGCCCACTCGACCGAGTAGAGAAGTCAACTCGGCCGAGTGATGCCGAGGACATGCATCGCCCAGATTTTCAGACAGCCTCCCACTCTTTTGAAATCTGCTATCATTTCAGCAAGCAAATTATTTTTCTCATATTTTTATGGATATTAGACTTCATGACAATTCCAACGCCGCCAAGAACGCGCAAATTTGAGGTCGGATGAAATCTGGAGAATTTCTGCAAGTTGATGCTGCAGTGCTGGAATTTCCACTCGGCCGAGTCACATTTTCCACTCGGCCGAGTCGGCGACGGGCCCAGATTTTAAGTTGCGGTTTGGGCTGTTTTTGGGCACGAATTTGAGGGGTTTTCTAGGGTTTCTTGCTAGGGTTTTGGGGGAGTATTTAAGGGTTTTGTAGCCACCATTAGAGGGGATCCCAATTATGTTTTCTTAGTTCCCATATGTTTTTCTTAGGATTATTTTAGAGGTTAGGCCATGCCCTAGGCCCCCTCTTGGATCTAAAAGCTTGTATTTTGGATTGAAGATCTTCATCAAGCTAAGTATTTTCTTCTTTTTATTTGAATCTTTGTTTTTCTATCTTTTTGTATGCAAGCAATGATTTCTATTGATTCTCATATCCTTATTGCTATGCTAGAGTAGATTTGTTGTTCTAGGGCATGGGGATGAACCCTATGGATCTAATTTCATATTTGTGATGAATGAATTTCTAAATTGCTAGAATTGCTAGGAGGTTAGGTTGTGATTGATTCATTACTCATAGCTAGGGATTTCCATCGATTTGGGATTTGCAAGAGATTGGATTCTAATCGATGGGAAGGCCTAGATATTCGATTTAGATTTACAATTGGATTTCTCTAGATTTGGTTTGCAAGAGATTGGACCAAAGCTAGGATTTTTAATTGTAAATCTATACCTATATTCGTTTGCAAGAGATTGGACGAATACGAACTATCACAACCTAGATCGTAACTCGAGTTTGCACGAGAGTTGGCTCGAGGAGCGATTGGATGATGATGTCGATCTTCATGCTAGCAGCTTAGGTTAGGGTTTGCAAGAGATTGGGCCCTAATCTAGGTTGCTATAGACCGGCAATAGCGCGAGAGTGTGAGCTTGGTTCTATATTCAGTTACGACTAGTCCACCTCGACACAAGCCTAGTACTATTGAGATTCACTATTACAATGACGAATTACGATCCGTAGTGGGGATTCCCTAGCCCTAGACTCTTTTAATGTATTGTATCTGAATCGATATTTTATCCGACTTCTCTATCTCCGACACCGACATCCATCACCATTGCCATTACATTATACCATAACCATCTCCACCAATAAAACCATCGTAGTCAAACCAACCTAGGATAGATTGGAGCCAACACCACCTCCTCGTGTTCGATACCCGCTTGCCACTTTGCCGTGCACTTGCGGTAAAACTACAATCGTTCTCTGGGTGTGTATCCGGGGCCGATCAAGTTTTTGGCTCCGTTGCCAGGGAGGTGTTTCCCGTTGGATGCCAATTTGTCACAATTAGGTTGATTTGACTACAAAAACTAAAAAAATTTTAACAAAAGAAAATTTTCACCCCCCGCCACCATTATTATCATTTCTATATTCTTTTGTGCCACTGCTATCTTTTCTCCAGGTATTTATCTTTGTTGATCGGGTGCTATGGATTATACTACGTGGACCACAGATTTTGATCAGACTGCTCAGATGGGAGATTACTATTTTGATCAGAGTGCTCAGATGGGAGAATACTATTATGATCAGAGTGCTCAGATGAGAGAATACTATTATGATCAGAGTGCTCAGATGGGAGAATACTTTTTTGAGGAGATGCACTGGCCCGAGCTTGATGAGAGACAAAGGATCTTTTTTGATGAGATGCATGCACACCAGGTGGAAATACAAGCCGGGCTTGATAAGATCAATCTTCAATTTGAATGTACGAAGAGGATACTTGAAATGAATGCGCTCATGCTTAAGGTTGCAGGGATTTCCAAAGATATCAGTTCTGCTTCTTCATTTTATGGGCAAGAAGCATCGCCAGACTTACTACCAGAGCTAGAATATGCCGTCGTCGATCCCACTTCTTATGATACATCTATTGCATATGAAGAGTGGATGGACGAAGAGGCAGTGAAGGAAGCAGAAACTGAGTCATATGCGCAGCCAGAGGAGGACGCATTTCAGAGATTATTGGATGGCCTCTTGGAGTCAGTGAGGTTCACCGGTTCAGAGAGCATTACAGCAGGTAATGCATTTGAGCTACGATTTGCAGATTTTGTTATGAACCGTGTTTCAGCTGCAGGAACAATTGAGGAGGACATCCATGCCAGTCTTGAGGGGGATAGACTATATTTTCGGATTGCTTGCGGGCATCCCCCCCACATGATACATCCCCACAAGCTGACACACTTAAGCAACCAACATCACCATTCCAGAGAGAGCCCACATTGATAGTCGATGAGAAGGTAAAGGAGCACACTGTCGAGCCAGAGCATATTGACGAGGAGGCCTCACATGCGGAGCCCGAGCATGCTTTTGAGGAGGCCTTACATACGGAGCCAGAGCTTATCATCAAGGAGATCATACATCGGGACGAGGACATAGCCATTCATGAGGATCCTGAGCACTACCCTCCTCCATTAGAGCTTCCGCTGCCACCTCATCCTTCCACTGACACAGAGGACTATCCCACAGAGCTTACTGCTCCCACTCAGGGAGATATTTTTACCCACTCCATTTCTGAATCATGCATTCCATTTGATATTTATTTTGATTCAGATATTTTTGACACGTCATACCTTTTGCAGCACACATACGATTATGGACCGGAGGTATGCTTGGACGTGTCACAGTTCGACGAGCCTATCGAGGAGGTCCACACCTATGATCTTGATTTACCTGAGCAGCTGAGAGAGGGTACCATGGAGACAGCTATCACAGCACGTGATGATATTGGATTATTTCCAGGGAAGTATCGTCCACCATTATTTATTCCATATATTTCTATAGACGATACTCTTTGGGATACTTTTATTATGAGGGTGAATTTTTTGCAGCGAACTGATGCATCCTATTCTCTGCAGGGTACAGGTGGAGTCCTTGTGGGAGTGCTGGAGGATGCATTGCTGGAGTTCATTAGTGTCCGTGGACACACGCATCTGGCAGAGCCACGGAAGGAGCAGTTGGAGCAATTGCCTGCACCGGCAAAGATACTGGATCCGCCTTTTGCTTTAGGTGATATCAATCCAGTAGTGTAGAAATTTTTATGCTTTCAATAAACCCGAATCCTCTCGACCGCGAGGGGACCGTATAGATTTGATTGAATAAATATCACCTCTTATGATGGCAACAAAAATCTTTACACCCCAAACCCATTATTTATATTAATTCCCCTCTCCATATTTTGATACGCCACATCCTTTTTGCTCACCACCCATCGAGTATTTCTTTCAAGTGAATACTCACTTTCTTATTCATTTGACTTGATCACGCTTTGCAAAGCCATGGCATTTTTGATTGAGTCACTTGAATAGGATTGTTTGGTATAAGCCTGGGGGAAAGCGCTCTCATGCATCATTGTATGTGCATGTAGTTGCATTAGGATTTCATGTCATTCATTTCATCATTTTTCATTCACCCCCTTATTATTATCGTTGTTCCTCATATTCTTTCATTATGATCACATTGAGGGCAATGTGAAGTTTAAGCTTGGGGGAGTGCATTTCCATGCCATTTAGATGCATTAGTTGCATTTTTACTTTATTTTAGGATTTTTAAAATTTTTCAAAATTTTTGCATCATCTTTTTGATTTTTCCATCTTATTTTCCTTTTATGTGTGTTCATGCATCATATTGTGTGCTTGATTTTATTTTCTTTCCCCTCTTTTATTTTATTTTCTTTATTTTCTTTTCCTTCTTTTCCTTCTTTTGCTAGATTTGTTCCTTATGATGATGTCTCTTATTGCTTTAGCAACCATCACGATGCTTATTATTCCTTGCCATGTTACTTAGAGTATTTCATAGTCCTACTATCCATGTGCTTGCTTATATATTCTTTTGATGATTCCTCTATATGAATGCATGATATTAATTGAAGCAGAATGTATGGATTAGTGTTTGGTATGCTTTTGTTGGAAGTGCTCCAATATTCACGCATCAATTGTATAACGGAAGCATCTGCCTTATTATCTTATTCACCTTCTGTTGCATGCTTGATATGAAAGTACTCTTTACCGCTTGACTTCGCTTTTTATTGAGATGATTGAGAATATCCATACTTACATATGAGTTTTAGTTGAAGTATTATTTTATTGAACCGTTCTTGCACATCTTAGAGTGAACCGAGTGTTACATATTTCTTTCTCCACATATATCTTTTTATTCTCTACATGTCACTTGAGTTCACCTCCTAAAGCTACTTATATCGCATCTATTTCCAAAAAATCCCCACAAAAGAAAAGTTAGCTCCATAAAGTCCAAAAAGCCAAAAAGGAGCCAAAAACCAAAAATACAAATCATATAGCTCCTACAAAAAGCCAAAACGAAAAATGAGAAACAAAGTCCAAAAGAAAAAAAAATATTTCTCTATCTCAATATTGGAGCCACACAATACTTGGGAAAACCAAGGCAAGAATCCCATTTTCCACTATCATATTCCTTTAGATGTGATGCCCCAAGCTAAGCTTTGGGGGGGGGGGTGAATTCATTTGACCAAATGAGTGAGTATGACCTTAGAGTGGAGACGTGCATGAATGGGGATATTCGATAATGCTTAGACTTTGCAAAATATATTAGATATGGAGATTTTTCATGATTTGAAATAAATATGTGAATGCCATGTCTCTTATTCCATTCTCTATTGCATGCTTGATGTGATTCTTATATGCTTTAGTTATAACTCTTGATTGAAAAGTGCATTGCCAACATTTGTATATTAAATCCTATGAAATGCATGACGTGGATATGAATTGATTGTATGAATTTAGAGAATCCCTTTTGTTGTTCTTAAAAACTTGCTAGACCATGTTTATGTAAGATTTGAAATCCTTATAGCATGTGATTCGTATTTTCCAAGTTGTCGTGATGTGTAGCTTATGGCTTGAGATCTGAGAGAAGAATCTAGCGACCCCTTCCACCTCGTGTTCTTTCTTTTTTATTTCATTTTTCTTTATTTTCATCTCCCGAGTCCGTCTCTCTACTTATCTTCCTCGAGGACAAGTAAGAGGTAAGCTTGGGGGATTTTGATCACTCCATATTTTACACCTTTTTTCTGCATGTTTTCACGCCATTTCGATTGCTCATATTGCGATTTTCACGAGTATTCGACGATATTGCGTTACTTTTCACTATTTCTTGTTTTTGTCGGATTTCAGGAAATATGGAGCGATCGGGAGCAAAAATGAGCTTAAGGGACTTGCACCCACTCCGGAGCGTCACCCAAGGAACTTTTGAGGGCTATTCGGCGATGTGAGACGGGTGGAAGAAGAAGAAACTCCGTAGGAGCGACGAGGAGGAGAAACGGAGAAGATCGGGCATCTACAGCATGCCACTCGGCCGAGTGGAGCAGCCACTCGGCCGAGCAAGAAGACCACTCGGCCGACCAGACCGGACACGCTCCAACAGAAGGAATTGGATGTGCACTCGGCCGAGGGATGATACCCCACTCGGCCGAGTAAGAAGATCGCATCGCCCGAGTGGCATGAGAAATCCACCATCAAAAGAGGCCGACTTACTGGAAATGTACAGGCTTTTGACGGTTCTGACTCGGCCGAGTACCGAATGCCCCTCGACCGAGTGAGTAAAGCCACTCGGCCGAGTCACCTCCGAAGACAGGTCCCCAAGATCCCTGACTTACTGGAATTCTACAGAGTCTGTCACTCGGCCGAGTAGAGAAGCCCACTCGACCGAGTAGAGAAGTCAACTCGGCCGAGTGATGCCGAGGACATGCAGCGCCCAGATTTTCAGACAGCCTCCCACTCTTTTGAAATCTGCTATCATTCCAGCAAGCAAATTATTTTTCTCATATTTTTTATGGATAGTAGACTTCATGACGATTCCAACGCCGCCAATAACGCGTAAATAGGAGGTCGGATGAAATCTGGAGAATTTCTGCAAGTTGATGCTGCAGTGCTGGAATTTCCACTCGGCCGAGTCACATTTTCCACTCGGCCAAGTCGGTGACGGGCCCAGATTTTAAGTTGCGGTTTGGGCTGTTTTTGGGCACGAATTTGAGGTGTTTTCTAGGGTTTCTTGCTAGGGTTTTTGGGGAGTATTTAAGGGTTTTGTAGCCACCATTAGAGGGGATCCCCATTATGTTTTCTTAGTTCCCATATGTTTTTCTTAGGATTATTTTAGAGGTTAGGCCATGCCTTAGGCCCCCTCTTAGATCTAAAAGCTTGTATTTTGGATTGAAGATCTTCATCAAGCTAAGTATTTTCTTCTTTTTATTTGAATCTTTGTTTTTCTATCTTTTTGTATGCAAGCAATGATTTCTATTGATTCTCATATCCTTATTACTACGCTAGAGTAGATTTGTTGTTATAGGGCATGGGGATGAACCCTATGGATCTAATTTCATATTTGTGATGAATGAATTTCTAAATTGCTAGAATTGCTAGGAGGTTAGGTTGCGATTGATTCATTACGGATAGCTATGGATTTCCATCGATTTGGGATTTGCAAGAGATTGGATTCTAATCGATGGGAAGGCCTAGATATTCGATTTAGATTTATAATTGGATTTATCTAGATTTGGTTTGCAAGAGATTGGACCAAAGCTAGGATTTTTAATTGTAAATCTATACACATATTCGTTTGCAAGAGATTGGACGAATACGAACTATCACAACCTAGATCGTAACTCGAGTTTGCACGAGAGTGGGCTCGAGGAGCGATTGGATGATGATGTTGATCTTCATGCTAGCGGCTTAGGTTAGGGTTTGCAAGAGATTGGGCCCTAATCTAGGTTGCTATAGACCGGCAATAGCGCAAGAGCGTGATCTTGGTTCTATATTCAGTTACGACTAGTCCACCTCGACACAAGGCTAGTAATATTGAGATTCACTATTCACAATGACGAATTACGATCCGTAGTGGGGATTCCCTAGCCCTAGACTCTTTTATTGTATTGTATCTGAATCGATATTTTATCCGACTTCTCTATCTCCGACACCGACATCCATCACCATTGCCATTACATTATACCATAACCATCTCCACCAATAAAACCATCGTAGTCAAACCAACCTAGGATAGATTGGAGCCAACACCACCTCCTCGTGTTCGATACCCGCTTGCCACTTTACCTTGCTGTTGCGGTAAAACTACAATCGTTCTCCGGGTGTGTATCCGGGGCCGATCAATGACTTCACCCGATTCGGTCATATCTATTTGATATCCCACAAAAGTGAAGCATTAACCTGCTTTAAAAACTATATGAGTTTGGTGGAAAATCAATTAGATCGCAAGATTAAGGTCTTGCGAACTGATAGTGGCGGTGAATACCAATCAACAAGTTTTAAGGAACTTTGTGATGAAAAAGGCAAAGTTCATCAGGTAACTTTGCCTTATACTCCGCAACAAAATGGTGTTGCAGAAAGGAGGAATTGGACTTTAATGGAAATGGTCCGTTCAATGATGGCGCAAGCCAACTTGCCAATCACCTTTTGGGGTGATGCATTATTGACGGCCACTTTCATTTTAAACCACGTACCCTCGAAATCAGTTAGCTCCACTCCTTATGAGTTGTGGAACCAAAGGTCTCCTGACTTAAGCATTTTAAAACCTTGGGGATGTGCATCCTATGCACATATTTCCTGCCATAAGTATGGCAAACTTGGGCCAAGGAGGAAAAAATGTATCTTTATACGATACGCAGAAAACTCCAAAGGTTATGTTTTCATTGGTCAGGAAGACAATGGAGGACTAATTGAATTTGAGTCGAGGGATGTCACTTTCTTGGAAAACGAGTTTCCAAGACATGGCGAGATAAGTCAGGACTTATCTCTATTTGAGATTTATGATCAAGAAGGATTACCTCATTCGAGTGGGAGAATTCTTGGTGAAGATGAAAATACGTTTCAACCTTCACCAATGGATGATACGAATGATGCGAATCCTATTCCATACGGGAATAATGATCCAAGTGGGAGCATTTCTAACGACATTCCAAGTGGGAGTGATATTAGAATTGATCTAAATTCGAGTCAACAAGGACTTGAAGAATCTCAAATACGACGTAGTAGTCGTACAAGGTTAGCTCCTCTAAGATTTGAGGATGAATTCCCACAAACCTTTATGACTTTACTACAAGAAGATGACGAGCCTGCTACTTTCAAACAAGCCGTATCATGCCCTGCAAAAGACAAATGGATAAAAGCGATTGAGGAGGAATTAGAATCCATGAAAGTTAACCAAGTCTGGGACTTGGTTGACTTACCCAGAGGACGTAGAGCTATTGGGAACAAATAGGTTCTCAAGATCAAGCATAAGGCTGATGGCTCTATAGACAGATATAAAGCTCGCCTTATCGCGAAAGGTTTTACGCAACAGGAATGGATAGACTACAAAGAGACCTTCTCACCTGTTGTTCGTTTTACCTCTATTCGCTTGATTCTGGCTTTGGTAGCTTGCTTAGACCTCGAGTTACATCAAATGGATGTAAAGACTGCCTTTCTCAATGGAGAATTGGACGAGGAGATCTATATGGAACAACCAACAGGGTTTGTAAAAGAAGGAAACGAACAAAAGTTTTGTAAACTTCGTAAGTCCATATATGGTCTTAAACAATCCTCGAGGCAATGGTTTATACGATTTCAAGAAGTTGTCTTATCAAATGGTTTTACCATGCTTGATGAAGATAACTGTGTATATATCAAGAGGGTCAAAAGCAAGTATGTTATTATGTCTCTATATGTAGATGACATTTTAATAGCTGGAAATGACAAGGACTTTGTGGTGGATATCAAGGCTTGGCTTTCATCAGTATTTGAGATGAAAGACATGGAAGAAGCCGCATATATCCTTGGAGTAAATATTTCAAGGAATCGTTCGAAGAAACTTCTTTCTCTTTCAAAATAGACTTATATAAAGAAGGTTCTAGAATGTTTTAATATACAAGACTATAAGTCCATTGATACTCCAATAAGCAAATGCGATAATTTATGTCTGAAGATGTGTCCTAAGAACCAAAAGAAAAAGGAACTTATGGAAAAAGTTCCATATTCCAGTGCAGTTGGTAGTCTTATGTACGCTATGATGTGTACAAGATCGGACATCTGTTTTGCCGTTGGAATGGTAAGTCATTACCAATCCAATCCAGGGCAAAAACACTGGAAAGCGGTTAAGAGGATAATGCGGTATCTTAAAGGGACTGCGAACTATGCTTTATGCTATCAAGGAAATGCCTTGAGGCTCGAAGGCTACACTGATGCTAATTGGGCGGGTGATCTCGATGAGCGACGATCGACCTCAGGACATGTTTTTCTACTCGGATCTGGTGCAATATCCTGGAGTAGCAAGAAACAATCATGTATCACACTTTCAACTATGGAAGCCGAATTTGTAGCCTTTAGCATGGCGGTCCAAGAAGCTGTTTGGCTTAGGAAGTTCTTAGACAAGCTAATTGATGCAAATGACTTAGGTGCTGTACCAATATACAGTGACAGTCAAGCATCTATAGCCTATGTCAAAGATCCAAAATTCCATTGTAAGCCCAAACACATTGATATCCGCTACAAATTTGCAAAAGACTATGATAAGAACAAGAAGGTAGACATAAGATACATATCTACGCATGAGATGATAGCGGATCCGCTTACGAAGGCGATCCCCAGAGATGTGTTTTACAAACACTTATCATCACAAGGGTTGCGTAAGAGCTGAGTTGTATCAATGTATTCCCATGTCTATGAAAGATCAAATTTAATAAAAGAATAAGTTCTTTTCGACATTGCATATGAGTTTCTTGAAAATGTTTGTGTACATTTCTTTTAAATCTCAGCTGTTTTTTTGTATGTCGGAAAGATTGAGGTTGGCTCTCTAACATGAGCAACCGCCTTTATTCTATCAGACGGATAAGATAAAGATGAGACCTGTTTAAAGTCAAAATCATTAGACGGATGATTTAGAGTCATGACTTAAACAAAATGGTCGTATGGAAGATCTGCATCATATGGATGCTTACAAAAGATCTAAGAAGATTTTTGAAATCTTATCTGTCTTATGCGGGATGTGGGTCCAGGAAAGTAATGAGTAGTAAAAGGGACTCAAAATCAGACATTGTGGTGTCTGATCATCATCCTTACAACATCATTAAGACATACGCTCCCTGGGAAATGAGTGATGTTGTAATACGTATTCATACTCCGTATGCATTTTGACCATTGGGTTAGAATAGTAATTATGTTTACTATTATGTGAGACCCAAAGACCATATGGGTCTTAACTTCTTACCCTTATGGACTCTAATTGGTTCCTTTAGATTTGACTAGGTGATCGCTATCTTAGCATATTACTTATGGACTATGGTAATTCGGTCCGACGGGGCATGTTAGAAAAGCGAGTGAAGTCAAGATCGAAAGGATCGCAAGAAGAGGAAGATTAATTTCATATTCACATTTGGACTTTAGATATTCAAAGCTGGCCAGCCAATTGTAATCCAGATGTGATTCAATTGTTGAATATAAAGTATAAGAAATATGAAGAAATAATTTAGGGTAAAGAATGCGTTGATCTACTCAACTTTGCACCTCAAAGAGTGTTGTGTATCTCTAACAAGTGCACAACAACAGACTCTATGCGCATGACGGTCACACGGTCTATTTCTCGGTATGATAAATAGAAGAACTAAAGGAAAAGATGTTTCCTTACAATCCCCTCAAGTGTGAGTGGGAGATGTTGGATATGGACGACATGTATACACCCATGAGGGGATGTATGAGGGTATACGCACCTCAGATGTCGCGTGCATGAAAGCATGTACGAAGGAAACCTTTTCATGTGTGAAAAGAACCACTCGATAAGTGGAAAAAGGCACATTATAAGTGCATAAAGGCACTTGATAAGTGCATGGAGAAGAGGATAAGAAAGGGTATTAATATAAGCAAATAAGCTTATATATGGTTATTTTCTACAATAACTACCCCTAAAGCCTATAAATAAGACCCAATGGTAAGGCATTTTAGGCTAATCCTTCACGCCATAAGTTTGCAAAAGGCAATCTTCTTTCCTCTTCTCCATTCCATTAAAGTTCTTCATCCAAGTAGAGATTTAGACGGTGAAATGCTGTTTCGATCCTCTGTGACGAAGTACCGACCGTTGTGGCGAATCCAAGGGCAAAGTTCAGAGATTACAGCGCAGCATACGCTAACGTAAGTTCTCTTTCGATCCTACATCCTCGCGCGACGGGATCCTACAATATGCATATTGATAGGGGGAGTTTGTTAGCACACATTGCTTTTTCAATGTATATGTTATATTTTTACATATGTTTTGTCATCATCAAAACAGGGGAGAATGTTGGATCTTGAGTTCAAGACCAATGTTGTTTTGATGATGATCAACATTATGTTGTGTGCTAATTTTCTTATATGTTTTAGTCTCAGATTAATTGATTATCTTGATTTGGAGACAAAGCTTAGTTGATGGGATGATGGATTCAAGGCTATGGAGCAAAAAGCATTGCATGAAGAATGAAGTGTTCAAATGTAATTTTATATTTTGTTCGTGTATTTTTGGATTTTCTTTCATAGAATATTTGTAGCCTTGAATAGATGCACACATACATTTATTTGCATGTTTTTCCCTCATTGGAAACCATAGGAATATCCTAGAACCCAGCCTAATAGGATTATTGGCCAAAAAAATCAAGATAGTGTTTTTGGACAGGACCAGACGTCTGATGTGTCTGATAAATTCTTCTTCAGACACAGCCATGTATCAGCCATCTGATGCTCATTGGCCAGCAGTCTAAATAGTGGATCAGACGTTTGACTGATGAACTCTAGACATTTGTTCAGTGGGTGCTATTTTATGTGAGCTCTCTGTTTTTTCACCCACAATTATTCAAATGTCTGATGTAGGATGATTAGACATTTGAACAGTGCATCACCCGTCTGACAACTGTTCTCCAGATATATAATTGTTTGGAGTTGGTTCTTCATTTAGTTCCATGACCAACTCACTTTCAGCCGTCTGAAGTAGGCTGACCAGACAACTGAATAATTGATTAGCCATATGGAAACCCTTCTTCAGACGTCTGATGACTAAGAATTCTGCCCGTTTATAGCCGTTAGACTATGATTTTTTGAGGTGGTTTTCTTGGGGTTTGAGCTGATTTTAGAGTGCTATTTAAGCCCGATTGAGAAGGAGTTTTGGCCATCTCTCCACCGATATAGAAAGCATTTTAGAGAGCCAAAAACTTGGGGATAAAGCTCATCATGTTCACTCTCTCTTCTCCATCTCTTATTGCATGATCTAGAGTTTGAAACCCTAGCTTAAGGAGAAGCTTCCAAGTGCATCAAGTTCATCATATTAAGCACTTGGTTTCCACACTTCCATGGCTTCATCTTCATATAGGTAAAATCTATTCAAGGCATAGGTAAGTGTTTATTTCATTTCATTTGCTTTTGTGAAACCTTGCTCCTGGATTGTTGGAGTTTCTCTCTTGAAAGAGAGGTGTGACCCTTGGAATTGGGTGTGTTGTTCTTGGAAAAGTGTGTTGGTATCCGAGAAGGGATTTTGTATTTATGATCATGTTGTAGGAGAATGGTCAACAAAGAATCGGGTTATGGTGTTGGTTGTTTATGCCCGTTAAGGGTGTTTGTGGAATCCATGGAGTACGATTACAACGTAAGACTCGAGTAGGATCGCCTTGGAACAGGGATCCGAACAGCGATACGCCTCATGTGTTTGTGTTTTGCATTGGCGTATTTCTAGTTGTTTTTGTTTTTGTTGAGCTATTCGTTTTCACTTTCGTTGCGTTGTGCGCTTAATTTTAGTAACTTTCAAATACACAATTTTTCTTGCCTTTACACTATTCATCACTACATTCTAGTGTATTGTGTAGCCATACGTCCCAACAAGGATGATGTGTCCTCTGTTCCTTTGGAGATTCGAAGTATGGCCTCCTCAATCCCATACTCTTGGGTCGATAAGATCATGACTGAATAAATTTATCATCCTTATGGGGTTCGATTCCCCTTCTATGCCGAATGGATTTGTTTCCCCCAAAAATGTGCGGTCTGGTTTTATTCAAAGATGTTCCAGCATGGACTTTGTTTCTATCTCCATCCTTTCATTCTCGAAGTCTTGTGCTTTCTCAAGCCCTCCATCTATCAATTAATGCCCAGTTCTATTTCTCCCCTAGTCGACTTCATTATGCTTTGTTTGTTACACGAAATAGTGCCGACCTTTCTATTTTTGCATTTCTTCTTCCAAGTGAATCTTGCACCTTCAAGTGTGTGGTACTATATCACAGCTAGGGAACATGAACCTCATTCTTGACCACCCAAGTAAAGTCCGTGATTAGAAGGACAATTTTGTTTATATTACCTTCCCGGGTGAAGCACTATTCCTCACCCTTTGGGGTTGTAATTGAAAAACACCCTATATGGGGGGTGGGCAAGCCCAAATATTTTAAACGGAGTGGCTCCTTGCCTAGTCTCCCCTCCCATACTCTGACCTCTCCCTGAGGATTTAAAACCCCCTTTTATAACCTAAAAGGAAAACTTTGATCACGCTTGCAGGTGGTGATCAAACCATATAAAATATTGTTCAAGAATTTGACGCTCAACGATAACTTTTGGGTGAGGCTATTCTAATAATACAATCTTACTCATGTATGTCCTCTCCCCTTTACAAAAGAGTCGTATCCCTTGAGGCACATCCCCAAGTCTCAACAAATCCCTAATAAACTCCTCCAAGGAAAATTGCCCAAGCAATGTGGGACTAACGAGTTAGTGGGAATGAAACAAAGGCATTTGAGAGCCATTATTTCCAACAATCCCACACTAATGGCTCAGAAAAAGAAACGAAGAACTCCGGGGTAAAGAAAGGATATATATACTTAAGCATCAATGTCTTTCGATTGAATTGATACATAGTGAAGTGAGGCAACTACTTACTTCCCAATGAGTGAATTTCTCTTGAACTCATTAGAGTTTGGTTGAGACCCCCCCAACACATATTGTAACCTTGAGTATGTGCAAACTCCGTGATAAATACAAAGCTTTTTATAGCCATGCGCACACCTCGGGTCTCATGAGTGCTTTATAAAAACTGCCCTTGTTTTTCATAGAAGGCGGCCAAATCTTCACACCCATGTAGGTGGTCCATCAAGTGCTTCTCTATAGCACCACCACAAGGATATGGAACCATTAAGAGCATATTGCTCAACCTCTCCACAGATAATGAGTCCAGCAAGTGATTCTCTATAGCACCACCAAAAACTGGTTATGGACTTATCTCAAAGTGAATCCATCAGGTGCTTCTCAATATCACCACCAAAACTTGGCTATGGATTCAAAAACATTACCACACGCCATAGGCATGGAAATGTAGTGTATGTTAAGGATCATATGGCTTTGTTAGACCACACTGGGTATCAACCATATTATCTTAACTCATGGGCTTTAGCCCCATCCCTCTCGAAAAATCAAGAACCACTTTCCTTGGCAACCCCTTAGTTAGTGGATCTGCAAGATTTCTTTAGGACCTCATGTATTCCAAAGAAATTACTCCATTTTTTTAGGACTTGTTAAACTACACTGTGTCTAATGCGTATTGTTTTTTCTTTCTGTTGTAGACATTGTTTTTAGCAACTCCGATAGCTTCTTGAGAATCAGAATGAAGGGAAACTGATGCAGGTTTCCACCCACAGTGGCACGTCCATTAACAAGTTCCTTAACCATTCAGCTTCTTGCCCTGAAACATAGTTTACATTACAAAATCCTTCTAAAACAACATGAAATCTGCTAAAATGCAAACACCAATCAATAGTGTTGAGTATTGGACTTCTCCCTACTTAGAGTTAATGATGAGCAAACATAAATACTTGTGACTAATCCCCTATTTTGCAGTTAATCTATTGCCTAAGCTATTTATGAAGATCTACTAGCAATGGATGACTCTCAAAGTTCATTGAAGGCAAATGAAATGGATTGAATGATCATGAATGGTGATTGAAGCTCCATGGAGACTTCAAGCTCATGCGTTGGGTAGAAGAGAAAATTCGTCAATGTAAATTTCTTTTATCTCTTCTAGTATGTAGCTTAGAAGTAGAACTTTGATGGAGCACTCACACACATCTTCATTTCAGTCTTAGGACATCATTAGATCAATTGTCCTTAGACCCCAATTCATTTCTTTGTGATTGTGCTTGGATTATTTATAACAGTCGACTGCTGAACGTTTTACAGTCGTCTGTCTCAATAACAGTCGACTGTGTTTTGTTCTACAGTCGCCTATTATGCACAAACTATTACAATCTAGTTTTGGGCTTCTCTGTCTTAATTCGCACAGGCCACTGATGAACGATTCACATGCACATGTCCTAGTGACAGTCGACTGTGTTTTGTATATCAGTCGTCTGTCTATCCTTTGCCCAAACTTTGTTGATCTGTCTTTTACGGCCAGTCGACTACTGTTTAATATACAGTCGACTGTCCCTTGGACCAGTCGAGTGTGTATGCTGCAACAGTCGTCTGTCTGTGAGCCAATTTATTGACTCAGCTCTCTGTAAATTCTCAGGGTATTTGACAGTCGTCTGTATAAGGATTTACAGTCGCCTGTTCTGATTAATAGTCGACTGTATTATCCTCATCAGTCGTCTGTCCTGTTATCTTACAGGATTTCCAGATTTCTTCAACTTACCATTCTTTTGGCCAGTCGCCTGTAGAAGTAATTACAGTTGCCTGTTGGTTCAACAGACGACTGTCTTTGCTTCATCAGTCGACTGTCCACGTGGTAAGTTACCATTATGATTTCTTACCTACCCTTGCTAACTGTGCAACAGTCGACTGAGGTTTCTTCAGCAGTCGACTGTTGCGAATTCAATTTCTATCCGTTGAGAGTTTTCTCACGGATTCCAAAGGGGGTTTTGCCTAAACTGTTTTGTGGATTTGAGAAACCTATAAATGGGGCTTTTACTGTTCCATTGAGGGGTTACCAATTCTTCCAAGTTATCTCTTAAGCTTTCATTTCTAAAGTTTAAAGCTCTCAAATACCAAGCCTTAAGAATTCCAATCTTTGATCTCTTGCTCTCCAACCTAGAACCAAAGAGTGATCCTCTACGTATTTGGTGCAGTCAAGAGAAAGGGCTTTCTCCTCTCCTCCAAGAGAGTCTTCAACACACATCACACTTCTCCTTCAAGTTCTACTTCAAGGCATAGATGATTGTAAGTGTTGCTTTCACATTTTATTACTTTCGTAAATTGAATTTGCTCTCGGGTTGTGAGAGCGGTTTGCATGCTCCCAAGTTGTTGGAGTCAAGGACATCGATTGTATTCGATTTCACTTGTAGGGTTGCTACAAGTGGGTTTTAAGGAAACCTCAAGTTAGGGTTCTAACTTGATTATCCGGAGGTATCCGAGTGGAAGGGACGTACGATTACCGGGAACAAGTCGGGAAGTGACTTGGGTAATCCGAATCCTAGAAACATAATAGTGTTTGCATTTGTTTCTTATTTGGGTTTAATTTTAATTCCGCACTATATTGTTGGTTAGCATTTTAATTTGGTGTAACTATCATTTTAAATTGCTTAAACACTATTCAACCCCCCTTCTAGTGTTTTCTCCATAGCCAGGATCCTTAAAATTGGCATCAGAGCACAAGGTTAAAGCTATGGCATCCAACAACAACAACGTTCCTCCGCCTACTTCGTACAACAATCTCGACCGTGATGGAGCGTCCACACTTTTCGAAGGTCTATCAACGGTGCGTCCTCCGCGTTTCAATGGCACTAACTTTGGCTATTGGAAGTGTAGGATGGAGACGTTCCTAAGGAGCGCTTCGCTTTGAAGAACCCTCCACAAGGAATACGTCGAGCCCACCGAAGAGAATTTCAAAAAATGGACGGCTTCCGAGAAGTCTGCCGAAGTCAACAACGCAAAAGCAATGAACTCTCTTTATTGTGCATTGGACCCGAATGAGTTCAACAAGATATGCACATGGAAGAGTGCATATCAAATTTGGAACCATCTCATCGTTACCCATGAGGGAACAAACAAGGTAAAACTTTCAAAGTTATATGTTGCCGTGCAAAACTTCGATTTGTTTCATATGCAGGAAAATAAGAGCATTGCATCGATGTACGGACGTTTTACCGACATCATCAATGAATTGGAAGCCCTTGGCCAAATATACACTGAACCTGACAAGGTGAGGAAGATCATCATGGGAATGACCTCCAAATGGGAAAGAAGAGCGATCACCATCGAGGAGGTCAATGACTTGAAGAATTACACAGTTGCGAATCTTATCGGGACTCTCATGTCTTACGAAGTAAGACGGGAGAACCGATTAAAGATTCGAGCTATGATGAATCCCTCGGAGGCCAAGAAGAAAGCTTTGGCATTCAACGCCAATTCATCATCCTCTGATAGCAGAGATTTGGAAGATGAGATGGATTTGGGTAAAATGGCCCAAATGGCGAAGAAGTTCCAACGCTTCTTTCACAAAGGTAAATTTTCCATAAACAAATGTTTTGAGTCTACTAATGCTACTTTCTCTCTTTGCTGTAAGTGTAATAAGCCAGGGCACATCCAGAGGGATTGCCGAATGCTAAATAACAAAGAGAAGTGGAAGGCTCCGAAGAACCACAAGTCCGACAAGAACAAGAGAGACAAGAAGAAAGGACTCGTTGGTACATTCGATGACTCAAGTGAAGAATCATCAAGTGATTCCGATGATGAGAAGGGTGAGAGCGCCCGCATGTGTTGCATGGCACGAGAAGATCCACTCTCCGATGAGAGTGACTCCGACACGGATGATACCGAGGTAACCATGGATGAAATTCGTATTGCAAATGAATAATTATTTGCTAAATATCAATCTTTAATGCTTAGATATACTAGCTTAAAGAAATCAAATGTTAGCAAGTCATCCATTCCATGCATTATCAACAATGACACCATTGTTGATACTTTAACTCTTGAGAAAGCAAATTTAGCTTCTCAAAATGTCACTTTGAGAGATGATGTGAATAACCTCAAATCTCAACTAGATCAAACACATCCCAAGGATAATAGTGATCTAGCTACACGTCACACACAATTGGGTTTAGAGAATGATTCTCTTAAAACCTAAGTGCACGAGCTCAAAGCACGGGTGTCCACCTTGGATACCAACATTTCTTCTCTAAAGGAGAAAGATGAGCTCATGTCCTCCCGTATTGTGAGATTCAATAAGGGAAAAGAACAATTGGATGATTTGTTTACAAACCAATTTCCGGCCACACATCGTGTTAGTCTTGGGTTTGTGAATGCGAATGCATCCAATGCTCGCACCTCCTATAGTGGTGTCACTAGAGATTTTGTGAGGCCTTCCTCCGGTGCATCCACAAGTGGTGTCAAAGACACTATAGGTAGCAAACCTACCAAGAAAGTCACCGCTTCACCTTCTCTTCCTTTTGGCAAGAAACCCACTAAGGGTGAAAACCAAAAGCAAGGCCATGCTTACATGTACACTAACACTCATCCACGTAGGAAACCTCCTACTTCACAAGTGGATAATAATGACACTTTTTATGCGCCACACACACAGACACGTACAAATCCACACATGAGAAATTCTCATGTACGTGCTCCTATACACCCATATGCTCATACGCATCATTCCTACATGTATGCACATCCTCCTCATGTCATGCATAATCAATATGTTCCATACAACATGCATGTTCCTAAGCATACATATAATACTCATATGTCATATGCATATCCACCTCCTCATGTTTATGTTGAGTATTGGTGTTTCATACCAATCTTATTTTGATGATGATCACAACATTTTGTTGTTGCTAATGAATCTTATGTTTTAGTCTCTCAGTTTATTTCAAGGATATCTTTCTTGGAGACTAATCACTTGGTGTAAGGATGGACATCATGTGAAGAAGGGCCAAAGTTTGGACTCAAGGAGTGCTGTATCTTGGAGATGGTGGAGAGTATTCATGGCATCTAGATTGAAGACTTAGACTCTTAAGAAAGCTTTGTAATCCATGTAATTTACTTTATTGCTTTCTCTCTCTTTTAAGTCTAGGTTATTGTAATGCCTTGTTAGATGGTTTGCTCATTCATACATATGTATTTAACCATCTTAGTGAACCTTAGGATTATCATAGAATCCAACCCAATAGGTTCACTCTGTCCAAAGACTCATTTGGAGTCTCTGGCTTTCCATCAGTCGCCTATTGAGGGAAACACAGCCGACTGGGTGATTTCCAGTCGCCTGTAGATCCTTCTACAGTCGCCTGATATGCACAACTCAAGTCAACATTTCAATTGAATCAAACTTGAGCTTTATGCACAGTCGTCTGTTGATCAGTTTATAGTCGTCTGTATACTTACAGTCGCTTGGGAATTGGCCAACAGTCGCCTGTCTAGCGTAAATACAATCTCTGCATCTCTCTGTCTTCTCTCCATATTTTACAGTAGTCGATTGATGAAGAATGTAGAGTCGCCTGACTATTTGACAGTCGACTGTAGTATTAACATCAGTCGCCTATGCGAAGAATTGGAGAAAGACTGCAGCTCTCTGTTTCGATCCATCCCCTACAGCAGTCGTCTGTTGAAGGATTAACAGGCGCCTGTCCTGTTTGTCAGTCGACTATATTGTCTTCCTCAGTCGACTGTCCTGACTCAGATTATAGCCGTTGGATATTTTCTAGCCGTTGATCAGTCGACTGTCTTATGATCATCAGTCGACTGTTCATGTCGTTTTCACCCAGTTTCTAGCCGTTACAAATCTGTTCATTTGGCTGTTTCTTTGGGTTTTTGGGCTTGATATAGGATTCCTATATATATGAGTGTGCTGCCTTTGCTTAAACTTCTTGATTGATTCTTGATTACTCTTGATTCCATTAAAAATCTAGAGAGATCTTTAAGCCACTCTTAAGCTCCCTTATTTCCCTCTATTGAGCATACATCTTCCTTCATGCATTGAAGTCCAGCTCAAGGGAAATCATCCAAGTGCTCTCAAGCATATTCCAACACTTGGAGATCCTCTTCCATGCCTTGCATTCATTCATGAGTAAGCATCTCAAGTCATAGGTAAGAGTATTTACTTTACAAGGTGTAATTTGTTTTCCTATTTCTCTTTGTGGGATTAGGATACTCTCTTTGTGGGAGTTTCTCTCTTTGTGGAGATTGTCTCTTTGTGGGACTAGGGAATTCTCTTTGTGGGAATTAACTCTCTTTGTGGGAGTTCTTGTGTCCTAGTGTATGGCTAACCCTAATTCTCTGAGTGTGAGTTAGTGATTCTCTGTGTGGGAGTCTTGATCCTTGTGTAGGATTGGTTGGGTCCTTGTGTAGGGCATAAATCCTCTTTGTGGGTTATCTCCTTGTGAGATTTGTATTCACTTCTCTGTGTGGGAATATAGTGAATATTGGTGTGGCTAGATGTACCCAAGTTTGGGGAACCAGGGTAAAACTTTTTGTTTGCGTTTGGATTGATTGTGCCTTTTAATTCCTCTTGCATTTATAATTCCGCATTTGCAAGTTATATTTTAATTGGACAATTTTATTGCCATTACACTATTCACCCCGCTCTAGTGTGTGTTGTTAGTATTGCAAGGGTTAGACGATCCCTACAATTGGTATCGGAGCGAGGTTAAAGCATACTGCAATGATGGCATTCAATGCCTCATTCGCGTCTCATGAAGAAGGTCACTCAACCGTTCGACCCCCGCTCTTCATCGGAACCAACTACCCAAGATGGAAGATCAGAATGATGATCTACATGGAGGGTCAAGACCTATAGGACATCACAGAGATGTCATTTGAGAAGCACACTACTCCTGCGACTTCAAGGACAAAGGCGGAGAAGGACTCAATCAAGTTCAATGCGAGAGCTATGAATGCATTACATTGCGCTCTCTCTGCTAATGAGTTCAACCGCATCTCCAAGTGTAAAACGGCAAATGATATTTGGCGCACCTTGGAGATTTGTCATGAAAGGACAATGAAGGTAAAGAAATATAAACAAACTGTGTTTAGATCTAAATATGAAATGTTTAAGATGTAGGAAGGCGAAAGCATTTCAGAGATGTACACAAGGTTCACCGATATAGTGAATGCTTTGGAAGGACTCGGGAAGATGATTTCCCAAGAGGATCGTGTAGAGAAGATCCTAGACTCTCTCACACCTCGTTGGGAGTCAAAGGCCAACGGAATTTTGGAGTCATATGACATGTCCAAATATACCGTTGAGGAGTGCATTGGAAATCTCATGGCGTATGAAGTGAAGCTTCAACACAAGAAGGAGATTCAACCAACAAAGACAGAGAAGCTAGAGAAGCAAAAGGGGGTTGCATTCCATGTTAAGGAGGAGCCAATCAAGTGGAGGAGGAAATTCCATCGAGAAGCTTCTAGCGAAGAAGATGAGCAAGAAGATGCAAGTGGAGAAGAAATTGAGGATCTTGCCGAGCAATTCAAAGATTTCCTCAAATGCAAGCAAGGTAAGTCTTTGTCAAAGTTTGCCTCCAATTCTAACAAGGTTCCTACTTGTTACACTTGCAGTGGAAAAGGTCACTTGTCCACCGAATGCCCTTCCAAACCCAACAAAGAAACTTACAAGGGTAAAGGGAAGAAGTATTGGAAAGGAAGGTCCAAGTCCAAAAATCACAAGAAGGGCCTTGTCGGGACCTTTGATGATTCGAGTGAGGACACTTCAAGTAACGAAGAAGAGGATACAAAGGAGGATGCTCACGCATGTTTTGTAGCCATGGATGGTCCTACACCAATCACCTCCGAATTAAACGAAGAAGAGTTGGATGCTTGGCTTGACGCATACAATTCCTATGAGGATTCTGCCTCATGGCTACAGAGGACAAGTCGTTATTAAGCTCTTGCAAGGATGATGATGATATTGTTGAGATCGAGGAAGAAAAGATCTTATACGCGGAGCTCAAGATCAATTTTGACTTGGTCTCCGAAAAGACTAATAAGTGCATCAACTCTTACAATAAATTAAAAGCAAAATATAAGATTACTAAGAGTAGATTGCATGAACTAGTTATTGCAAGTGTAATTCATGATGAAAGGCATGTGTATGACACTTGTGTGAGAGACACACTTCTCTCTCAAGTTAAGGAATTGAGCCTTTCTAATGAAAAACTCATTGCTCAAAACCTTAGCTTAGATGCTCACATTCAACAACTGATGTTGAAATGTGAAGAGGAATCCCGGAAGCTCATAAGCTTTGTGTATTCTAGGGATTCACTCCACGATTTGTTGAAAACGCAACATCCGACAAATCATAGAGGAGGTTTGGGTTATATTCAAAATGTGGTTCCCAAACCCACCTCTAATTCCTCTTATGGTGCAAATACAAGAAATATTGCTAAAGAACCTAAGAAGAATCACCATGCTTTCTTGTACAACAAGAACATCAACAAGAAGCATGTAGATCACGAGGTAATGAGGAAGAATGAAAAATCTTCATTTTTTGCTAAGATGCAAAATCCTCATTCTTTGCATGCTAAGAAATTTGTTTCTACACCTAAGCATGCCACATCCTTCCCTCTTGCAAAGGCAAAACCCTTGCCTAGGAAATCCTTGAGATTATGGATTTCCACTATGGTTAGTGTGCAAGAGAGAGATAGTTACATCAACTCTCTAGTTAGGGATGTGATCACCTCGTGTGATTACGTTTGGAAATCAAACTCCTCTTGGGTTTGGTTACCTAATGTTTAGGTTCCTCACACATATGCATATTGCATGGGTATTGTGCTTCTATGTTTATTTTAAGCATACCCATTGATTTTGTGTTTCATGATTTTGAAAAATATTTTCAAATTTATTTCTTTTCATGAAAATGGGGACCTTGGGGTTGTTGACATACATGCATTTTTGATCCATGTGTATGTCGAAGGGGGAGTTAATATATAATATGTTTAAATTATTTTAAGACATATTTAAACTCTCATTTTGGAGGTTTATTGAGATCATTATTTACATTTGGTTATTTTGGGTCTCAAACCAAACCTCTTGTTTATTACCAACATGTTTCATGTTTTATTGTTTTTGGCAATATCCCTGTGTATCATTGAAGATTGACTTTTCCATATCTATTGCTTTGATACACGTTCGGCCCATGGCTCCATTTCTTATAATTGGTATTAGATCCTAGAAGTCAAAATTTGACCATTTATATGATCTAGGGGGAGCATGGGATAGTGAATTGATACCCACTAAATTTTTTAAATTTGGTATCATACATATCTTTCTTTTCTTGAATATTGTCACATCTTGGTTAAGATGACAAAGGGGGATATTTTTGTGTCCACCTTTTTGACGATGTCAAGGGGGAGAGATATATGCATTATGTGATCATATCTATAGGGGGAGAGATATATACATATGCATATGGGGATAGATATCTCTATAAGGAGAGATATATGGGATTAGATAACCCATTCATGTTTGCATGCTTCTGTACTTTGCAATTGGTTTATATGATCCATGCCTATTATATGTCACCATGTTTTTATTGATATTATGAGTATTTAACATTCTGTAGCTCATTATGTAATTGGTGCATATAAGTGGGGGGAGATCATTAGCATTGTGCTTTAATTCTTTATGATTTACATAATGTGTGTCATCATCAAAAGGGGGGAGATTGTTGAGTATTGGTGTTTCATACCAATCTTATTTTGATGATGATCACAAAATTATGTTGTTGCTAATGAATCTTATGTTATAGTCTCTCAGTTTATTTCAAGGATATCTTTCTTGGAGACTAATCACTAGGTGTAAGGATGGACATCATGTGAAGAAGGGCCAAAGTTTGGACTCAAGGAGTGTCATAGCTTGGAGATGGTGGAGAGCATTCAAGGCATCTAGATTGAAGACTTAGACTCTTAAGAACGTTTTGTAATCCATGTAATTTACTTTATTGCTTTCTCTCTCTTTTGAGTCTAGGTTATTGTAATGCCTTGCTAGATGGTTTGCTCATTCATGCATATACATTTAACCATCTTAGTGAACCTTAGGATTATCATAGAATACAACCCAATAGGTTCACTCTGTCCAAAGACTCATTTGGAGTCTCTGGCTTTCCATCAGTCGCCTGTTGAGGGAAACATAGCCGACTGGGTGATTTTCAGTCACCTGTAGATCCTTCTACAGTCGACTGATATGCACAGCTCAAGTCAACATTTCAATTGATTCAAACTTGAGATTTACACACAGTCGTCTGTCAATCAGTTTACAGTCGTATGTATACTTACAGTCGCCTGGGAATTAGCCAACAGTCGCCTGTCTAGCGTAAGTGCAATCTCTGCATCTCTCTGTCTTCTCTCCATATTTTACAGTAGTCGACTGATGAAGAATGTACAGTCGCCTGACTATTTGACAGTCGACTGTAGTATTAACATCAGTGGCCTGTGCGAAGAATTGGAGAAAGAGTGCATCTCTCTGTTTTGATCCATCCCCTACAGCAGTCGTCTGCTGAAGGATTAAGAGGCGCCTGTCCTGTTTGTCAGTCGACTATATTGTCTTCTTCAGTCGACTGTCCTGGCTCAGATTATAGCCGTTGGATATTTTCTAGCCGTTGATCAGTCGACTGTCTTATGATCATCAGTTGACTGTTCATGTCGTTTTCACCCAGTTTCTAGCCGTTGCAGATCTGTTCATTTGGCTGTTTCTTTGGGTTTTTGGGCTTGATATAGGATTCCTGTATATATGAGTGTGCTGCCTTTGCTTAAACTTCTTGATTGATTCTTGATTACTCTTGATTCCATTGAAAATCTAAAGAGATCTTTAAGCCACTCTCAAGCTCCCTCATTTCCCTCTATTGAGCATACATCTTCCTTCATGCATTGAAGTCCAGCTCAAGGGAAATCATCCAAGTGCTCTCAAGCATATTCCAACACTTGGAGATCCTCTTCCATGCCTTGCATTCATTCATGAGTAAGCATCTCAAGGCATGGTAAGAGTATTTACTTTACAAGGTGTAATTTGTTTTCCTATTTCTATTTGTGGGATTAGGATACTCACTTTGTGTGATTTTCTCTCTTTGTGGGAGATTGTCTCTTTGTGGGACTAGGGAATTCTCTTTGTGAAAATTAACTCTCTTTGTGGGAGTTCTTGTGTCCTAGTGTATGGCTAACCCAAATTCTCTGAGTGTGAGTTAGTGATTCTCTGTGTGGGAGTCTTGATCCTTGTGTAGGATTGGTTGGGTCCTTGTGTAGGGCATAAATCCTCTTTGTGGGTTATCTCCTTGTGAGATTTGTATTCACTTCTCTGTGTGGAAATATAGTGAATATTGGTGTGGTTAGATGTACCCAAGTTTGGGGAACCAGGGTAAAACTTTGTGTTTGCATTTGGATGATTGTGCCTTTTAATTCCTCTTGCATTTATAATTTCGCATTTGAAAGTTATATTTTAATTGGACAATTTTATTGCCATTACACTATTCACCCCCCTCTAGTGTGTTGTTAGTATTGCAAGGGTTAGACGATCCCTACAGTTTATGCTAGAAACCATGTTCCTAAAAAGCATGTACCACATAGAAATTCAACAAGTATGCTTGCAACTAGGAAAAGGACTCCCAAGATTTACACTATTTGGGGTCCCAAGAACACTAGCCTAATTGATAGGAATGCTTATGTTGATTCCTATTTCCATGATGTCATTAGGAATAGTAATTATGTTGGGAAGCGGAAGTCCACTTGGACTTGGCTTCCAAAGGGCTAATCCACTTGGACCCAACAAACATTGGGTACCATGAGCTTATGGTATATTATATAGGTACACAAGAAAAAGAAGAAGAGCAATAAAAGTCATATTAGCTTTAAAGGGAAAGGATGGATTCTTGATAGTGGTTGCTCCAAACACATGACGGGAGATCCCTCTTTGCTCTCGAAGTGATTAGCATCAAGGATGGTGCAACGGTCACTTTTGGAGGAAATCAAAAAGGAACCATCATTGGAGTAGGTATCGTTGGTAATCCTTCAAAACCCCTAATTACTAATGTATTTTTAGTTAGTGGTTTGTATCACAATCTCATTTCCATTAGTCAACTTTGTGACAAAGGTTACAAGGTTAACTTTGGAGAAGGATTCTGTACAATTGTTGATTGTGATTCAAATGTTTTATTTTCCGGTATTAGGCGTAAAAATATTTATTATTTGACCTTGCCTAAAATCATAGAACATTGCTTAGTTGCTAACACAAGTGAACAACTATTATGGCATCGCCGTTTTGGTCATGTTCACTTTAAGCACTTATATAAGTTAGCTAAGCATGATCTAGTCAAAGGTTTTCCTAAAATCGCTTTTAATAAGAAAAACTTTTGTGATTCATGTCAAAGAGGTAACCTTAGTAAATCTTCCTTTACGCTTAAAGAAGGGATTACTTCTAAGTGGCCCCTAGAACTTCTTCATTTAGATTTGTTTGGACCAACTAGAACCGATTCTTTAGGAAATGCTCATTATGGATTAGTTGTCGTTGACGACTTTTCTAGATTTACTTGGGTTTCATTCTTAATTAATAAGAATGAAGCTTATGAAGAGTTTACCAAATTTGCAAAGAAGATTCAGAATTTCTTAGGATCCACCATAATCACTATCCGTAGTGATCATGGAGAAGAATTTGAGAATGAATCTTTTACTAAGTTTTGTGATGACACCGGGATAACTCATAATTTTTCATTCCCTCGGGCACCACCACAAAATGGTGTTGTAGAGAGAAAGAATAGGACTCTTATTGAGTGTGCACGCACTATGCTCCATGATAGTCATCTAAGACTACAATTTTGGTCAGAGGCGGTGCACACGGCATGTTATGTGCTCAATAGGATCCTAGTGAGACCCCGAACGAACAAAACTTATTTTGAATTGTTTTTTGACAAAAAGCCTCAAGTAAAATATTTTCGTGTTTTTGGTTCAAAATGTTTTATTAAGAAAACTTTCGGAAATCTAGATAAATTTGTGCCAAGATCCGATGAAGGAATTTTTGTTGGATATTCCACACGTAACAAAGCCTACCGGATATACAACAAAACTTCTTCAACGATTGAGGAATCACTACACATTTCATTTAATGAAGATTTTGATTTTCCTGGTGATGATGATGATAGTGTAGATGTTTTGTGTGATCATCTTAGTAGTGTTAAGATTAATGACTCGATTATTGATACTAACCCTACTAACAAAATTGTTGAAGATGTTCCTAGTGATACAGGTATACCCAAAGCTTACCCGACTGTTCGCAACCATCCCCATAACCAAATTATTGGAGATATTGGTGTGGGTGTTCGAACGAGGTCGAGAATTGAAGAATTCTCTCATTGCGCATTTGTCTCTACCATTGAGCCAAAGAACATCCAAGAAGCTTGTGAGGATAGCTCTTGGATAGTGGCAATGGAAGAAGAACTAATGTAATTTGATAGAAATGAAGTTTGGGAACTCGTTCCTCTTCCAAGTGGTCACCAAGTCATGGGGACCAAATGGATCTTCAAGAACAAGACGGATGAGAACGAAGTGATCACAAGGAACAAAGCAAGGTTAGTAGCTCAAGGCTACCGGCACGAGGAATGTATTGATTTCGAAGATTCTTTTGCCCCCGTAGCTAGATTAGAAGCTATTAGATTACTTTTATATTTTGCATCCCATAAGAATTTTAAACTATTTCAAATGGATGTTAAAAGTACATTTTTAAATGGGATTGTCAATGAAGAAGTTTATGTTTCTCAACCTCCTGGTTTTATTCATGAAAAATTTCCAAACCATGTTTTCAAACTTAATAAAGCGTTGTATGGGTTGAGACAAGCTCCTAGAGCTTGGTATGATCGACTTAAGACCTTTCTTTTGAATTTAGGTTTTAAAATGGGAGAAGTTATTTCTACACTCTTGATTAAAGATTATGAAAATGACATTCTCTAGATTCAAGTTTATGTAAATGATATAATTTTTGGTTCTACTAACTTTAATCTTTGTCAAGAATTTTCTAAGTCTATGAAGGATGAATTCGAGATGAGCCACATGGGAGAGCTCACTTATTTCCTTAGACTGCAAATTCGACAAATGGAGAATGACACCTTCATACTTTAGACAAAGTTCACAGGGGAGCTTATCAAGCGATTCGGGATGGAATCGTCTTCAAGCAAAAGGACTCCCATGAGTACTACTACCCATCTACACAAGGATGAGAGCGGAAAAGATGTAGACATTCGTCTATATCGAGGTATGATCGGTAGCTTACTTTACTTAACCGCTAGTAGGCCCGATATCATGTTTTCTGTATGCCTATGTGCTAGATATCAAGCTAGACCTAAGGAGTCACACTTGATTGCGGTTAAACGAATATTTCTTTATCTCAATCAGTCTCTGGATTATGGGTTACTTTATCCTAAATCTAGCATATATGAGTTAATCTCATATAGTGATGCCGACTTTGCCGGATGCAAGTCCGACAGGAAAAGTACTAGTGGCACTTGCCATTTTCTAGGAAATTTCTTAGTTTCTTGGTTTTCTAAGAAACAGAATTCGGTGTCATTGTCTACGACTGAAGTGGAATATATTGCCACCGGTCTTGCATGTGCACAAGTTCTTTGGATGAGACACACTCTTATGAACTATGGTGTCAACTGTGATACTTGCCTAATCATGGTTGATAACCAAAGTGCCATATGTCTTTCCAAGAATCCGGTACACCACTCCCGTACCAAACACATAGACGTGAGACACCATTTTATAAATGATCATGTAGCTAAGAAGGACATCATCTTAGAGTACATTGAAACCCAAAACAAATTTTCGACATCTTCACAAAACCTCTTAAAGAAGATTCATTTGTGAGGTTGCGTGGAGAATTAGGAATTATGGGTGAATCTGAAATTTAGGAGCTCAACTTTCATGTTATAACACATTTTGAGCTCATTTCTTCATGTTGCCGTTCTTCTTTTGATATATGATTTATATGTGTTTAAGAAAGGCCATTGAGATTTATGTGATTTCATGAATTCTTTGAGATTGTTTTTGGAGATGTTTGTTTCAATTGATTTATCATATTACATTGTTTTTATGATGATTTTGTGATTAGAGTATAGGTCCTAGGGTAAGTGTTCATATCCTCTGGATTTTTATCTCACTGTGCATTTTTGGACCAGGACAGACGACTGTCTTTCCTTCGACAGTCGACTGCCCTACTCTATCTCCTCAGTCTGAGAATTTGTATCTTTCGCATAGCCGACTGATGACTGTTTTCCTGTCGACTGTTATTTTAACAGGCGACTGAATTTTAGTCATCAGGCGACTGTTCTCTCTGTCAATTTTTCTACAGAGCTCTCTATATTTTTGATGAAGTTTATTGATTCTCGGTCAGTCGACTGCTGTGTTAAGTTCAGTCGACTGTCCCTCAGACAGGCAACTGTATGTTACTTAACAATCGACTGTATGTCTTCCTGAGATTAATTCTTATCACTTCTTCCAGTCGACTGACTTTTGTTCATCAGTCGACGGTCTCCTGTTTGTGACAGTTCACTGCTTTGATATGAGTCGTCGATTCTTTGATCCAATGGCCCAGATTTATTCCCTCATTCATATATTCTTCGAGACGGTTCATTTCCCCACGTTGTTTCTCTATACTCTGATTGAACCGCATCGACTTCCCGCTCTTTTCCTCAGCCGTTGCCGTCGATCTCCTCCTCCCCGCAAGTCGATTGTTTCGTCGTTGCATCTTCGTGTCTCCTCGACTTGGTTTGTCTTTCTTTCTCGAGTCTATCGTTCGATTTTTGTCTTTTGATTTCATCGCATGTTGTTTCTCTCTCTTTCGATTGACTGAGTCCATTGCACCCAAAACCAAGGGTAAGGGGAAGATCATGGGTTCTAAGAATCCTAGGGCTCCTAGGAAACCTATAGCCAAGAAAAAGAAGCCCTACAAAGCCCGTACCAAATATGCCGAATCTCCCTCTCACTCTACTTCACAGGGATATTCTCCTTTAGCTTCTTCTTCCGACGCTCAGCCCCTGATCAAGCGTCAGCGGAAGCGCATTGGTGTTACCATCAATGAGCCTACTGATCCCCGTGTTCCAGTTTGCCGTAGTGCCCTGTTACCATCAATCTCCTTCTGCTTCGAGTTCTGTAGAAGATTCTCCCGTAGTGCCCCTACTGATCCCCTTGTTCCAGTTTGCCGAGATGATCTTTGCTTGGCAAAATATCACTCTCTCTTAGGGATCAAACTTCTTAGGGAGCAGTACATTGTTTTCCTGCCTTTACTGCTGAGAGACTTTCTGACATCTTATCTGCTACCCACTTGGCCGATCTTTTTCGCTTCTTTCAGAGCGAGTCCCCTCGAGCCTATCCATTTCTGGTGAAGCTCTTCTATGCTAACCGCGTTCGCGGTGAGTATTCCTCTACCGGAGTTCTTGACACCGTTGTTCAGGGAACCCACATCCAGATTAATCCCACACTCTTAGGGACCATTCTTAGGATTCCCTCTACCGGTTCTCTTCCTTCAGATATCTCCATTTCTGATATTGACGAGCTTGACCAGTCTGTCCTTTGGGATATGTTTCGTGAGATACCTTTAGCCCTGGATTCTGGTATCAGGTCATCTATGTTTTCGGCTAGAGGTTGGGCAGTTCACCTAGTGGTGAAGTCCAACATCCTGCCGAGGTAAGGATTATCTGACCAGCCTTCACATGATATTCTGAAGTGTATGTATGCGATTTTCTCTGGGATGTCCGTGAACTGGGCCGGTGTCCTCCTTGACAGGATGGACAAGGTCGAGTTTACTTCTTCCTCAGCTCACATTCCATATGGTGGTCTTTTGACTCCTGTTTTCTGTCATTTTGGCATCGATTTGTCTCGTTACGAGCCCATGCCTTTTGCTCCTCTCCTTGATGCTTCTGCAAAGTCGAAGTCCTCTTTGGCTCTGCAGTTGGCATCAAAGAAGAGGAAATCTGCTTCAGCCCCATCTTCCTCCACTGTTCCTCCAGCTGACATGACATCTTCATCTGCTCCTCCCGTTTTTGACACTCTTCTTGAGATGGTGTCAGGACTTTATGAGTTGGCCTCTATAACTTTCCAGCAGCAGGGAATACCCTTCCCTGAGCATCTGAGACACTTCATTCCTCCTCAGCCTCATAAGCCTACACAGCCCATCGTCACTGATGTCGTTGAGCATCCTGGTGGAGCCTCTACTCAAGATGCTGATGATGATGATGCTGCTGCTGCTGACCCTCCTCCAGAGGATACCCCTATTGTCACAGAGCCTCGTTCTTCCTCTGCAGCACCTGGCGACACTCACTCTTAGATTGTGTTTTAGTTTTTTGAGTGGTGTCTGTTAGAGATTATGTGTTTCGATGTTTGGATACTTTGGATGATGTTTGGATATTTTTTATGATGATGTACGATGGTTTCATGATGTATTTTTTTAGGATCATGATGTATGCATTTTTGTTGGACATGTTGATGTCCGTATGCCATGTACTCATCTTGTGATATATATATATATATATATATATATATATATATATATATATATATATATATATATATATAAGAGGGAAATGTGCCTAAGAATGACCTCGGGTAGAGATACCTGAGCACACCCCCGCTGTTCGGGGTTTGTGAGTATTTTTTTAAAATTGTTTTTGCAGTAGGTAGATATACTTGTTATGTAGCTCCCCACAAAATTTCAGCTCGATCCGACACCGTTTGAGCCTCCGTTCATCGATTTCAAAAACGTTGCGCAAAACTGTCCAGAATTTGGACAGTTTTGCGTAACGTTTTTGAAATCGATGAACGGAGGCTCAAACGGTGTCGGATCGAGCTGAAATTTTGTGGGGAGCTACATAACAAGTATATCTACCTACTGAAAAAAAAATTTCAAAAAAAAATACTCACAAACCCCAAACATCGGGGGTGTGCTCAGGTATCTCTACACGAGGTCATTCTTAGGCACATTTTTTGCTATATATAATATAAAATAGGGATGTTATCATGGGTTATTGGATAAGAGTTTTTGGAGAAGAAAAATTGGTTGTGTTTAGATTTGTATTTGTATATGGGGTATTGTTGTATAAGAGATTTTGGTTAAGAGATAATGGATAAGAGATATTGGTTAAGAGATATTGGTTATGTATAATTGGGTGTGTTGTTTATATGTATTTGTGTATATGGGGTATGAGAAATTGAGATAAGAGAAATTGAAATCAGTTTAAATTTGAAATCAAAATATCAAAATTCCTTTTACATTGCACTCAATGGGAGGGGGAAAAAAATTTGATCCCATCAACTTTGTGGGGGGAAAAATTTGATCACATCACAGTTAATCCCAATTTGATTTTTTCTCCTTCTTACCTTTGCGCGCCAAGAGCAAGCAGCTCAACTGAGAGCTCCCTTCTCGCCATCATCCCATCAACTTTGAGAGCTCCCTCCTCCAGCACCCTCTTCTACCTCCAGGTCCCTTCTCGCCATCATCCCCATCATCTTCTACCTCCTCCAGCATCCTCTTCTACCTCCAACACCCTCTTCTACGAAGAACAAGCAGATCAAATTTGAGCTCCCTTCTCGCCATCAACGGAGAGCAAGCAGATCAACGAAGAACATCAAGCAAGCACAGCTGTTTGAGCTTCATCACGGGAGAGCTCAAGCACCCTCTTCTACCTCCATCACCGTCTTCTACCTCAGATCAACGGAGAGCAAGGAGATCAAGGAAGAACATCACGGCAAGCACATCAAGAACTCATCTTTTATTTCGCACTCACATTTTCTTCTTTTAATTTACCCTCGCCTTGCAGCTGTTTGAGCTTCATCATGGGAGATCTCAAGCCCCCTCAAGCACCCTCAATCACTCTCTTTGTAGCTTCATTGCGTAAGAATCATTTATCATTTTTGCAAAAAAAATGAGTATGATTATGTATTTTTCAGTTATCATTTATCATATGAAGAGTTTGCAAAAAAAACTTTGCCTTTTTCAGTCCATTGAAAATCATTTTTTTTCCTTTTCCACCCTCTTACTCCAATTTTGTTTTGGTCCATGCTTATGAGATGTGCACTTCTGAATTGACTTCCTATTTTCATTGCTAGAAGATTGGAAACTTAAATTTTATAGCTAGAAGAAATTTGATTTAAGAGTATGAGTATGTATTTGAATATTAGACTTCTGAATTTTTAGAGTTCTGTTTTTTTTATTTCATATTCAGTTTGACACTTGGACTGACAAATTTGGCATAAAAATTTGTATGGACATTTGGCATGATCATTTGACACTTGAATTAGAACATTTAAATTTGAATGTGACTGCCAATGCTTTCATAATTGTCCCTCTCAAAGTTATTTAAATTGAACCCTCAAATTGAACCCTTAAATTTTTTTCTTTGGCCAAATTGAACCTCTCAAAGTTATTTAAATTTTTTTTCTTTGAGTTTGAGCTTGAGAGCTTCATAATTGTCCTGTTAAATTTCATACTGTTTGAATGTGAAACTTACAAACTGAATTTTGAGAATATTCTGTTTTGCTTGAATAGGATAATGGATGAGCTTGGATGAACCTTGAGAATGTAAAACTGTTTTGCATTATGTATTCTGTTGTTATAATTCACAAATTCTCTCAATTCTCAATGTTCTTGGATGAAGCTTGGATGAAGCTTGAGAATATTCTGTTGCAGAATGTAAAGCTTGAGAATGGATGAGCATTTTGAATTCAGTGTTGATAAATTTAACAGTACCCCATATGGATGAGCATTCTAAAATATTCTCATCTATTCAAAATGATGTATTCTTCAAAATGTTCATCAAAAGATTTTGTATTTGAATTCAGTTTTTATTGGTTTTCAAGATAGATGAGAATATTTTAGAATGCTCAATGCTCAAGATTGGTGAGAATATTTAGAATTTCAGAGATTAAGTTGAATTCATTAGGTTTGGTGAGAATATCCTAATGCCTATTCAAGATTGGTGAGAAAATCCACTAAAGCCTATTAAGTCAGAAGTGGAATGCCAAGATATTAGCAACAGTTTATGAATTTCAAGTGGAAGTGGAATAACAGAATATATAGGGCTTAAAAGGATATCCTGAATGATGGATATATTATAGGATATCTTGATATGACATGGGAAGGTAGGCCAAATGACATTATTCACTTGGCAATGTTTTAGTTGAGAAGTGAATATTTCTGCTCAACAAATATAACAAAGTATCAAATCATTAAGCAAAGTTCCAGTTTATTGTTTATTGTTGAGCATATATCTTTGTTATTGGAGTTTTAGTTGAGCATATATCTTTCTTATTGTAGTTTTAGTTGAGCATATATCCATTCATGCTCAATGTTTCAGCTTCATCATGGATTTGAGTTATTGATATGGAAAACAGGGATCATTTGATAGTTTGATAATTTGATAATTTGAATGCCCATGAGTTCATTTGCATTTGAAATGATAATTTGATAATTTGATATTTTCAGATTTTTGCCAATGATTTGAATACTCAAGTCAGAAATTTCTCATGAGTTGATGTGATAATTTGAGAAATCAAGTAGGCATGATTATCAAAATTTGAGAAATCAACTTTGAGGGTTTAATTTGACTGCCACTGATTTTTGCCAAATTATCACAAGTTGAGGGTTCAAAATTTGAATGCCAATGATTTTTGCCAATGGGAGTCTGATAATCATGAGAAATTTGATAATTTGAATACTCAAGTCTGAAAATGCCAATGATTGAGAAATTTAATTTGACTGCCATTCTTTCCATTAGCCCAAATGTGATGTTTATATTTTTGTCCAAATTAGTTCAAATTAGTCAGGGTTCAACTTAGTTCAATTTTTGTCCATGTGATGTTTATATTTTTGAGTTTATATTTTTGAATATTTTTAAATTGAACCATGCCTATTGATGTTTATATTTCAGTCAGGCTGCATGAAGTGATATTGGAATCATTGTTAACCTGAAGTGGAATTGTTTAACAGTATTTTTGAATATTTCATATGCTTCAATTTTAGTCCATGTGATGTTTATATTTTTGAGTTTTCAAACTATAATTTAACTGTTGGATGTAATTTTCAGAGTAGTTGGGTGTAATTTTCATTAAGCTTTCATGTTTAATATTTTGCATGTTTTGTTTTGAATTCTTTTCCTGCAGTTGATAACAGTCATATAACTTTCAATATGGCATGAAAACCAACATTCATATAACATTCATATAATAGTCATATAATTTTGAAGTATTTTGAATGCCAATGAATTATTTGAAGTATTGGCATTCCAACCTAATGAATTATTTTGAAGTATTTTGAAGTATTTCAATTTCACCTAATGAATTGGCATTTGAAGTGTTACGAGGTGGAACTCGCGTACAATGAATTTGTATTAATGGGAACCAAGGGCACGGTGGTTATGTGGAGTAGGGGGTTTAGGTAGGCTATTTGACAAGCGATTAGTGGGGTGAAGAAGTCGATCTCGACGCTAGTGGCGGTCGCGGGGCTGAATCTCGCCGGATGCGGCTGGACAAGGTTGAACGGCAGGGGGGTGACGCCGACTGGTGTTGATAGGCGAGCTCTCCTGCAACACGAACAACTCGTCAGAAGGGCTGGGTTGGGGGTTCAACCCTTAGCCCCTCCGATGCCTAAGTCAGTGATAGGGCTTAAAATGGAGGGCTGGTCACGCCGGTCGGACTAACGGTGTATCGACCGCGCGTGGCGAGCTATAGGTGGGAGAACAAAGATATGGAAGACCTTTGCACTCGTGTGTGAATAGTTGAATGAGAGAGAATTCTGCAGCCCCTTCTTTTCGCAAGAGGAGGGGGAGTATTTATACCTGACGGATGATGACTTGGCACGCTGAGCTGGCTCGGTTGTCAGCGGAAGCTTCGGACAAGGACATCGGGAACAGGAGTTTCTGACCTGCCACTGTCAGGCGGCGCAACGGCCAAGAGGTGCTTTTGTCGGGATGTCAGGGCCGAAAGCACCAACCGTCGGTCAGGTCTGCCGCCTGGGGGTGCTTTGTCAGGCGGTCGGGTGACGTATGTGTCAGTTGTGCCTTTGTCCTAGGCTGTTTGTCGTTAGCGTCGAACTAAAGGTCTGGCTTATTTTAGGCGCCGCGGTTCGCGGGAATCGGACGGGCCGTTCCGGTCGGGGGTAGTCCGGCCCGACCACGCCCGTCCGTAGGCTTGGCCTTGATACCCAAGCGTCCCCAAGCGCACTACCCCGATGGGCCGGGCGGCCGCGGTTGTTCGCCTCGGCCGGCTACAGTTGCTCGCCTCGGCCGTTTCGGGGGGGGCGCCGTAAGGCGTGCCTATCTCCATGATGGCCCGGGTCCTCGGGGCGGCGGCCCTGAGTGTTAAAGGGCGAGCTAAAGGGGTATGTTAGCGGATCCGGGCGGGAGTCGGGCTATTATGATCTTTAGGTCGTAACAATCGCCCCCGGCCTTCGAGTCTGAGGCGGCAGCCCGACTCGGCTCGGAGGGCGAATCATATCCAACATTCCGGACCCTCAATGTGGGCCTTGGACCCACCGGGTTGTGACGGCGGCGGCTTCGGAACTCCCACTTCAGTGGTCATCATTGCGATTTGAAGAAAACGAAGCGTCTCTGCGATTGAGTTTGCGACACGTGGATGAGGTGACTCTCACGCCAGTCGAGGCGTCGGGGATGTCTCGATGGGCGCCGCGTGGCGAAAGTTTGACGGCCGAGATGGCCCGTGGGCCCCCTGTACCGCCTAAAATGGTCTGGGAGGTGGTCGGCGGGAATTTTCTGTCTTTCTCCGATTCTCCTCCGGCGCTCGATTTTTCTATTTGGAGCTTACTGGCTAACCTGTCCCTTCCGTCGCCGGCCGTCTTCTTCCGATCGTCTGCCAGGTTCAAGGGAGCAACAGGTAACAACAATCAATTTCCTTCCTTTCCGATCAATGGCTTCTCGATTCGGGATTGGAGGGAGTAGCCGGGTGGGGGAGGGAGAGTCGGCGTGCGAGGGGGCGTCGCAGCCGGGGGTGCAGCGGATCAGGGAAAGATGGTCATGGTTATCCGTTGCACCGAGAGACATTGAGTCCTCCCGACGCAGGTTGGATAGGATCAACATCCGGGAGATTCGCGTGCGGTTTGTGCGACAACCCTATGAGGTGCGGGTTCCCGGGTCGGGGGAAGCAGTGAGCTCACCGGGGAATGATGAGGTCGGGGTCTATGTCCGGTCCTTTGAGTTGGGGCTCCACTTTCCGATCCACCCGTATTTGTTTCACTTGCTGAATTTCCTGGAGCTGCCGATATTCGCCTTAGCGCCCCGTTCCTGGGGCCTGTTAGTGGGATTTGTCGTTTTGTGTCTCGCTTGCTCCTTGAGTCCCTCCTTGGCGTTGTTTCAGCATTTCTTCGTGGTTCGGAAATGGGGGGTGTATCATCGTGTTTGCGCCAGGAGAGGGCGAGAACTCATCCTCGAGGTGCCTGATGATGTCGGCGATTGGATGAGGGAGTTCGTCTTCGTGACGGTGCCAAGTGACGTGGCGCTGACGTCGAATTGGGGGGCGCGGAATCCTTTCGTGAATGAAGGGGTGGAGCTGACCGGGGAGGATATTGTCAAAGCTCAGATTTTGAGGGAGCTGCCCGAGGCGTGTCGTCATTGGGCTAGTCTGACGCAAAGCAGTCGGCTCGCCCAGGACTTTTGGGCCCTAGGTATCTTTGACGTTTTGTTAACTTTGGGCTAGGCTCGACCTGATGGTCTTTCTTTTCCTTTCAGGCGAAGACCCGATGAGGGAGCCGGAGGTGGTGTCTGGTTCGGCCGGTGCCCCGACCTCGGGGGGTACTGATCCTCGCGGGAAAGGCAAGGGGGCGTCTAGTGAGGCGGGATCCCCGGACCGTGGGGGCGGGGCCCCCCGGGGGGAGAGATTGCACCCAGGACGGACGTCAGTCGGACGAGACCGCTCCGCCGGTGGGTCCAGCGAGGATCGTCCCGAGGGCGTGCCCGAGGGAGGGGCCCGACCCTCCGTCCCCCCGCGGGTATCCGAGGTGGTTGCGCCCCGCCGGGCGCATGTGGTTCAGAAGTGGCCATACGGGATCCCTTTGCGGGAAATGGGGGCGTCATCGAGTCAAGCCTGTGAGGGCGCTCTCATTCGTTTTAAGAGGACCCGAGAAGAGGTTGAGGCGTACCCTGATGACCATCTCCGCAAGTTTCCCTTTCGAGTCAGCCGCGACGAGTCGGTATTCGAAGATGCGGGAGTGGCGGCGCGGCTCGCCGAGTATTGCGGGTTGCCGCGCGATCGTGAGTCGTTGACTCGCGTGGGGGTGGAGAGGCTGTGTGGCTCGGCTATATGGCACGTCGTACAGGTAAGCTGGTTTTCTTTACTCGCACGCCGGCTTTGTGTGCCCGTGTCTCACTGATTCAAGGTTTAAGCAGATGCTTACGAACGTGCTAGCCCTGCGGGGCCGTCCCGCCACGGTCGCCACCCGTGGGGCCCTGCGTGAAGCGAGGGAGAACCTTGGCGAGGTCAAGGAGAAGCTGAGGGACACGGAGGCGGAGCTGGAGAGGGTTAGGGAGGCCTGCGGCGTGGAGAAGGGGCGGGCTGCGTACTTCGATTTGTCTAAAGCGGCGGTCGAGAAGCAGCTTCAAGAGATAACGCGAGAGAGGGATGATATTCGGGCGAAATATACCTCGGAAGTTGCCAGCAAGGAGTCTGTGATCGGGTTGCAGAGGCAGCAGATTGAGGACCTAAAGGTCGCTCTGGCGGCCGAGAAGAGTGAGAAGGGTCTAGCGGTGCGGCGACTGGAGGATAAGCGGGACGCTGAGGGCAAGCTGGTCGAAGCCGCTATCCGCCGGTATCATGACGAGCATGTTGTGCCGATGCTGCAAGAGGCTAAGGAGGCGGCGATTCGGCAAGTGGTCAAGGATGTGAGGGAGCGGTCGGTCGAGAAGCGGCGCCGCTAGAAGCGTGGGTTCGGGGAGGGCCGTAACTTCTTGTGATGGGGTTATGAGCGATGTGTTGTTGTAGTGGGTGGGGAGTCAAAGGTTCCATGTAAGGGTTAACGGTTTGAGTAAATAAATTTTGATTGTTTTGTGCCAGACTGTATTCGTGTAAGGTTAGCCTGTAGAATATACGATTTGTGGGGATGTGATTGCCCCCAACTCCGCTCTGTCGGGGATCCCGGTAGAGGGGAGTTGAGATGAGTCACGGTCTCTGTTCGTTTGCTTGGGCGCCCGTGCCAAGTGTTGGAATTGAGATGGGTTCCCGCGACGGCCGGGCCGAAGGGGAGCGGAAATGGCAATGATGCGAGGGAAGCTCCTGTTTTGGCCGTACTGGCGGGTGTTAGACCAAATATTGGGTCCAACTCTGAGGGTGTTTTGGCCGGACTGTCAGAGGCCGGACCAAAAATTCGCAGGCCGGACCAAATCTTGGGTCTGGTGTTGGTTCCATGATTTGGCCGGACTGTCGGAGGCTGGACCAAATCTTGGCTCTAGCGGCGATATCGTGGGGTAATTTCAAAAGAGGGTAATCATTTCGTAGGGATTTGGGCGGGATTTGTTGGCGGTCGTCTGACTTGACGTCATCCTGGCGAATCGACGGCGGGCGGGAACCGAGGCGGCCCGACCACTGTGGTTACGACATGTGGCGCAACTGATGGTTTTGACGGGACGCGAAGCGGCAGAACACGTGGGTTGGTGATGGACAGGACCCAGATTGGCGACGCGTGTTGTTGGTTCGACGGTCACGATGCCGATGTTTTGCGGGACCGCTTTAGAGATATATAACCTGTGGGGGGGTAAAAAAGGTTGAATGTCGAGGAGCTAGGGTTTGTAAGAGGATTAAGAATCCTTTCCAGAGCTGTTCTCGTAGGAGCGGTCGGCGGAGCAAAGCGAGAGCCCGAGGCGGCAGCACCCGTTAGGTAAGACGCCCATTTGACTAATGTCTTCCACGATGTCTCCGATTCTGGGTCAGGGTTCTGGGGGAGTTGGGGAGGGAAGTTCAGCCTCGGAGACCGGAGGGGTGCCCGTCGAGATCGCGGGAGTGAAGTCGGTGCTGAGGAAATCCATTGGGGAGATCTTCGCAAAGTACGTCAGGCCGCCATACTCGGTTCGTGAACCGGAGCCGCAGGAAAGGGTGTGTTTTGCGGGGGACCGGGAGGTTGGAGTGTACGTCTCTTCATTTGAGCAGGGTTTGCGATTTCCCCCTCATCCGTTCATGCTGGAAGTGTTGAACTTCCTGGAACTGCCGCTGTATCGTCTGATGCCCAATGCCATCAGTGCCATTGTAAGCAATCAGGTTAATCCGTCCCTGTCCTTATTTCGCCACTTCTTCTTGGTCAAGAGGTATGGATCGTGCTACTATTTATCCGCGAAGAGGACGCATCCGCTCATCAAAGGGTTGCCTGGCAAAATTAAATTGTGGCGCCAGCAGTATGTGTTTGTGGAGGTGCCGGAGGGAGTGCTGATAAGGGCTGATTGGGCCGAGCTGAATCCCGAGGCGAGAGAGGTGGTGGAATTGGGGGACGAGGAGAAGTTGGTGGCCCAGACTTTAATGGCTATACCAGCAGAGGGCCGAAATTATCGGACGTTATCTCGGCCTGAGATGATAACAGCCTATATATGGCCCGAAGGTACAGAAGATTTGGGTGGTCCTGCGCCTGATATGCTTACGCTGAACTTTCTCTCTTTGGCAGGTGGCACGATGAGTCTATCTCTTGAGGAAATGATGCGGAGGGCCGCGGATCAGGCGAGGCGATCGACGATGAGAGGTGGCCCTAAGAGGGCGCGAGCGGAAGGAGGGGCCGGGAGCTCGACTAGGGTGCCGGCGTCAACGGAGAGGAGGAAGAGGTCGACAGGGGATGGTGTGGCGGACCCCATCATCGACCTGGAGGGCGACGAAGAAGGGTCGACAGGGGGAGGGGGGGAACTGCCCCGAATGACTTCGCCTAGCCCCGTGGCGCCTGCAGGGGGCGAGGGGGCGGATCCCAGCGGTCAGTCGCATGGGGTTGAGGCGTCGAGCGGCCCGACCGGATCAGGAGGATGGGACCATTGGCCTTATGGTTGTCCCATGTTTGGTCTCGAGAGGCCGACAACCGACCCCCACTGTGAGGCCGCCCTGGCTAAGTTTAAGGCCAAGAGGGCCGATGTCGAGGGCTGTCCCGACGGGGAGCTTCATCGAGCGCGGTACAAAGTGGCGAACAATGAGTCCGTGTTTGAGGATGGTAGCGTGGCGGCGAGGCTGGCGGAAAACATCTTCCTGCCTCGCGACAAGGTGGCGCTGGAAGCGGTGGAGCCTGAGGGTCTGTGCGGGACCGCAGTGATGCATGGCGTCCAGGTATGTTATGTAAGACGGGTGACGTCTTTCGGCGGGTTTTAGCTTTCGCCCTAAATGGGTCTATTCTTTGGTGTTTCTTTACGCAGATCCTCAACTTGATGCTCGGGCCGATGCGGCACGTGCCGGCCATACACAAGGCCGAAGGCGCCGTGGCTAGGATGGTCGCCGAGGTCGCTGCCGTTCGTAAGAGAGCCGGCGAGGACCTGGAGAAGGAGAGGGAGCGGGGCGGCCGATATGAGGCTGAAGTAGAGCGCCTGAAGACCGTCGTGACCGAGGCTGGAGAGAGAGCGAAGGAGCGGGAGGGGGCCCTTCGGAGGGAGGAGGCTCGTGTGGAGGATTTTGCTGCGCGTGCCAAGGCCACCGAAGAGGAGTTGGCCCGTAGGGTCGAGGAATTCCGGGCGTATCAGGAGACAACCGTCGTCCCCTCCCTTACAAATTCGATGATCGAGGGCATAAGGAAGGGCCGCGCGGAGGGGTGGGATGACTGCCTTGCGCGGATGAAGGAGAAGGCGGCTGGCCTGGTCCCGCCAATAGAGGTCGATTTTGACGGGCTCGTCGCAAGCGGCGGCGGGGAGGGGGATGGAGACGAGAAGGGTTAGGAGCAAGGGGACAAGGATGGTGACGAGCCAGAGGACGAGGATGGGGACGAGCCCGAGGTCGGCGGGGCGGCGGGGGATTCTATGGAGGGAGAGGGCGTCGTGATTGGTGGGGGCGCCGAGTAGTTTTGTGTAGGCCCCCCCCTTGTGTATGTTTAAAAATGAAAGAAAATAAGGATTCGCATGACTCGCCCCCGCCTCTTTTGGGCTTTCCGCCTGTGTATGCCTAAATTTACTTCTTAGATTTACGCCTTGGTGCGGCCGTTTCTATGTTGGCGTAGGCTGAATCGTGTCGAGTCCCTTTATTTCGCGTATGGCGCCCGAGAGATTTGACAACGGGGTCGCCTCCCTTTGCGTAGGTTGTTCGGGTTGAGGTCTATCCGAGTTATGACCAGCGGTAAACCGGGACTTGCCTTTGGCCTTTTCATCGGCTACGATCGAAAATTTAATAAAACGGGGGATTTCTATAGGCGTAACGTTGAATTGGCACGAAGGCGTAACATAGTAGCGGCCCGTAGGCGTAGCATGGTAGCGGCCCGTAGGCGTAATATTGTAGGTGTGACCGTGTGTCGATCTAGGTAAGTGGACGTTCTTTTCGCAGTTGATCCGCTTCTCTGGTGTCGTGCCCCTAACAAGGTGGGGTGGCGGGATTCAGAGAGTTCCCCCTTGGCGTAGGGGTGATGATCGCGTCGGAGCCCGGCAGTGGCTTTGGCCCTTGTTCCCAGAATTGGGGGGAGAGGGAGTCCTTGGTGGTTGTTCTATCCCACAGGGCCCTGTTGCTCCCCTCGATTGGAGGCTCCGCGTGGTAGGCGCGAAGGGATGCGGGTTGTATCCCCTCCGTGCGTCCCCCCGGTGTTAACGGTTTAGGGGAGGCCGATGAGTGGAAGGGGTGGCGCTGGCGGCTGCCGGGGGGTCCGGTGAGGTGATTTGGCAGGTCCGTCCCATCCATCGGGTTGCCAGCCAGCCGCTCCTGCGTACCCCGGGCGTTCGTGGAGAGGCCTGGTGTGCCCACGGAGCGCCCGGTCTCCTGCCTTAAGTTGTCCAAAAGAAGGAGGGGAGCAGCAGGCTGGGTAGCCGTTGTGTAAGCGGGATATCCGGTTGGTGGATCGTCTATCTTTGCGGTCGGCGAAGCTTGCGTTTTCCGCGCATTTCAAGGGAGGGAGGGTGGTATAAATGACGAGTTTTCCTCCACATCCTTTCCTTTGCCTTTCTCCCCCTCTCCATGAAGCTGAGGAGAGGGGGGACTTATAATGGTGAGCGTCTGCGCTCATTTATTCTTCCTTAATGGGTGATGTGACCCCGATGGGTGACAGGTGATGTGACCCCTCAGGCATGCCTAGCATTTGTCATTGGCGCTCGTCCCGAGGGTCCTGCTTGAGTTTGGACAAGTCGTTTCGGGCGTCTGCTTTAAGGGGTTCTAGCGTTACTCCTCGGGGATGGCTTTCCGTAGGGGTGGCCTCGATTCGCGGACCGCGAGTAGGTTCCCGAGGTTGGAGGAGAAGGGTGACGGGCCCTTTCGGGGGAGGGAGGGCATCGGTCCGTTTCCGACCCTGCCTATGGCGCTCTGGTTTGGGCGGCTAAGCTCAGTGAACTTGCCCCGGAGGTTTTCTTGGGGGGGGGGAGCGAGTGAGCAGCTCGGCCCGTGCCCCTCTCCGGTTTGGGTGGCGAGGACTGGTCCTGCCCCGGAGTCATTTAGAGGGGGGGTATAGGGCCGACGCCTCCCCACAACCTCTATAATCGGACGGGTATTGGGCTATCGCCTACCCCGCATATGGCGCTCCGGTTTGGGTGGCCAAGCCCAGTGGACTTGCCCCGGAGGTCTTCTTGGGGGGGAGCGAGTGTGCAGCTCGGCCCGTGCCCCTCTCCGGTTTGGGTGGCGAGGACTGGTCCTGCCCCGGAGTCTTTTAGAAGGGGGGTATAGGGCCGTCGCCTCCCCGCAGCCTCTATAGTCGGACGGGTATTGGGCCGTCGCCTACCCCGCATATGGCGCTCCGGTTTGGGTGGCCAAGCTCAGTGGACTTGCCCCGGAGGTCTTCTTGGGGGGGGAGCGAGTGTGCAGCTCGGCCCGTGCCCCTCTCCGGTTTGGGTGGTGAGGACTGGTCCTGCCCCGGAGTCTTTTAGAAGGGGGGTATAGGGCCGTCGCCTCCCCGCAGCCTCTATAGTAGGACGGGTATTGGGCCTTCGCCTACCCCGCATATGGCGCTCCGGTTTGGGTGGCCAAGCTCAGTGAACTTGCCCCGGAGGTCTTCTTGGGGGGAGCGAGTGTGCAGCTCGGCCAGTGCCCCTCTCCGGTTTGGGTGGCGAGGACTGGTCCTGCCCCGGAGTCTTTTAGAGGGGGGGTATAGGGCCGTCGCCTCCCCGCAGCCTCTATAGTCGGACAGGTATTGGGCCGTCGCCTACCCCGCATATGGCGCTCCGGTTTGGGTGGCCAAGCTCAGTGAACTTGCCCCGGAGGTCTTCTTGGGGGGATCGAGTGTGCAGCTCGGCCCGTGCCCCTCTCCGGTTTGGGTGGCGAGGACTGGTCCTGCCCCGGAGTCTTTTAGAGGGGGGGTATAGGGCCGTCGCCTCCCCGCAGCCTCTATAGTCGGACGAGTATTGGGCCGTCGCCTACCCCGCATATGGCGCTCCGGTTTAGGTGGCCAAGCTCAGTGAACTTGCCCCGGAGGTCTTCTTGGGGGGGGGAGCGAGTGTGCAGCTCGGCCCGTGCCCCTCTCCGGTTTGGGTGGCGAGGACTGGTCTTGCCCCGGAGTCTTTTAGAGGGGGGGTATAGGGCCGTCGCCTCCCCGCAGCCTCTATAGTCGGACGGGTATTGGGCCGTCGCCTACCCCGCATATGGCGCTCCGGTTTGGGTGGCCAAGCTCAGTGAACTTGCCCCGGAGGTCTTCTTGGGGGGGAGCGAGTGTGCAGCTCGGCCCGTGCCCCTCTCCGGTTTGGGTGGCGAGGACTGGTCCTACCCCGGAGTCTTTTAGAGGGGGGGTATAGGGCCGTCGCCTCCCCGCAGCCTCTATAGTCGGACGGGTATTGGGCCGTCGCCTACCCCGCATATGGCGCTCCGGTTTTGGTGGCCAAGCTCAGTGAACTTGCCCCGGAGGTCTTCTTGGGGGGGAGCGAGTGTGCAGCTCGGCCCGTGCCCCTCTCCGGTTTGGGTGGCGAGGACTGGTCCTGCCCCGGAGTCTTTTAGAGGGGGGTATAGGGCCGTCGCCTCCCCGCAGCCTCTATAGTCGGACGGGTATTGGGCCGTCGCCTACCACGCATATGGCGCTCCGGTTTGGGTGGCCAAGCTCAGTGAACTTGCCCCGGAGGTCTTCTTGGGGGGGGAGCGAGTGTGCAGCTCGGCCCATGCCCCTCTCCGGTTTGGGTGGCGAGGACTGGTCCTGCCCCGGAGTCTTTTAGAGGGGGGGTATAGGGCCGTCGCCTCCCCGCAGCCTCTATAGTCGGACGGGTATTGGGCCGTCGCCTACCCCGCATATGGCGCTCCGGTTTGGGTGGCCAAGCTCAGTGAACTTGCCCCGGAGGTCTTCTTGGGGGGGGAGCGAGTGTGCAGCTCGGCCCGTGCCCCTCTCCGGTTTGGGTGGCGAGGATTGGTCCTGCCCCGGAGTCTTTTAGAGGGTTGAACTGAAACTGTTATGTAGGAAAGGCGAAATTTGAAGATAAAAAGAAGGGAACATGGTACTTCGTTCAGGACTTACAGTTACCGGCTATGCCCCGGCCGGCGCATCGTGCCCCTTGGAGTGATTAGCCCGTCCTTCACGGGGGGTGGTTTAGTTGGGCGCGTGGTCGATCCTGTTTCCCTCGGCCGTGGCATTGGCTGGGGTTAACTCTGGCTGGAGGGGGTCATAACTCCGCCTTGAGGAGTCGATCTTCAGATTTATCTCTGGTCCTTTGTGCTTGGTCGACCCTACGTAGCAGCTCCTAGACAGCTTCTGGCTTCCCCGTGCGATCCCCACCCCTCGAGGGGTCTGGAACTTGACCATCTGATGGAGTAGGCTGGGGAGCGCTCCGATGGCCGACATGTAAGGTCGTCCAATGATCCCATTGTACGCCGACATGATGTCGACCACAACGAACTACGTCATTCAGGTGACGACCTGTGGCTCTTCTCCGAGGGTTATCGGCAGGGTGATCACTCCCATGATGGGGGTCGAGTGACCGGTGAAACCGACGAGGGGTCCCGTACAGGGTCTCAGGTCCTTCGGCCTTAACCCCATCTTTTCGATTGTGGACATGAACAGGATGTCGCAAGAGCTCCCCGTGTCGATCAGGAGGCGGCTGACGATGGCCGTCCCGATATGTGCTTCGATGACGATGGCATCGTCGTGTGGCAGCTCGATCCCCTCCAGATTCTCGTCGCTGAAAGTTATGGGTGGGTAGGCCATCCTTCTCCCTCTCCGGTCCCCTCCGAGACCCGCCGTCATTACTTGTCTCGCATACGCCTTCTTTCTTGACGACGATGCCCCACCTGAAGATGGGCCGCCGCATATCGTATTTATGCGCATGACGGGTTTTGGGGGGTGAAGCTCTTCCCGCTCGTCGTTTGCCGGAGGGTCTGCCCTCCGTGCCCTTCGGTGGTTCCCCTCTTCCTGGTCAGGTCTCCGGGCTCCGACGAAGTCCCCCAAGTGGCCCGCCTGGATCAGCCGCTCGATTTCCCTTTTGAGGGTGAAGCAGTTGTCGGTGTCGTGGCCGTGGTCCCAGTGGTAGCGGCAGTATTTCTTGAAATCTCTCCAGGCGGGGTCCGACTTCATTTCTCGGGGCGGCTCCGGCAGCATTCCGGCCCGTGTAGCCACGGCCATTACCTCAATCAAGGAGGCGTTGAGTTGGGTGTAATGTGCCTTTAGGGGGCCTTCTTGTCTCGGGGCGACTCGAGGGAGCCCTTGGGCCGGAGCGAAATCGCGCGCCGGGCCAGGTCGGTCTTGCGGACGGGGCCCGAGCTGTTCCCTCCTTGGTCGGGCCAGTTGGTCGCGGCCACGGTGCCCCTCTTCCTGCCTCGGCCGTGGGTGTGACCGGGGTTCGCCTTGGGGGGGTTTCGCCGGGGGGAATAAGGCCTTGGCGTCGAGAGTCTCCTCGGCCAGCGCGTGTCTCTCCGCCATGGCTACCAACGCTTCATAGTCGGTCGGCGGATCCCGGAGCAGTGATTTGTGGAGGCTCCGAGTCCGCAGCCCCGTCTTGAAGGACAGCATAAGCACTTCATCGCCACACGTCACCACCGCCCGTCTTTCCTCCTGAAAACGGCGGAGGTATCTACCCGTCGTCTCTCCCTCTCCTTGGACTATCATGCTGAGGTAGTCTAAGGGCTTCTTTTTTGTTCGCCCGGCCCGGAACTCTTGGCAGAACTTATGGGATAGTTCGCCAAAGCTCCCTACGGACCTCGCGGGCAAGCCGAAGTACCAGTCCAGCGCGGTGTCCCTCAGACTCTGGGAGAAATGTCGGCAAAGGAACGCCTCATCCACGTCCTGGGCTTCCATCGCCCCCCGATATTTTTGCACGTGCGTGAGGGGGTCGCCCCTCCCATTATAGGTGGCCAAATGAGGGGGTTTGGACCTTACGGGCCTGGGGGCAGAAGTGATCCCCCGGGCGAGTGGCGTGGCCTCCTCCGGGTAGGTCGGGCGATCCGGCGCATCCCCCCTCCGCCACTCGGGGGTCGGGCTTCGGTCGCGCCTCGGCCACCGACGGTCCTCCGTCCCCGGTGAGTAGCCCGACGGTCTCCGGGCGGGGCTCCTTCCTTGGGCCGAGGATTCGACGGGTTGCGGGCTACGGTCCTCCCAGCGCCCACGCCTCCTGGCCAGCTCTCCTCTGGCCTCCGTCCGTTCTTGATTCTCCCGAAGGAGTCTTTCACGCTCGGCGGTGAGGAAGCGTAGTTGCCGACAAACGGCTTCCTCGCGCAGGGTATCGGAGGGGGGGGTGCTGGTGATGGGGGCCGCCCCCTCCAGGCGGGGACCTGTTCAGCATCGGGTCCCGCCCGTTCCCAGGCCGCCGGGCCGTCGTCGCCTCGTCCAGGAGTTCTCGGTTGCTCCTGTTCTCCATCCTCAGCCTCTCGCGCTCCGCGATGATGAAGCGAAGCTGGCGGCGGGCGGCCTCCTCTTCCTGGTAAGCCTTCCGGGTGGTCTCGGCCGCCTCGTCCAAACGCCTCTGCGCGGCGGCCGCCTCCCCCAGGCGCCTCCACCGCTGCGCGACTTCTACCTCCTCTTCCAGGAGCCTTTGCTGGGCCGCGATCTCCTCAGCGAGCCCCCTATGCTCCCCCTCCTCCTCGAACTGAGGGTGAAGGTTTCGCCTCACGTTCAGGGGCTCTGAGGGGCCGGGCGGAGGTCCCGTTCCAGCCGTCTGACAGCCTCCCCTGGCCTGAGCAACGGCCTCGAAGCTCTTCAGGACGGCGGGGACTGAAGTGTGTTCGATCTCGGGGCCCATCCCCAGAAGGGGGTCGGACGCCGGGGTGATTTGTAGGGAGAGCGGTTCCTGTCCTACGGGATCTTTGCCATGGTCCGGGTTCCGCGAGATCGGTATGGGATCTAACATGGGTGTGACCCTTCGTTCCCACAGACGGCGCCAATTGTTACGAGGTGGAACTCGCGTACAATGAATTTGTATTAATGGGAACCAAGGGCACGGTGGTTATGTGGAGTAGGGGGTTTAGGTAGGCTATTTGACAAGCGATTAGTGGGGTGAAGAAGTCGATCTCGACGCCAGTGACGGTCGCGGGGCTGAATCTCGCCGGATGCGGCTGGACAAGGTTGAACGGCAAGGGGGTGACGCCGACTGGTGTTGATAGGCGAGCTCTCCTGCAACACGAACAACTCGTCAGAAGGGCTGGGTTGGGGGTTCAACCCTTAGCCCCTCCGATGCCTAAGTCAGTGATAGGGCTTAAAATGGGGGGCTGGTCACGCCGGTCGGACTAACGGTGTATCGACCGCGCGTGGCGAGCTGTAGGTGGGAGAACAAAGATATGGAAGACCTTTGCACTCGTGTGTGAATAGTTGAATGAGAGAGAATTCTGCAGCCCCTTCTTTTCGCAAGAGGAGGGGGGAGTATTTATACCTGACGGATGATGACTTGGCACGCTGAGCTGGCTCGGTTGTCAGCGGAAGCTTCGGACAAGGACATCGGGAACAGGAGTTTCTGACCTGCCACTGTCAGGCGGCGCAACGGCCAAGAGGTGCTTTTGTCGGGATGTCAGGGCCGAAAGCACCAACCGCCGGTCAGGTCTGCCGCCTGGGGGTGCTTTGTCAGGCGGTCGGGTGACGTATGTGTCAGTTGTGCCTTTGTCCTAGGCTGTTTGTCGTTAGCGTCGAACTAAAGGTCTGGCTTATTTTAGGCACCGCGGTTCGCGGGAATCGGACGGGCCGTTCCGGTCGGGGGTAGTCCGGCCCGACCACGCCCGTCCGTAGGCTTGGCCTTGATACCCAAGCGTCCCCAAGCGCACTACCCCGATGGGCCGGGCGGCCGCGGTTGTTCGCCTCGGCCGGCTACAGTTGCTCGCCTCGGCCGTTTCGGGGGGCGCCGTAAGGTGTGCCTATCTCCATGATGGCCCGGGTCCTCGGGGCGGCGGCCCTGAGTGTTAAAGGGCGAGCTAAAGGGGTATGTTAGCGGATCCGGGCGGGAGTCGGGCTATTATGATCTTTAGGTCGTAACATGAAGTATTGGAATTGTTCATATAAAACTGACATAATGCAAATCATTGGCATTCCAAGCAAATTGAATTATTTTGAAGTATTTTGAAGTATTAGGTTGGAATGCCAATGAAGTTTTTTGAAGTATTTGAAGTATTTTGAAGTATTTTGAAGTATTGGAATTGTTCATACTTCAAATGCCAATTCAATTGATAATTTTTGGGTCCTGTCAATATAAGGATTTTTGGGTCCTTTCAATGAGAATTGGCATTTGAAGTATTGCATTATGGCATTTGGAATTGTTCAAATGTCAGTTTTTTTCATATAAGGTCCTGTGAATATAAGTTTTTGGAATTGTGAATGGCATTTGGAATTGTTCAATATAAGTTTTTGGCATTTGGAATTGTTCATATAAGGTCCTGTGAATATAAGGTCCTGTGAATGGCATTTGGAATTGTTCAATATAAGTTTTTTTCATATAAGGTCATATAATGTCAGTTTTTGGGTCCTGTGAAGATTTTTTTAATATGAATTTGTTAATTTGTTAATGATAAGAGCTTGCTAATAAGAGCTTGATCAGAGCTTGATGATTTTTTTAATTTGTTAATGAAAATTTTAATGTTGGATGGGAGCTTGCTGATTTGCTTCATTTTGGTTATTTTTTTAACAGGACACTTTCATTCAAATTTCCAAAATCCTGTCACAACACTAATCCTGTCATTGCCATGTTATTGCATATGTAATTGACATGCTTCTTATATTTGCTTCCCTCATTATAGGGCTGAATTTATGTGTAATTACACATATAAATTGGGTGTTATGTTTATGTGTAATTGGGTTTTATGTGTAATTGGATAATAGATCATTCTTACATAAATATAATGGATAACCTGAAGTTGCTTATACATGATGAATTGCTTATATAATGGATAACCATAAAAGCAAGTTGCTTGGATAACCATATGTAGAGAATTTTGCATATGCAATGTAGAGAATTTTGCATATGTAGAGAATTTTTTGGGTCCTGTCAATGTCAATTTTTTGATATGCAAAATTCTCTACATATGCAAAATTTTGATATGCATATGCAAAATTCTCTACAGTGTCCTGGCAATGCATAGGATTTTCAAATCCTGGCAATGTCAAACTTCTCTATGTATTACAAAATTGGGTTATCAAAAATGATATAAGGAATGTCAATATTCTATTTCATATGTATTGCAAACCAATTAACTATCCTGAGGATTTAAATTGGTTTTGGTGCAATTGGTTCAATTTGTGTAATTTTGTTCAATTGGTTTTGGGTAAGAGTTTGAAATTTAGTCTCACATTAGCATTTGGGTAAGAGGTTGAATACATTTAGAAAAAAATGGCAACTGATTTGTGAAATGCACAAAATTACCCAAAACCAATATTGAAACTGAAACTGAGTTATGAAATGAAACTGAATCTATTAGCAGGACAACTCTTAACATTAGCAGGACACAAAATTACCCAAAACCAAATTTCTCTATGTTATAACCAAATTTCTCTCTATTTTGGTTAGGACATATGTCAATTCTCTAAGAATTGATTAGCATCTGAATATTAGCATTTGTTAAATTTCAAACTGATTGAATGAGAATCTTTCAAACTCTGTTTTGCATTATGTATTTTGAGAATGGATGTGCTTGGATGAGCTTGAATAGGAGAATGGATGAGCTTGGATGATTGCAAAAAAATGATAAAGTTATTTTGAATGAGAAAAACCTTTGACTGTTGTCTACAAAATGTTTTACTTAAGGCTAAAAACTGTTTGAATGCGAAATTTTGAAATATGTATTTGACGAATGTGTCTTTGGGGAATGTGTGAATTTGGAGAATGTGTGAATTTAAATATGTATTTGAACCATGACAAACTCATTTTTAACCATGACAAACTCATTATGTAATATCAAATTATATCAAGAATTTCAAATTATATCAAGAATATCAAATTTCACCCTTGCGACAATGGCAACATAAAAGGAATTACAATGACACAATTTTTGCACAAGATGATCAACCATCAGCCAGGTTATTATCCACTTGACTGTGCCAAACATCTAATATACGCTAATAATGTATTTTAATTGTACTTAGTTTGGGTTTAATTTGGATAGGGCTTCAGCTCAACACAGTAGGAGAGAACGAGAACAAGAACAACGAAACATATCTCACGCTCTGAATTTGGACGGTGTACTTGATATACCTCAAATAACACCAGCAGTGACAACTTCTCCGGTTGAACAAGAAGATTCTGTCTCAGCCTCGCGTCATGATATGATTTCCGGCCAAGATCCTGGACCATCTGTCAGGTCATTATCATCTCGCCTGTACATAAAATCTTATCTCCTCCCATGTATTTTAGGTGTTTTTATTTTTTTTTTAAATTTGGATAGGGCTTTAGCCCAACGCAAAAGGAGAGAACGAGAACAAGAACAACGTAACATATCTCACGCTCTGACTTCTGACGGTGTCCTTCATATACCTCAAAAAACACCAGTCGTGACAACTTCTCCGGTTGAACAGGAAGATGTTGTTTCAGCCTCGCGTAACGATATGATTTCCGAACAAGTTCCTGGACCATCTGTCAGGTCATTATCAACCTGCATGTACATAAAATCTTTTCCTCCTCCCATGTGTTTTAGTTGTGTTTATTTTTGTGTTTAAATTTGGATAGGGCTTTAGCCCAACGCAAAAGGAGAGAACGAGAACAAGAACAACGAAACATATCTCACACTCTGACTTCTGACGGTGTACTTGATATACCTCAAATAACACCATCAGTGACAACTTCTCCGGTTGCACAAGAAGCTTTTGTCTTAGCCTTGCGTAACGATATGATTTCCGGACAAGTTCATGGACCATCTGTTAGGTCATTATCAACCCGCCTGTACATAAAATCTTTTCTCCTCCCACTTATTTTAGTTGTGTTTATTTTTGTGTTTAAATTTGGAAAGGGCTTTAGCCCAACGTAAAAGGAGAGAACGAGAACAAGAACAACGAAACATATCTCACGCTTTGACTTCTGACGTTGTACTTGATATACCTCAAATAACACCATCCGTGACAACTTCTTCGGTTGAACACGAAGATGCTGTCTCAGCCTCGCATAACGATATGATTTCTGGACAAGTTCCTGGACCATCTGTCAGGTCATTATCAACCCGCCTGAACATAAAATATTTTCTCCTCCCATTTATTTTAGTTGTGTTTATTTTTGTGTTTAAATTTGGATAGGGCTCTAGCTTAACACAAAAGGCGAGAACGAGAACAAGAACAACGAAACATATCTCACGCTCTGACTTCTGACGGTGAACTTGATATATCTCAAATAACCACAGCCGTGACAACTTCTCCGGTTGAACAAGAAGATGTTGTCTCAGCCTTGCGTAACGATATGATTTCCGGACAAGTTCGTGGACCATCTGTCAGGTCATTATCAACCCGCATGTACATAAAATATTTTCTCCTCCCATTTATTTTAGTTGTGTTTATTTTTGTGTTTAAATTTGTATAGGGCTTTAGCTCAACGCAAAAGGCGAGAACGAGAACAAATACAAGCAAACACATCTCAATATATGACTCCTACCAGTGTTCTCGATATGCCTCAAAGCACATATGCAGTACCAACTTCTCCCGTTGATCATGAAGAGGAGGTCTCAGCCTCGCACAACGATACGATATGTGCTGAAGATGATGAACCATCTGTCAGGTTATTATTCATAAAATCTACTCTGCTTTAATGTAACTTAATTTTATTTAATTATTATTATGGTTTTATTTTGGCTAGGTGTTTAGCTCAATGTCAAAGGAGAGAACGAGAAAAAGCTCAACGAAACATATCTCGATATATGACTCCTATCTGTATACCTCAAATAACACCTGGATTAATAACTTCTCCAGTTGAACAAGAAGACGTTGGCTCATCCTCGATCTTCCGATGTCGGTCAACTTCGTATGGCTCTGTTCCACCAACTCAGGTTGATTTTGGTCGGCACTATCTTGGATTAATGAACATTCCATGCCCTCATTGTTCAGCCTTACACTGGTTGGATGAACAGTTGTCGAAGTCAACTTTGAGAACACATCTTTTTGGAACATGTTGTTTGCAAGGAAAAGTAAAATTGCCGAAACTTAATGAACCCCCTCCAGCACTTCGAGAATTATATGATGGTGACAGTGAGGCATCAAAATCATTTCGAATGTATACTCGGGAGTATAATGCAGCTAATGCATTTACCAGCCTTGGTGTGACAATGGATCAAAGATTGATTGCTGGCAGAGGCCCGAACATATTTACTATTCATGGGGAATTACGCCATCGAACATGATCACTTCTGCCCCAACTGGATCAAACAGCAAGTTATTGTCAACTTTACATATATGATCCGGATTCTGCTATGGAGTTCCTAAGTAATAGAAATCCACATTTGAGCAAGGATGTCTTAAAAATTATTCAAACTTGTTTATCGGGCATAAATCCATTCATCAAACTATATTGTCAGGCGTATTCTGTTTTATCTCAAGCAGATTCATGTGGTCATGATCTTCCTGTATATCTGCATTACAATTCAAACAAGGATCGTCACCGTTATAACCTCCCAACCGTAGATGAGATTGCGGTTATTTTACCTGGCGATGGCTATCGACCTTACGGGATGCGAGATATAGTTTTACACCTTCGAGGAAATCATCAATTAATGCAAATCAATGAGACTCATCCTGCATACTTACCATTACACTACGTCTTATTATTTCCTGAAGGTCATCTTGGATGGGAACCTGAGTTGAAGCAGTGGGATCCAGTTCAAAACATATCCTCAAGTAAACGCCTGACCATGTGTGAGTTTTATAGCTACCGTCTGTTTGAAAGACAGAACGAGTATTCTTCAATTTTGAGAGCGGGAAAGTTATTCCAGGAGTTCATAGTTGATGCTTGGGCAGCAATTGAGCAACATCGTTTGACATTCATCAAACTTAATCAACGAAAACTCCGCTCAGAGCTCTATCGGGGTCTTGCAGATATTGATGCATATGCCAGATGCAACCAAATTGGACAGCGCATGATACTTCCTTCATCTTTCACTGGCAGTGCATGTCACATGTTTGAAATATTTCAAGACTCGATGGCTATCACACATTATAACCAGCACCCGGATATTTTTCTTACCATGACCGCAAATCCAAAGTGGCCAGAAATTACTTCGGCTCTAGTGCCCAATCAAAAGGCTACCGACCGTCCAGATTTAGTCGCACGTGTATTTGAGTTAAAAAGAAAGTCTTTGATCAATGAGATTGATGGCAATAATGTATTTGGAAAGAAAGTAGCACATGTATTTACAATTGAATTTCAAAAACGGGGTCTTGCACATATGCATGCTCTTTTCTTTCTTCGTGGACCCGATAAGATTCATACATGTGATCAAGTAGATAGAATTGTATGTACTGAATTTCCTGATCCTGCTCAAGATCCTGCATTATTCGATACTGTGTCAAAATGTATGGTACATGGACCATGTGGTGCTCGGAATCCAAATGCTTCATGTATGGAAAATGGTAAGTGTACTAAGAAATACCCTCGAAATTATGCAGATGCAACAACCTTGGATCGTGATGGATATCCTATTTACCGTCGTCGTAGTAATGGGCATCTATATACTGTAAGGGGGCATCAGGTTGATAACCGAGATGTTGTGCCGCACAACAGGTATCTCTCAAGGCGCTTTAACTGCCACATTAATGTCGAAGTTTGTGCCGGGGTCAGATGTGTGAAGTACATTCATAAGTATATTTATAAAGGTCATGATCGGACCACAATGGTATTGGGCGCAGTAAATGAGATCCAACAATACCTTGATGCAATATATATTGGACCACCTGAGGCTGCCTGGCGAATATTTGAGCATCCTTTGCATCAAGAGATTCGGTCAGTTCAAAGATTGATACTTCATTTACCAGGGCAACACCGTGTTATTTTTGATCCAGATGAAGATGTAGATGCAATAAGGTCTAGGGCTGAAAATGATAAGACAACTTTGACTGAATTTTTTACATGTTGCGCTTTACATAAGTCTGCACATGATCTCACATATCAAGAATTTCCCCAAAAGTTTGTGTGGCATTCGTCAATAAAGGTCTGGACTCCAAGACAATCTGGATATGCAATTGGCAGAATGTATTTTGCCTCCCGTAATTCTGGTGAGAGATTTTATTTACGGTTGCTACTAACAGTTGTTAAAGGGCCAACATCGTGGGAAAATTTACGCACATTCAATTCTATCGAGTACCCTACATTCAAAGCAACATGTATTGCAAGAGGTCTTCTTGAAGATGATTCCGAGTGGAGACAATGTCTTTCCGAGGCTTCAATTATGAAAACATGATATCAATTACAAAGACTGTTTTGTATTATTCTTATCGAATGTGTGCCGATCGACCCCCTTGCATTATGGACTGAATTTTCAATGCATATTTGCGATGATCTTCCACATAAATTGCAAAATTTATTTGCAATTTCTACCCCAACTCAAGGCCAACTTGAAGATTATGGACTATTCCTTATCAATGAATTGCTTGAGGAGTACGGTAAGTGTCTATCCGACTTTCCACCAATGCCACTTCCTGCTGGAGATTGGAATGCAATTGTTGGCAATAGATTGTTGCATGAACATCAGGAACTTATAAATAAAGCGAAACAATTGGATGCACAAAAAGACATTGATTGCCTCAATGATGCACAACGCAATGCTTATTCAGCAATTACTTCATCAATATTTGAAAACAAAGGTACTACATTCTTCTTGAGCGGCGGTGCTGGAACTGGAAAGACTTTTTTGTACAATGCAATAGCAACAATGTTGCGTAGTCTTGGAAATATAGTTATCACCGTCACGTCTTCCGGTATTGCATCATTGCTACTTAGCGGAGGTCGGACTGCACATTCCATATTTCGTATCCCGTTAGATGCGCATGATACTTCAATTTGTAATTTTAGCAAGCAATCCATGCAAGCTCAATTATTCAGAAAAGCAAAACTTATAATATGGGATGAAGTACATATGCAACATCGGCACTGTGTTGAGGCAGTGGATCGATCGTTACAAGATATGTGTGATAACCCCAGAGCATTTGGTGGTATTACTATTGTTCTTGGTGGGGATTTCCGACAAATCTTGCCCGTCATACCAAAGGGGGTTCGAGAAGAAATTGTTGGTGCCTCATTGAGACGATCTGTATTATGGTGCTCTGTACAAGTTTTGATCTTGGATCAAAATATGCGGTTAAATAACTCATCTGTTGAGAATGCAAATTTTGCAAAATTTATTTTGGAGGTATTTTATTTCATGCCTAATTTAATTTTACTTACTATTTTTATCTTAGCCACTCCTTAACTAAAATTATATCTATATGTATTAGGTTGGGACAAATCCTACAGAAGTGGTAGAACTTCCTTCTAACATATTCAGGTGCAAGGATTTAAAAGAGTTAATACTTCGAATTTATCCGCAGCTTCATATTGAGGGTGTCGTGACTCCGGCATACCTTACTGAACGAATAATTCTTTCTGCACGGAATGATGATGTTACTTTTATAAATGCTGCTGCATTAAACATTTTTCCGGGACAGAAGATTACGTATCAAGTTGCAGACAGTTTTTCTGAAAATGATGAAACCGATCCAACCATTATGAATAGATATCCAACTGAGTACATAAACTCTTTGGATCCTCCTGGGTTGCCATAATTTACACTTGAGCTTAAGGTTGGTTGTCCTATTATTTTATTACAAAATATTGCACCTAAAGACGGGCTCTGCAATGGCACTCGATTGATGGTTGTCAGATGTGCATCACGTGTCATTGAAGCTCAAATTTTAAATGGGGAAAAAGCCGGTTGTTTTGTGTTTATTCCAAGAATATCTGTGTCACCATCGGCTACAGAATTACCTTTTCATATGACAAGAAGGCAATTTCATATCCGTGTGACATATGATATGACGATTAATAAAGCCCAAGGACAATCTGTAAAATTCGTTGGAGTTGATATGCGGACCCCAGTTTTCAGTCATGGACATCTTTATGTTGCACTTTCAAGGTGCACATCTTTTGATCGTGTATGTGTCCTTCTTCAGCCCAACATAAATAACACAGTAAACATCGTTTACCCAGAAGTTCTGCTATGATTTCCAATGTATGATAAAAATTGTATGTAAGTTTTTTAACTTTATTTCTTTACATTGTTTTATTTATATTATTTGTTTAAATGATGTTTTAAAAAATTATTATCGATTGTTGTCTAACATGCAGGTATAGCATTATCATACGTTACCAAGCATTAAAATGTGGACACACATTACCATATATGGCAGGGTAAGAAATTTTTTCCTTTACTACATTTCATTGCATGACTTAATAGTTTTCGGTATGCATTGTTTGATAAAATATTGGTTTGTATTTTTATATAGATAGATGATGATGCAGATTTGGCAAAAACTGTAAGTTTCTTATCATAATTCTACATTATATTTTTAATCTACTATGTTTGCATTAACATTTTTCTTCTCACAGGTTCTGTTACTTCAAAACAATCACATAAATGTCAGGCTACAGGGTTATATCGGATTTTGGTTTGATAAGGTATGCATACCGTTACAAACATTCCCATTTTTGAAATTAAAAATTAGTGACTGTTTATTATTATTATTATTTCCAGCAAATTGCTCAAAGAACTTTACAAGCAACGGCGACGAGTCACATTGAAGACAAAGCAATCTTCTTTTCCGATGTAATATAAAAATCTTAGATTTTGTTTTTCAAAACATCCTGTTCATTGACCATCCAAATACCTTTTTTGTTATAGAAGTGGAAGATGGTTCTTGCCGAGCTTGCTTGCTTCCAGAAAGCACGACCTCCACCACTCCAACGAAAAAAGGTAAATAAATGTATAAATTTAAAATTTTCCATATTATCAAATTTATATTAATTTTTCTAAGAAATTTATGTTCTTAATTTATCTAGGTTATTGCTCATCCCATTAACTCTCCACTTTGGATTGAGCTTGACACATCATCTTTTTATAATGTGATGATGAAAAGGTTTTCTGCTTAAACATGATGAAGGTAATAAAAGTGAGTTGTACAAAGTAATTAGATATATCTTCGTTTCTAATTTTTCTATTCTAAGCTATGATTTTATTTTTTATTTTCAGGACACAAGGCCCTAGCTTCATATGTAAATTTTCTTAGATTTAAATGCCTGTGTGAGAGATCGTGTTTTTGAAATTGGACTGCATGGTTGTTCAATCCAAAATGTATTTTTGTGTATATTTGTTCATAGTTAAGGGTTTTTTCTTTTGGCATATAGTTTAGGTTGTGTGATTTTTTTATAAGTCGATGTAAAAATATGTTGTCTTAAGTACTATTTTGGTTGAAACTATGATTTGGGGAAAACCCCCTTCAAAATATCCATGCAAAAAGTTTGTGCGGTCTTTTGGATTTTTATTTCCTTCTTTGATTCATTTGGGAAGTTATGCCGATCTAATTTTTGTGGATTTTAGTGTCCGTATTTTTTGTTGGTTTTGTTGGTTCATTTGCAGGTTTACAAGGAGACTTTGTGAATTTTATTTGAGTTGTTGGGTTTTCCCATGCGAGGTCCCCCGAGCCCTTGGGTTTCTTCATTTGCAGGTTTACAAGGAGACTTTGTGAATTTTATTCAATTTGTAATTTTTTGGTTCCAAATATTCACAGATACATCAACCCATACATTGATATGATTAGCGTTTTGATAATGATATCATGTTATTATCCATTAAGTCACAGATACACATATGGATTATCCAGTAATTCACATATCCATGTTGTAGCAACATTTTACGTTTTATCAATCATCTTCCTCACTTGGTTGTTTCAGATTTTTGCAAGGTGGCTAGGTGTGCTCTTCAATCGTTCAAGTTGGTGATTTGAACAGTTAACTGGGATATTCAACAGGTGAGAGATATTAATCAAGATTTTGTGTTTCACCCATAGTCATGAGAGATATGTGAACTTGAGTGTAACAGTGTTATATGTGAACTTTTGAATGAAGACAGAAATTTGTTATTTATCATTCACTTTTGTTATTTAACAGTGTTATATGTTATATGTGAACATCTTGAGTTTTATCATGTACTGGGATATTCAACAGTGTTATATGTGAATATCTTGAGTTTTATCATTCACTTTTGTTATTTAAATGAGGTGTTAACACATATGGGTTTTGATACAGGATCCTCTCCCATATCCTGTGAAACAAAATTGAACTCATTTTGTTATTTAAATGAGGTGTTAACACATATGGATATCATTCAATTTTGAGACAGGTTATCCTCTGAAAACTTTTGTTATTTAAATGAGATATGGGTGAAACAAAAGTGAATGTGTATCTGTCTTCATTTTGAACTCAAAAATGAGATATCTGTCTTCATTTTGTTATTTAAATGAGATATCCTCTGAAAACTTTTGTTATTCAATTTTTAACTCACTTTTGTTTCACCCATATCTCATTTTTGTTATTTAACACTTTTGAGATACACATAAATTTCTGAGGATTGAGTGATAATAGTTGCAAGTTTTCAGTCAATTCAGTATTCATTTCTCTCAATTCTCAATGTTCAATTATGTATTATGTGAATTATGTATCACTATTCAATTCTCTTCATACTTCATTCGCATTCATTCACTGAGTTTTGCATTATGTATTTAAACTATTCTCTTACTTCTCTCAATTTGATGCAAGACTTTAATTTGATGCATAGGAGAAGACTTTAATTTGATGCATGCTATGATAAAGGCAGATTTTTAGTTTCCAAGTGGGAGATTTAAATAGTTTCAGCTTTTTTGAATGACCTAAATCTTTAACCCATAAATAGTTTCAGCTTTTTTATCATGTTAACAAGTTTTTTGGGTATGTCAATTAGAAACTCTAATCTTTAATTTTTGTTCATGGGTATGTTCATGTTCTAAATTTTCTAATTGCAATGTTTGTACCAGCAGTTAGCCTGTGATTGTAGGTATTCATTTTGAATAATTGTTGGTACAATAGGATAAGTGCTGGTATTCATGTTTGTGCCCATGAACAAATTATTAATATTAGACAGCAGTAACTTATGCAAAATATAAATATTAGTCTGAATATGTGTTGCTGAACTTTGTATGTTTTGTTTTTGCTTTGGGTAGCATTCGTAAACGTTTTCAAGTAAATGCTTTCGAAAGATGAAGTAATGATAGGCATGTGTTGGCCTGCCCTTCTGCATGCTCTTTGTGGTTCCTCTAGAGTCCAAGCTAAATGAAGCTTGATTTGTTCCATTGATGTACATAAAATTATCTAATTTGACACTTGAGCTCTACCAACGAGGTTAAGATAGCAGTTGGGCAAATTGGGTTCACAGAAAATGCTTGCAGTATCTCTCAACACAGTATACAAATCACATTCTGATGATTTGCACAAGTATAAATTTAGAACAAAAAATGAATTCTGTTCACCATTTTCTACGATAATCATATATGGCTTTATCTCTTCATACGACATGTTTCTTTCATAGGGACTACAAATTTAAAATTGGACAAATCATATTCTGCCCCTTTAGCTTGAGCTTGATGTATCTTTCTTGATTGTGCTCTCATCATGTATACTTATCAGAAAACATCAATCAATGATGACATGTTAAGTTTGGAAACTAAGCATTACCTCCTTCATGTAGGTCTTTTCTCTGCTCCCACCATACAAAGGAAATTATATTATTGAGCTTGGGGCTGGTATTGGTCGATACTGGCGAACTGGCAAAAGAAGCTGGCCATGTTCTTGCCATGGATTTCATTGACAGTGTCATCAAGAAAGTAAATCTATCTTCTCTCTTTGTAACAATGTTTATCCAGTAGTTTTTCTAATGTTTCATTTACTCTTATGGCAGATCTCTTGAAATTGAGACTGTGGATACGACGTCTCCATCACTGCCATCGAGTAGACCCTCGACGAGTTTTGATCAGTCTATGGCGACATCTCACAGCTCTAGAATATCAATGTCGAGTTTGTTTTGCTTCGTGATCCATTCAAAAGGTAACTTTTTTAGTAGTTGTGATATTTGCTAGAAATTACAATTTTTCTTGAAATTGAGAGAAAGTGTTGAAATAGTAGCAAACTGGTTTTAAGGTTAACTGTAATTTGAGTGGAAGGGAAGTAGGATTGACGGGAACAATTCGGGAAGTGACTTGGGTAATCAGAACCCTAGAAACATAATTGTGTTTGCATTTATTTCTTATTTCGGTTTAATTTTAATTCAGCACTATATTGTTGGTTAGCATTTTAATTTGGTGTAACTATCGTTTTAAATTGCTTAAACACTATTCAACCCCCCTTCTATTGTTTTCTCCATAGCCAGGATCCTTACAAATAGTTTCATTCATCTATTTTAGCAAACGATGAAGAGCATTCCAATGCTAGTTAATAGGGTTATGAGTATAACGACTTAGCCTACCAACCGCATAGGCTATATCAGGTCGAGTATAGTTCATGAGGAACATCATACTTCCTATGTTTTAGCATATTCGGATTGGGAAACACTCTGATCGCGTCCGGATATACACCCGAAAAACGAGTTGTAGTCTTACCGCAAGCGCACGGTGTAGTGGCGAGCGGGTATTGAACACAGGGATGACAAATGACAGTATCTTACTTTGATTACCTAGCTATCAAGAGAATAAGAATAGTTTTGATGTAATAGTTACAATCGTTCAAATAGCAAGAAATATCAACATAATAAAAGGCATCTAGGGATAGGAAATCCCCACTACGGACCGTCTCTCATCCTTGTGAATCATAAATTTCATTGTTGCCAAGCTTGAATATAGGTGAACTAGTCACAACTTAATGTAGAACCAAGCTCATGCTCTCGAGCAATTGCCGGTCTATAGTAAACCTAGAATAGAGCCCACTCTCGTGCAAACTCTACCCTAAGCCGCTAGCGTGAAGATCGACATCATCGTCCAATCGCATCTCGAGCCCACTCTCGTGTAAACTCGAGCTACGATATAGGTTATAATAGTTCGTATTCGTCCAATCTCTTGCAAACGAATATTAGTATAGATTTACAATTAAAAATCCTAGCTTTAGTCCAATCTCTTGCAAACCAAATCTAGAGAACTTCAATTATCAATCTAAATCGAATATCTAGGCCTTCCTATCAATTGGGATCAAATCTCTTGCAAATTCCAATCGATATGAATTACTAGCTACTCGTAATAAATCGATCACAAACTAACCATTATCAATTTTAGCAATAAATCTTTAAATTCATCACAATTCAAAGATCGGGTCCATAGGGTTCATCCCCCTGCCCTAGAACGACGGAACTACTCACTAATCATTATGAAAATCTCAGAAATAATAGATGGAATCATAGCACAATTCATTGTAAAGAAGAAGAAACAATTCATAAAATGACTTCTTTAACAAGAAAGAACAAACCAACGTTGTCGCCAATGATCTCCAGCTGAGATTTCACAAAATAATAGCTGTCAAAAATCTAATAGAAGTCTCTAAAAAATAATTTAAGTCTCTCCTAAAAATAGAGTAAAAACTAGGCTTAAATACATGCCAAAATCGTCCAAAAAATCGTGACAAAACTGCCCCTGCGCAGCCCAGAATCCGCAGTCCTAGCAGCAGTCGGAGAGGGTCACTCGGCCGACTGACCCGTGTCACTCGCCCGAGTGACAAATCCTATAAAATAACAGTAACTTCGGGGTTCTCAGGGGTCTGTCTCTCGGGGTGACTCGGCCGAGTGTTCTTCTTTATTCGGCCGAGTGAGCAATCATGCTCGGCCGAGTGGGCTTCCTCAGAAATTCCAGTAAGTTGGCAGCTTCTCTGGACGAATTCTCTGTACCACTCAGGCGAGTGAGCTTTCTCACTCGGCCGAGTGGACTTCTTTACTCGGCTGAGGAAACATCTGAAATTTTCTGTGTGTATCCATTTCACTCGGGCGAGTGTGATCCTTCACTCGACCGAGTGAGCAGTCTTGGTCGGCCGAGTGATGTGCTTTCAAACTCATTTCTCCTCCTTTTCTCCTCCTCGTCGATCCTATCGATTTCCTTCCCTTTTCGCTCATCCTCTATCGCTGATAACTCCTCGAATGAGCCGTGGGTGACACTCTGAAGTGCATGAAAATCCTTTGATCTCACTTTCGCTCCAAATCGCTCCATATCTCCTGAAATACGACAAAAACAAGAAATAGTGAAAAGCAACGCGATATCGTCGAATAATTGTGAAAAACGTAATATGGGCGATCAAAACGTCATGAAAACATACAGAAAAAGGTGTAAAATATGGAGTGATCAAAATCCCCCATGCTTACCTCTTACTTGTCCTCGAGGAAGATGAGCAAAAGGGCGAACCCGACAGAAAAAATAAAGAAAAGGGAAAAAGAAATAGAAAATAGATAAGAAAACAAAGAGGGAGGTGCTAGATCATTTCCTAAGGACGTGGACTTGCTTACTCCAATAGCATACGGCGAATATAAAACATGCCAAAGATTTTTATCTCGATATCATGATCATATTAGGATGCATTCAATATAGAAACCCAAGAATAGCAAAACAATATGAAATGTGGAATCATTCTAGAATTAACATCGTCTGAAGCATCTAAAGAAATATACATAATCATAGACCACACACTTTTCAATTGATCGCTTTCTATTTGGAGTATAAGAAGTATCACACAATATGAAGCAATAAGAATAGAAAGGAGTGGTTTTCATGAAATGCATGCTAAGTTTCAATTCCTGGATTTCGTAAAACTTTTAGTAATCTCGCCGAGTATAAAAAATTACTTACCTTAGATTGTCATGCACAGTCAGGTAGTCACTCTCTCACACATCATTGGATCCTCTCCCCTAAGCTTATCTATAAGCGTGGTGGCATAAGATAAATCAATAAGCTTATTCCCCATTTTGAAGCTCAAAATAATAAAAAAACAAAAGAGGGAAGAAAGAGAGAAAGATAAAATGGGATCATGTATATACTTCTTTTCTCTTTTCTTTTCTTTTTTTCTCTTTTTTTTCTTTCTTTTTTTTGCAATCATATATATAACTTTGATCTCAAATCAAAAGATAGAATGGTATTCATGTATTATTCTCCATTTTTTTCTTTGATTTTGGGGTATTGGAGCATGGATCTTTTATAGCGGGGGAATATGCCAATATAAGACTCGCTAAAGGGAGATTCATCAATGACTCTAAGTATAGAAATAATACTCAAGATATGTGGAGAAAGAAATATATGTAACACTCGGTTCACTCTATAGAATGTGCATGATAACTTTCACCAGAGTAATGTAATCTACTCAGTTTGATCTCAGAAAGTAAACTAATCCAGTTATATCAACCTAGCATACATTCAATCAACCTGAAAGTGAAGCGTACAATTTTCATGCAATAAGAAGTGATATAAGACAAGAAAGCAGTACTCTAGATATAAGCAGTCAATGCGTGAAGCTTGGTGTGTTTTCTATGAAGAGTATACAGTAAAAATCATCAGACTCAGCTAATAGAAGAATTTCATCCATATTCATACATGAAAGTGCAGGTTACTATCTCAAATGCATAGCAAGACATAGCATATGATATCTGAAATAAAAACTATGGCATGCCAAGATAATATGCATAAAGAGATAAGCTAATACCACGTCATCATCATCACAGAAAATTCATCTCTAGCAAAAAGGGATAAAATAAATAAGGATAAATAAAAACTACTGTACATATGCAGCACACTCAAAAAGTAAGAAACGTGATGCATGGAAAAAAAATGAAAAAGTGGGTGAAAATAAGCGTAAAAAAAAGAAAAGTGGGAAAATGAAAATAAACGTCGTCAAAAATAAAAAGTGCGTGAGAACTCACTCCCCCAAGCTAAAGTGCACAGTGTCCTCAATGTGCAAAGTGTGGCACACTGAGAGACAAGATATGGGTGGGGTGGGTGAGGATGCATGCATGATGAAAATAAAATAAAATAAAAATATGTGATGGGAATGCAAGTGATGCATGTAGAGATCAAAATGGTACCATGAGTGTCCCCAAAAATACTCCCTCTCTCCCAAAAATATATAGACAGATACGACCAAAAAGTGACCAAAACGTGTGTGGAGGAGGGGTGCAAAATCAGCAGGCACAAATCATCCAACGTAACAGCAGCAAAAATATGGAAGGCATCCAGTGTGTGCCTAGGTGGATGGGGGTGCACCAGCACCGCTCTGTGGTGGAGGTGGCAGTGGAGGTGGCTGCTGGGTAGGTGTGGGTGGCAGAGGCAGTTGCGCTAGAATCTGGTTCAGGCAAGCCTGAATACCAAGAAGTAAAGCGACGCGAGACTGGATAGCGCTAACAGTAGCGGAGAGAGCCCGAAAATCTCCTCTAAGTCCACTGACTGCCCCCTCTAGAGCACGGAGGTGCTGAACTAGGATGTCGGGGGGAGGTGGAGCAGAGGGCCGAACTGGTGAAGAACGGGGCTGTCTCGCACGGCTACCGTAAAGGATATGTGCGACCGTATGGTGGTGCAGTGGTGCTGTGCTCACAGAGAGACGCTCAGCCTCTGTGGGAGGCCAAGACGCAGGAATGGTGACAGACGACAAGGCGGGCAGAGAGATCTATGACACAAACATGGGGACAGACATCACGATGCTCTCAGAGAAGACAGAGGCAGTGGAGACAGTAAGGTCGATGACTGGGGAGGTCGTGAAGTGCAAAGAAAATGACTCCCCAAGGGTCGAGAACAATAATGAGGAAAGGGTCTCCACTGCAGAGGTGAACGAAGACTCGACGCTCTCAAGTATGGTGGCAGGGTGCTCGGGGCTCACGGTGGAAATGTGATCTATGGACATGGGCACAGTGGTGGTGGTGGTGGTGGTGGTGTGGGTGGACTCAGCTAAAGTGCTCCCGACACTGACAGAAGTGTGGACAGAAGTGTCAGGAAGCATAGACAGGTCAGGTGCAGGCTGAGGTATCACAGGGTCCAGAGGTGGAAGGAGGTGCTCCTGCTGAGCACCCTCTGTCTCAAGCATGTACGCGGCGGGGATAAGGAGATCCATCGCTGGAATCCACTCTCCGCCAGCGGGTCCAATATGCGTCCGAGCATGGCTCGGTAGAATCATATAATCGGCACTGTGGGGATCGTGCAGCCACACCCAGTGGTGCTGACCATGAGGACAAAGCATCCTCATCCGGGCCATAACATCTATGGAAAGAGAAGTGGGGCCCGGGGGTCTCAGCAAGCCAGCAGGGAGGTCAACTCCGCATAAGAGGGCCAGGAGGGTAATCAAACAGCCGCAACAGATAGGCGTCCTAGCACCGACCGAAATAATGATGCGGTCGATATACCAACTGGCAATGTCAATCTCGACGGCGGGAACCAAAATGTCTCCTCCTCGGTCGAAGGCCCGCGATCATGTCATCGCGTAGAGCATGTAGAGCTCTGGCGTCGACATCGTCCCCGGCTCATACCTCGCTAAGAAAGTGGTCGCCATAAGGCGCTGTGCAATGCGGAGGCATGTGTGGAGGATGGCGGAGGCCTTGGCCCGACTAGGGTCAAAGGCGAGGGGAGATCCAGTGATACGTGTCCAAAAAGCATGCGTGTCGAATGACGGGGGTGGGATGTGTGTGGGACAGTAGGCTCGGTCTGTGTCCGGGACAGCGGGCCACTTAAAGAAGGCTCTAAGCATGTCAAGCGTGACCTAGCACTCTGGATCCATCAGGCAATATGAGCATCCTCCAGGGGTCCGAGCAATAGAACTAAGGACCTCTAGTGTCGGATGGATATAAGTGTCCGTCGACACCGACAAGAAATCACGCCACCCCACGTTGTCATACAACTGGAGTAGCCCATCTAGTACCCCTAGGTGCTCAAGGTCAGCTATGTGCGTGAACCTAGTGGGTACGATTGAGCGATGAGAGATACGCTCAAATCTGGCGTGCTAAGCATCATCTCTGAACGTGATCCCCATCGCATCGAATGCGGGGGCAGGCTGTGTCGGTGGTGGAATGGATGCGGAAGGAGGCGGCTGTGTGGGTGGTGGTGGGCTAAGTGGAGGGGAGTCCGTCCTAGCGGAAGAGGGACCAGGATCGCCTGACCTCTTCTGCTTGGGAGCGGGCTCCCGAGTGCGTGTCCTAAGACGTGTGGGCATGAAGCCCGTGAAGCGTGCCCACCCAAGTAATATGCGAAGTGCTAAAAATAGGGAACGAGTGTACCGGATCACGACGCGAGAGCAAATAGTGGAAGTGTGCGAAGAATCGCCGCCTCCACGATGCTCCAAGACGTCCTCCCCCAAGCTAGCCTGAAACACAGACAATCAAATCAGCAATGAATATCAATATATATTAGGGAAGGTAGGGGATAATAGATATATATAAGAATTAATTTAAATTTTTGGCGTAATGGGCTTACGGATTGGGGAGAATGGAGAAAAGGAGGATTTTTGGGCAAAATGGGGGGGTGTACGGCTAGGGGACGGCGGCGCCGGCGGGTGTAGGCGACGGAGCAACGTCGGCGACCAGCGTGGGGCGACGGTCGATTGGCGTCGGGTGGCTCGGGCGAGGAGGAGTGGATTTGGGCGAGGGGGAGTCGAAGTGGCAGCGGGCGAAGCGGGATGATTTGGGATTTTTCGCTTGCTCGGGATTCGAGCCTCGCCCGCTGGGGTATATAAAGTTGGGTCACTCGGCCGAGTGACGCGTTCACTCGGTCGAGTGGCTCAGTGCTAAATTTTTTTTTGAAATCTCTCTAAAGTTACGACTCAGCCGAGTAGATTTTCCCACTCGGCCGAATGGATAAGTTCCACTCGGCCAAGTGGCAAGGCTGCTCAGTGATTGTAAAGCGTGGAGGGTATCAGATTCACTCGGTCGAGTGACATAGTCACTCGGTCGAGTGGAAAATAAATACTGTAAATTACAGAAAATTACAGAGAGTGGGTTTCTGGATCTTCCCTGATCAGTTCTCTACTCGGCCAATTAGAGACTTCACTCGCCTGAGCGATAAGTTCACTCGACCGAGTGGCTTGCTGTTTTCAGCCTCGACTCTCTGTTTTTGCTCCACTTTCTGTTTTTCGCATCCTCGTCAGTTTCTTCCTTCCCCTGAGGCCTGAGCACATTCCTGGAGCGCTCTCCCTTGCCATGGTCATCCTCCATATGGATGATTTCTCGTTTTCCATCTCCTGTCATGAAAGATTGAGCCCGTTGTCACGATTTTTATTGACTCTAGACTCTAAACACTAAGAAAGATCTAAAACAAAAATAGAATTCAACTAAAAATAATGTAAAACCGTCGGGTTTTCTCCCGACAAGCGCTCGTTTAAGTTTTTGAGCTCGACCCCTTAAGATATTCGTTTAGTGCGCAATGTTCGGCGCATGTGAGATGCGCGCGTCAAACTTACCAGAAAGGCCACTTGGATTTAATTGTTGTTGTTAGTTGGCGTTCCTCGGCTCCCCCTTATCATGGGTAGTGTTGGGGGATAAGTCCCCCAAGCATGAGCTTTTATCATTCTTTTTCTTCACCGGTGATGCGATCTCTTATCCGACAGAGCTTTCTTCAAATTGTTGGCAGTGGAGAGTTTGCATAGCTCCCTAATTCTTGCGACATCAGCCTCGTCTTCCTTATCATCACTCATAGAGTCATCCGGTGGGTCTTCCATCTTTTCTCCATTGCTAGAAGATTTGCCTTCTTCGAAGCCGTCATTGTGTAAGGCGCGGATAGAATACGGCATAGCATCATCAATCACCTCATCGAGGAGGTCCACGTAGTCGACATCCTCTGTCTAAGGCATGTGCTTCATTGCTTTAGGAATATGAAGCTCCACCTCGATGTTTCCAACATTCAAAGACAAGATGCACTCTCTCACGTCAACTATCACACCGGCGGTGGCTAAGAAGGGGCATCCAAGTATTAGTGATGTATCGCCCTCCTCCTTGATATCCATAATTACGAAGTCATACAGCAAGAAAATTCCTCCCAGCACTTGGAGCTGTATGTTCTCCACAATTTCCACCGGCCTAGTAACCCGACTGTCCGCTAGTTGTATTCTTATATCCGTCGGCTTTAAGTCGGTCCTCGTATTCAATTTCTCAAACATACTTAGGGGCATTAGGCTCACACTTGCTCACAAATCTACCAAAGCCTTTTGTAGCGGGACTCCTCCAAGTGTGCAAGGAATGCGGAAGCTTCCGGGGTCTTTGAATTTTGTGGGCTCCTTCTCCTTCCGGGTGAACCATGTACCTTGCTCGGCGAGCATTATCTTCTCCTTTCTCTTCTTTCCGGAAATTAAGTCTTTTAAGAACTTGGCATATGACGGGATCTCTACAATAGCATCCAAGAAAGGGATATTAAGGCTCACTCCTCGCAAGTACTCAAGAAACATGGCTAGCCGCTTCTCAATCTTTGCTCTTGCCAATCGTTGTGGAAAGGGCACTGGTGGCATATAGGTGCGCTCCTCATGCGGCTTCTTAATTTTAGAGTTTTCACCTTTTTGTGGCTCTTTTGGGCACTCCTCCTCAATCGTCGGCTCCTTGTCATCCAAAATTTCTTCCACGGGCTCCTTGGTTTGAACCATGGCGGGAGTAGGGTCCTTCCCACCCCTAGTAGTAACCGCCACCACCGCATTAATGTGGCCGGTATTGCTCGTGGGTTTGGCTCCGGTTGGGCCGGTAATTGTTGATTATTTTTGTTGAGCAACGCAAGTTGCTCTGCTAGTTGTGCCACGACGGTATTGAGAGAGTCTTGTTGAGCCGTCAATCTAGCATTTATTTTCTTTTGCTCTACCATGAATTCCTCCACCCTCGCTTCATGATCCGACCTTGGTGGCGCTTGCGGTTGGTTTGGAGCTCTCCACCCTTGATTGTAGCCCGGCGGCCTATATGGTCCCGCTTGTTGCCTGGGCAGGTAGCTTTGTTGTGGTGGCCCTCTCGGTTGATATTGAGGTTGTGGAGGTGGAGGCCGAGCTTGAGGGTGTTGCGGTGGTGGTGGGTTCAAAGCTCCATTATTATTAGCATATGAGAATCCCGGATGATTTCTCTTGGCCGGATTGGCCCAATAACCGATGTTCCCCGCAACATATTGGACTTGCTCTATAGCACTCTCTCCTTGCTCTCCTCCAACGAACATAACTTGAGATTGGTCTTGCCAATCGCTCATATTTCCTCCCGGTGTAGATGTGGTGGGAGTTCCATGCAGCTCGGTGATCAACTTCTCCAATCTCTCCACGACCTTGTGGAGAGAGTCAAACTTCGTAGAAAGCTCAGCTACAGCCTTGGCATCATAAATGCTTGTCGGCTTCAAGGAGAAGAAGAATGTCCTCTCTCGTCGCCCCATTGTTGGTTGTTAGAGGCCATCTCCTCTAGTAGGGCCGTAGCTTCATCCGGTGTCTTAGATAGAATGGCTCCATTAGCGGTTGCATCTTTGATTTGCTTGGTGCCTGGTTGGAGTCCATTATAAAAGCTATGTACAAGCTCCCATGCTTCGATGCTATGATGGGGGTATTGGTGTTGGAGATCTTTAAAGCGCTCGCATGCCTCAAATAGAGTCTCCTGAGGTCTTTGCTTGAAGGACATGAGTGCGCTCCTTATCTTGACTGTCTTGGATGGTGGATAGAATTTATTAACAAAGGCACTCGCCAACTCATCCCATGTAGTAAAGATCCCCTCCGCTTGCGTCCTCAACCAATATAGTGCTTTGTCCCTGAGAGTGAATGGGAAGAGGCGCAGTCGGATAGCATCGACCGGTACACCGGGAATCTGAAAGGTGGCGCATTTGGACAAGAATAACTGAAGATGGTAGTGTGGATTCTCATGGGAGTTCCCATGAAATGGGTCTTGTTGCATTAATACCACTAGTCCCATTTTGAGCTCGAAATTCTTGTCCGCTGCCAACTCCGGCATCACAATAGATGAGGCAGTAGAAGTAGTCTTAGGCCTTAGCCTATCTCTGATAGATATTAGCCTAGCCATGCGTGCCGCTAACTCCTCCGGTGTATCCCATCGGTTCATACAAACATCCTCTATAGCAAGTCTTCTCTCAGCCCTAAGCCTCCTTGCCGTACGTTCGATCTTCGGATTGAATGATATTTCTTCTTGATGCTCCTTTGATCTCGTGTACATGCACAGGAAAATGGAGCTTCAATCGAATTGTTAGCACAATAGAGGAATAAAAAGATAAAAATAATAATAAAACAAAAAGAAATAACTAAGTAAAGAAAATAAAATACCGTCGCCTCCCCGGCAACGGCGCCAAAAACTTGATCGCGTCCGGATATACACCAGAAAAACGACTTGTAGTCTTACCGCAAGTGCACGGTTTAGTGGCGAGCGGGTATCGAACACAGGGAGGACAAATGAAAGTATCTTACTTTGATTATCTAACTATCAAGAGAATAAGAATAGTTTTGATGTAATAGTCAAAATCGTTCAAATAGCAAGAAATATCAATATAATAAAAGGCGTCTAGGGATAGGAAATCCCCACTATGGGCTATCTCTCATCCTTGTGAATCATAAATTTCATTGTTACCAAGCTTGAATATAGGTGAACTAGTCACAACTTAATGTAGAACCAAGCTCACGCTCTCGCGCTATTGCCGGTCTATAACAAACCTAGAATAGAGCCCACTCTCGTGCAAACTCTACCCTAAGCCGCTAGCGTGAAGATTGACATCATCGTCCAATCGCATCTTGATCACTCCTTATTTTACACCCTTTTCCCGCATGTTTGCATGCCATTTTGATCGCCCAAATCATGTTTTTCACGATATATCGACGATATTGCGATGCTTTTCACGATTTGTTGTTTTTGTCGCATTTCAGGAGATTTGGCACGATTAGGAGTGATCTCGAGATGCGCATAATCTAGACGGCCACCGACGACCTCCCCGAGGGATATTTTACTGTTGGAGAGGAGCGGAAGAAGAATGGATGTCGCAGGAGCGACGAGGAGGCCAAAACAATCAGATTGGGCATTTTTTGTGTCCCACTCGGCCGAGTGGAGGAGCCACTCGGACGACCAGCGAGACACTGCTCGGCCGACCCGTTCAGACACGTTTTCCACGTGTACTCGGCCGAGCGACGGAGACCACATCGGCCGAGTGAAGATACCATGTCCGCCCGAGTGAAGTGAAGCCATCGGCCGAGTGACGACAACTCACTCGGTCGAGCCGCCCCCGAACTGAAGACCCCTGAAGCCCCCGACTTACTGGAAAATTGACAGGGTTTTCACTCGGCCGAGCGACTTTTGTCACTCGACCGAGTGCGATGCGCTGCCTGTAGCGAAATTTGCGGAAAACAGGCTGTGCAGGGGCGTTTTGGTCAGGATTTTTAGACGATTTTTGGGGCTATTTAAGCTCTGTTTTTACCCTAGTTTTGGGAGCCATCTCTCAGATTTTTTGCAGCTTTTTGAGTCTACTTTTTAGCTTTATTAATTGTGATTGGAGAAGAGAAAAACTTGGATTTTTTTTGTTGGATTAATTGAAGATCTACATTGGTTTGCATTTCTCTTCCCCAAAAACTCTATTTTTATTGTTTATATCATTGTTGAGATGAATTCCATTGCCTATTTCATTGATTATTTTTGTGCTATTGCTATGATTTGTGAGTAGTCTCCACGTCTCGGGGCGTGGGGATGAACCCTACAAGCCCTATTTCCTATTTGTGTTGAATTGGTAGAAATTGAGCTAGGATTGTTATTAGGGATTAGATTGGGATCGAATTACTACGGATAGCTAGGTATTCATATCAATTGGGATTTGCAAGAGATTGGATCCCAATTTGATAGGAAGCCCTAGAAATCCGAATTGGGTTGGAGTCGGATTTTCGAAGTACCGGTTTGCAAGAGATTGGACCGATACTAGGACCTCCGGTTGCAATTCCGTGCCAATACCCGTTTGCAAGAGATTGGACGGGTAGGAACTATCCTAATCTAGATTGTGGACCGAGTTTGCAAGAGATTGGGCTCGGTGCGCAATTGGACGATGATGTTGATCCTAATGCTAGCTTCCCTAGGCTAGGGTTTGCAAGAGATTGGACCCAAACCTAGGATAGCTATAGACCGGCAACAGCGAGAGAGCGTGAGCTTGGTTCCACATTTAGTTGCAACTAGTTCATCCAAATTCTCATTCTAGCGATTTCGATACCGGCGAACCACATTTATGAAATACGGTGAGTAGTGGGGATTCCCCTTTCCCTAGACGTTCTTTATTTGATTTGATATTTCGCAAATTTGTCTGACGATTGTGACAAGATCGCCCAAGGCAATTATCTCTGTCCCTAAATAGCCAGGTTGATCAGGAGCAAGCACGGTCATTCGTCCTCCCTGTGTTCGATACCCGCTCGCCACCATACCGTGCGCTTGCGGTAAAACTACAACCGTCACCTCGGGACGTGTATCCGGGGCGCGATCAAGTTTTTGGCGCCGTTGCCGGGGAGGCGATTGCGTTTGATTCTTTTTCACCCTAGCTACTCTTTTTCTTTTTATTATTATCATTATTTTTATTTCTTATTTCTTGCCTAACCCTTCCACGGTATTAACCATTTCTTTGAAACTCTGTTTCCCCTGTGCATGAACACGAGATCTACGGCGGACCCAGAAGACTTATTATTTGATCCCGAGATCGAACGTACCGCGCGGAGACTTAGGGCGGAAAAGAGACAAGATCCGGAAGGGAGGTATATGACCAACCCGGAAACTCCTGAAGAATTGGCGGCAAGGATGGCAAGGATAATCTCGATTCGAGATAGGCTTCGGCCTAAGACTTCTTCTACCACCTCATCCATTGCCATGCCGGGGTTGGCGGCTGACAAGAACTTCGAGCTAAAGACTGGATTGGTGGTGTTGATGCAACAAGACCCGTTTCATGGGAACGCACATGAGAACCCCCACTACCACATCCAACTATTCTTGTCAAAGTGTGCCACATTCCAGATGCCGGGGGTCTCCAATGACGCTATCAGACTGCGCCTCTTCCCCTTCACGCTTAAGGACAAGGCACTCTATTGGTTGAGGACGCAGGCTGACGGAGTCTTCACTACTTGGGACGAGTTGGCGAGCGCATTTATTGACAAATTCTATCCGCCATCCAAGACGGTGAAGATCCGGAGCGCTCTCATGTCTTTCAAGCAAGGACCACAGGAGACGCTCTATGAAGCTTGGGAGCGATTTAAGGATTTGCAGCACCAATGCCCGCACCACAGTATAGAGGACTGGGAGCTAGTTCATAGCTTCTACAACGGTCTCCAACCGGGGACCAAACAAATTATTGATGCCGCGGCGAATGGTGCAATCTTGTCAAAGACTCCCGAGGAAGCTACGGACCTAATTGAGGAGATGGCCTCAAATAATCAACAATGGGACGATGAGCGAGGACACTCCACGTCCTCCTTAAAGCCAACTAGCATCTATGAGGCAAAGGCCGTAGCGGAGCTCACGAGCAAATTTGATTCTCTCCACAAGGTGGTGGAGAGATTGGAGAAATATATCACGGAGCCCCAAGGAAGCCCATCCACCTCCGCACCGACCGACCAAATGTGTAATTGGCAAGACCAATCTCAAGTCATGTACTCGGGAGGAGAGCAAGGAGAAGGATCCTTGGAGCAAATACAATATGTTGCGGGGAACCAAGGCTATTGGTCCAATCCGGCCGCAAGAAATCATCCGGGATTCTCCTACGCCAACAATGAAGGAGCCTTGAACCCGCCACCACCACCGCCTCAACAAGCTCGACCACCACCACCCCAACAACAAAACTATCCACCGAGGGGGCCTCCGCAACAAAACTTTCCACCGAAGCAACAAGTCCCACCGTATAGGCCTCCCGGATACAACCAAGGGTGGAGGAATCAAAATCAAAACCCTCCACAAGCTCCTCAACGAACCGACTTCGAATCTAGAGTGGAGGCGTTCATGGTCGAGCAAAATAAGGTGAATGCTACTTTGAAGGCGGGGCAAGAATCTCTCAATACCGTAGTGGCTCAAATATCGGAGCAATTAGCGTTGCTCAACCGGAACACTCAAAGATTGCCGGCGCAACCGGAGCAAAACCCACGGGGCAACACGGGCCATATCAACGCCGTGGTTGCCGTCACTACTAGAGGCGGGAAGGACACCACCCCCGCCATGATTCCTATTGAGGAGGCCGTGGAGGAAAGCTTGGAGCCGGTTGAGCCGGTAGTTGAGGTTGATAAGGAGAAGGAGCCACAAGACAAGGAGAAATCTAGGGCGGAGCGATTAATTGAGGAAAGGCGCTTCATGCCACCGGTCCCATTCCCCCAAAGGCTCGCTAAGGCGAAAATGGAGAAGAGGCTAGCAAAATTTCTCGAGTACCTAAGAGGAGTTAGCCTTAACATCCCCTTCCTCGACGCCATCGTCGAGATCCCCACGTATGCTAAATTCTTGAAGGACTTGATTTCAGGGAGGAAAAGGAAGGAGAAGATAATGCTAGCCGAGGAGGGCTCTTGGTTCACCAAGAGAGAGAAGGAGCCGGCAAAATTTAAAGATCCGGGGAGTTTTCGGATTCCTTGCACTTTGGGCGGCGTGCCTCTTCAAAAGGCGTTGGTCGACCTTGGGGCTAGTGTGAGCCTCATGCCCCTCTCCATGTTCTTAAAGCTTAACACCGGGACAAAGTTGAAACCCACCGACATGCGCATTCAATTAGCCGATGGACGGATAACAAGGCCGGTGGGTTTTGCCGAAGACATCCCACTTCAAGTCCCGGGTGGAATATGCTTGCCATGTGACTTCGTCATCATGGACATTAAGGAGGAGGGAGACACCTCATTGATACTTGGACGCCCATTCCTCGCCACCGCCGGAGTCATCGTCGACGTGCGCGAAGGTACCTTAACCTTGAACGTCGGAAACATTGAGGTGGAGCTCCACATTCCTAAGGCTATGAAGCATATGCCTTATCACGAGGAACTCGACTACATGGACCTCCTCGATGAGGTGATAGAGGAGGCGATTCCTCACTCAATTGGTGCCCTTTTTGATGAAGAGTTTGATGAAGGCCCGGATTTAGGCCAAGATGAAGAGAACAAAGATGATTCCCCCGACTTCTCCGCTGATGAAGATGAAGGCGACGCTGATGTCGCGAGGATTCGAGAGCTCTGCAAGCTCTCGAAATTTAAGTCTCCAAAGAAAGCTCCGCCGGCACGGAAATCGGCATCGCCGGTTAAGCCGTTGACCGGGGCAAGTGCTAGCTTGGGGGAGCCTCCCCCCAACACTATTCGAGATAGGAGACCACCGCGGGAGAACGCTACGCCGCCACGTTCGAATCCAAGCGCGCTCCCCGGCAAGTTTGACGGGTGCATCTCATATGCACCAAACATCCCGCATTGATTGAAAATTATAGGGGGTCGAGCTCACGACCTAAAACGAGCGCTTGTCGGGAGGCAACCCGACGGTTTTTGCTTTATTTTTACTTTTTCTTTATTTTCGTTTTAGAAATTTTTAGTATTTTGAGTCATCCGACCAAAAATTTCGTGATAACGGGTCCGAATTTTCTTGACAGGAGAGGAGATAGGTAGATCCGCCATGAGGAGGATGAACGAGACGACGAGGAGCGCCCCAAGAAGGCGCTCGACGCTCAGGAGGAGGAGGAAATCGACTGGAGAAAGAAAGACGGAGTTTAGAGCCAAAACGAAGATAAACAGCAGAAATTAAGGCTCACTCGGCCGAGTATACTAGTCACTCGGCCGAGTACACAAGTTCGTCCGGCCGAGCCGCTCACGAACGAGGGAAGTCTTCTGAACCCAACTCTCTGTTTATTTTCTTGATTTCGATATAACTGCTACTCGGCCGAGTATATATATTCACTCGGTCGAGTAAAACGGATACCCTCCTAGGGCGAGTCATGCCGAGTAGCTTGAGTCACTCGGCCGAATGGACTTACTCCACTCGGCCGAGGCTGGCAAAGCCACTCGGCTGAAGCGATATCGGGGAGAAAATTTCTATTGCCTCGCTCGGCCGAGTGACCACGTCACTCGGCCGAGTCGTAACTTTCTATTATATAAGTGACGAAGGGGGCGCGGATTTCGAAATCGAAAATTCCCAAATCCGCCCGCGCCCCCTCGCCTACCCTCGCCCGAACTCGCTTCGTTCTCACCCCCACTCGCCCGACCAAGCCCGCGCGCGCCACCGCTCGGCCTGCCACCGCTGGCCGACCGTCGCCGGACCCCGCCCGAGTCGCCGTCGGCAGCCCCGTCTCCGATCACCTCCGGTTCGCTTATTTTCACCATTTTCTCCTCTTTTCGTGTATTTTTTGAGGATCCATGTGCTAAACACCCCCCTAACCCAAATCAATTTCTATATCTATCCATTATACCCCTATTGCTCCATACATTTTGATTATTACTCGCTGATATCGCTTTTTCACGCGCAGGTTGTTTATTGGAGCTTAGGGGAGCTCAGGGGAGCTTCTACAGGCTGCTCAGGACTTCGTGGAGGCGCGGACTTCGCACGCTTCCACTACTTAGCACTCGCGGCGTGTTTGGGTAAACTCTTTCCACTCTTTGTGCACACGCCGCACTTTTCACTTTTCGGCACGCGCTCGGGGCCGATATGCCGCCCCAGACACGGCCGCGGTCGAAGAGAGCTTCCGCCAAGCGGAAGCGGTCGGATGATGCCGGCCCCTCCCACGAGTTGGAGGACTCTCCTCCACCGTCCCCCACACACCCCGCACACCCAGCACAGCCTGCAGGCCCCGCACAGCCTGCAGTGCACCCACAGCCCGCACAGCCTCTCCCTGCCGATCCACAGCCACCACCACCGGCTCCACTGGTCGGGCCGCTCGGGATTACGTTCCGAGACGACGCACACCGCGCCGTCTTCGAGCGTATCTCCCAGCACTCGATCGTACCCTCCAGGTTTGCACACCTCGCTGACCTAGGATGCCTGGGGGTACTTGAGGGGATACTCACGTTGTACGACAACGTGGGTTGGCGCGACTTCCTTCAGGTGTCGGCGGATACTTTTACCCGCCCGACACTTGAGGTTTTGAGTTCGATCGCCCGGACCGATGAGGGATGCTCATTCCGGTTCATGGATCGAGAGTGCCAGGTCACTCTCGATATGATGAGAGCATTTTTCTCATGGCCCGCCGTCCCCGGAGCCGATCGCGGTTACGGCCCTACCCACATCCCCCCACCTTCTTTCGACGCCGGCGCCTTCTGGGCCCGGATTACAGGCCACCACGCCGCCTTTGACCCTAGTAGGGCCAAGGCCTCGGCCATTGTCCACCCCTGCCTACGTATTGCCCAGCGCCTTATGGCGACCACCTTTCTGGCCAGATATGAGCCGGGCACGATGTCTACGCCAGAGCTCTACATGCTCTATGCGATGACACGTCCCAGAGCTCTATCTAGGGATGGACACGAGCTTGTCCCCGCCGTCGTGATCGACATTGCGGCTTGGTTTCTAGACCGTATCATTGTGTCGGTGGGCGCTCGCTCACCGATATGCTGCGGCGGTCTGATCACCTTGCTTACCATGATGACCGGCGAGGACCTACCCGACGACCTGCGACGCGTTCCGGGCCCCACTTCCTTGTCAATAGACGTTATGGCCCGGATGAAGATGCTGCGTCCGCATGGTGAGCGTCACTGGGTCTGGTTGTACGGCCCCTATGGGGCCGATTACATGATTCTCCCGAGCCCTGCTCGGACTCTGATTGCACCAGCCCACGTTGACTGGATTCCGACGATGGATGTCCTCATCCCTGCCGCCTACGTGCTCAAGGCCGAGGAGGCCGAGCAGGCCCACGCTGCCCAGGCTGCCCCCGCAGACCCTGCTACACACCTTGCCGAGCCTGCTGCCGACCCTGTCGACCATGTGGCCCCTCAGCCTGTTCCTGACGTTTCTGCTGCTCCTGACACTTCTGTCCCCACCTCTGCCAGTGTCGAGAGTACTCTTGCTGAGCCCACTTCCACCACTGTCACCACTCCCGAGGCTGTCCCCACCACTCCCGCTGCCACCTCCGGCCCTCTGTCCGTCGAGCCTCTTTGCTCCGCACTCCCCGAGCGCCCACAGACCTTTGTTGAGAGTGGAGAGCCCTCGTTCGCCGCGGTCGTGGAGACCATGGCTAGCATGATCTCCGCTGGGATTGCGCCTTTTGGTACACACACTTCCACCCCAGTGGTAGAGTCCTCTGTCTCCACAGCTGCCGTATTCTCCGAGAGCGTCATGGCGTCTGTCCACACTTCTGTGCCACTGACCTCTCTTGCCACCTCGTTGCCACCTTTGCACGCTTCTTTTGCTGCCGCTGCCTCCACTTCTCACCAGCCGGCGTCCTGGCCTCACACTGAGGCCAGGCCCACATTTGCTGGCGCGGCACCTTTTGTCCCCTTCCCTGCTGAGCCCGTTACATACTCCACTCGCGTACGCCAGCCTCGCCCTGCGCAGCCTAGACCGGTGCGTCCCTCTGCACCACCCCCGCCCGACACTGTACTGCAGAGCATACGTGCTCTTGAGTTGGCGGTGAGTGGTCTTAGAGGAGACCTTAGGACCCTGTCCTCCACCGTCTCTGCGATGGCTGGACGCTTCGCGCTGATCCCCCAGATCCACTACTGCCTTACACAGGTTCTGGAGCGTCTCCCACGCGTACCCCCGCCCACCCAGCAGGTTCCCACACACACTTCCACACACTCTAGACCTGCTTCCACTTCCTTGCCCACCCCAGCTCAGCAGCCCACACCACCACCACCTCCTCCTCCGCCTCAGGACGGAGACGGCGCAGCACCACCTTCCTAGGCACCCTTGATGCCATCGATTCCTTTTGCCGGTGTGCTGCCCGTTTCTGCTGGGTCCTGATGTCTTTTTGTCCACCCCCCCTCCCCTCACTTATTTTGCGTTTCTCATTTTGCCGTATCTCTATATATCTTTTTTGGGAGAGAGGGAGAGCTTTTCGGTGACACATATATACTCGTATCACTCATATCTGTGCATGCATCATATCCGCATCATATTTTCACTTCTTTATTTTTCCTTTTATTATCTTTTTTCTTTCCATCATGCATGCATCCTCACTTGCACCTCTCATTCCTTGTCTCTCTGTGTGCCACACTCTGCACATTGAGGACACTGTGCCGTTTAGCTTGGGGGAGTGAGTCCTCACTTTCTTTTTCGTTTAGCCACCTTTATTTTCAGTTTTTCACACCGTTTTTCACTTTTGCACTCATTTTTCATTATTTTTCCTTTATCCTGCCATGCATCACGTTTTTCTTATTTTCCTGTGTGCCGCATTGCATAGTTCTATTTTCCTTTTATCTTTACTTCTTTCCTTTTTTTCATCTCATGCTAGAGATGAATTTTCTGTGATGATGTCTACGTGGAGTTAGCTTATTCTATATGCATGCTACATTTGTCATGTCTTAGGTTTTATTTCTGATATCATATGCTATGACTTGCTTTGCATTTAGAAATAGTAACCCACACTTTTTTTTTCCACATGAAAATGGATGAAGTTTTATTATTAGCTGAGCCTGAATGTTCATATGTATGCTATCACAGAAAACACACCAAGATTCACGCATTGAATGCCTATATCTGGAGTACTGATTTCTTTTCCTATATCACTTCTATATGCATGAATTGTACACTTCACTTCAGGATGATTGAATGATGTTAGCTATGATATATCTGGATTAGTTAGCTTTTTTGTGATCGAAACTGAGTAGATTAGATTACCCTGCTGAAGTTGTCGTGCATGTCTTATAGAGTGAACTGAGAGTTACATTTATTTCTTTCTCCACAAATCTTGAACATCATTTCTCTACTTTTAAAATCATTGGTGAACCCCCCCCCCCTCAGTGATTCTATTTTTATGGCATTTTCCCCGCTATTAATTCCTAGCTCCAAATCTCTTATTCCAAAAAAAAAAGAGAAGAATAAAAGAGAGAAAAACATTCTTGTATATCATTACCTCTCTCTGAGTTGGGATCATTGTATATATATTGCTTATTGCAAAAGAAAAAAAAAGAAAAAAAAAGAAAAAAAAAAGAAATAGAGGAAAAATCCTCAATAAAAGATCCCATCTCGCTTACTTTCTTTCTTCTTTCTCTTCTTTGCCTTTGGAGCTATATAAAAATGGGGATGTAAATATTTTTGTGCCACCACGCTTATAGATAAGCTTGGGGGAGGAGATCCATTGATTTGTGAGAGAGCGACTACTTGACATTGCACGACAACCTAGGCTAAGTAATATTCTATACTCGGTGAGATTGTTTCTAGCTTTACGAAATCCAGAAATCTAAGCCTAGCATTCATTTCATGAAATCCATACTTTTCTATTCTCTCTATTCTATGATGTGATACTCTTATACTCCAGATAGAAAGCGTTCAATTGAAAAGTGTGTGATCTGAGATTTGTATACCGCTTTAGATGATTCAGGCGATGTTAATTTTAAAATCATTCCGTTTTTCATGATTATACCGTTGTTCGTGGGATTTCTATTTCTATTTGCACTATTCTACTATGATATCAAAATAAGATTCTTTGACATGTATTTCTCATTCGGTGCATGCTATAAGAGTAAGTGAAACCCACGTCCTGAGAAAATGATCTAGCACCCTACCTCTTCTTTCTTTCTTTCTTTATTTTCGTTTGGTTTTCATTCTTCTTCGTTTTTCATTTTTTTTTCGTTTTTCGCCGTTTTCGTTTTCCGAATCCACCGGGTTCGCCTTTTACTTATCTTCCTCGAGGACGAGTAAGAGGCAAGCTTGGGGGATTTTGATCACTCCTTATTTTACACCCTTTTCCCGCATGTTTGCATGCCATTTTGATCGCCCAAATCATGTTTTTCACGATATATCGACGATATTGCGATGCTTTTCACGATTTGTTGTTTTTGTCGCATTTCAGGAGATTTGGCGCGATTAGGAGTGATCTCGAGATGCGCATAATCTAGACGGCCACCGACGACCTCCCCGAGGGATATTTTACTGTTGGAGAGGAGCGGAAGAAGAATGGATGTCGCAGGAGCGACGAGGAGGCCAAAACAATCAGATTGGGCATTTTTTGTGTCCCACTCGGCCGAGTGGAGGAGCCACTCGGCCGACCAGCGAGACACTGCTCGGCCGACCCGTTCAGACACGTTTTCCATGTGTACTCGGCCGAGCGACGGAGACCACATCGGCCGAGTGACGATACCACGTCCGCCCGAGTCGCGCCCAGACGAAGGCCCTCAGAAAGATCGAAGTTACTGTTTTTCGGCCACCTGAGCTTCAGAAGACCCACTCGGCCGAGTGGCAAATCCCGTCCGCCCGAGTGAAGTGAAGCCATCGGCCGAGTGACGACAACTCACTCGGCCGAGCCGCCCCCGAACTGAAGACCCCTGAAGCCCCCGACTTACTGGAAAATTGACAGGGTTTTCACTCGGCCGAGCGACTTTTGTCACTCGGCCAAGTGCGATGCGCTGCCTGTAGCGAAATTTGCGGAAAACAGGCTGTGCAGGGGCGTTTTGGTCAGGATTTTTAGACGATTTTTGGGGCTATTTAAGCTCTGTTTTTACCCTAGTTTTGGGAGCCATCTCTCAGATTTTTTGCAGCTTTTTGAGTCTACTTTTTAGCTTTATTAATTGTGATTGGAGAAGAGAAAAACTTGGATTTTTTTTTGTTGGATTAATTGAAGATCTACATTGGTTTGCATTTCTCTTCCCCAAAAACTCTATTTTTATTGTTTATATCATTGTTGAGATGAATTCCATTGCCTATTTCATTGATTATTTTTGTGCTATTGCTATGATTTGTGAGTAGTCTCCACGTCTCGGGGCGTGGGGATGAACCCTACAAGCCCTATTTCCTATTTGTGTTGAATTGGTAGAAATTGAGCTAGGATTGTTATTAGGGATTAGATTGGGATCGAATTACTACGGATAGCTAGGTATTCATATCAATTGGGATTTGCAAGAGATTGGATCCCAATTTGATAGGAAGCCCTAGAAATCCGAATTGGGTTGGTGTCGGATTTTCGAAGTACCGGTTTGCAAGAGATTGGACCGATACTAGGACCTCCGGTTGCAATTCCGTGCCAATACCCGTTTGCAAGAGATTGGACGGGTAGGAACTATCCTAATCTAGATTGTGGACCGAGTTTGCAAGAGATTGGGCTCGGTGCGCAATTGGACGATGATGTTGATCCTAATGCTAGCTTCCCTAGGCTAGGGTTTGCAAGAGATTGGACCCAAACCTAGGATAGCTATAGACCGGCAACAGCGCGAGAGCGTGAGCTTGGTTCCACATTTAGTTGCAACTAGTTCATCCAAATTCTCATTCTAGCGATTTCGATACCGGCGAAACACATTTATGAAATACGGTGAGTAGTGGGGATTCCCCTTTCCCTAGACGTTCTTTATTTGATTTGATATTTCGCAAATTTGTCTGACGATTGTGACAGGATCGCCCAAGGCAATTATCTCTGTCCCTAAATAGCCAGGTTGATCAGGAGCAAGCACGGTCATTCGTCCTCCCTGTGTTCGATACCCGCTCGCCACCATACCGTGCGCTTGCGGTACAACTACAACCGTCGCCTCGGGACGTGTATCCGGAGCGCGATCAAGTTTTTGGCGCCGTTGCCGGGGAGGCGATTGCGTTTGATTCTTTTTCACCCTAGCTACTCTTTTTCTTTTTATTATTATCATTATTTTTATTTCTTATTTCTTGCCTAACCCTTCCACGGTATTAACCATTTCTTTGAAACTCTGTTTCCCCTGTGCATGAACACGAGATCTACGGCGGACCCAGAAGACTTATTATTTGATCCCGAGATCGAACGTACCGCGCGGAGACTTAGGGCGGAAAAGAGACAAGATCCGGAAGGGAGGTATATGACCAACCCGGAAACTCCTGAAGAATTGGCGGCAAGGATGGCAAGGATAATCTCGATTCGAGATAGGCTTCGGCCTAAGACTTCTTCTACCACCTCATCCATTGCCATGCCGGGGTTGGCGGCTGACAAGAACTTCGAGCTAAAGACTGGATTGGTGGTGTTGATGCAACAAGACCCGTTTCATGGGAACGCACATGAGAACCCCCACTACCACATCCAACTATTCTTGTCAAAGTGCGCCACATTCCAGATGCCGGGGGTCTCCAATGACGCTATCAGACTGTGCCTCTTCCCCTTCACGCTTAAGGACAAGGCACTCTATTGGTTGAGGACGCAGGCTGACGGAGTCTTCACTACTTGGGACGAGTTGGCGAGCGCATTTATTGACAAATTCTATCCGCCATCCAAGACGGTGAAGATCCGGAGCGCTCTCATGTCTTTCAAGCAAGGACCACAGGAGACGCTCTATGAAGCTTGGGAGCGATTTAAGGATTTGCAGCACCAATGCCCGCACCACAGTATAGAGGACTGGGAGCTAGTTCATAGCTTCTACAACGGTCTCCAACCGGGGACCAAACAAATTATTGATGCCGCGGCGAATGGTGCAATCTTGTCAAAGACTCCCGAGGAAGCTACGGCCCTAATTGAGGAGATGGCCTCAAATAATCAACAATGGGGCAATGAGCGAGGACACTCCACGTCCTCCTTAAAGCCAACTAGCATCTATGAGGCAAAGGCCGTAGCGGAGCTCACGAGCAAATTTGATTCTCTCCACAAGGTGGTGGAGAGATTGGATAAATATATCACGGAGCCCCAAGGAAGCCCATCCACCTCCGCACCGACCAACCAAATGTGTAATTGGCAAGACCAATCTCAAGTCATGTACTCGGGAGGAGAGCAAGGAGAAGGATCCTTGGAGCAAATACAATATGTTGCGGGGAACCAAGGCTATTGGTCCAATCCGGCCGCAAGAAATCATCCGAGATTCTCCTATGCCAACAATGAAGGAGCCTTGAACCCGCCACCACCACCGCCTCAACAAGCTCGACCACCACCACCCCAACAACAAAACTATCCACCGAGGGGGCCTCCGCAACAAAACTTTCCACCGAAGTAACAAGTCCCACCGTATAGGCCTCCCGGATACAACCAAGGGTGGAGGAATCAAAATCAAAACCCTCCACAAGCTCCTCAACGAACCGACTTCGAATCTAGAGTGGAGGCGTTCATGGTCGAGCAAAATAAGGTGAATGCTACTTTGAAGGCGGGGCAAGAATCTCTCAATACCGTAGTGGCTCAAATATCGGAGCAATTAGCGTTGCTCAACCGGAACACTCAAAGATTGCCGGCGCAACCGGAGCAAAACCCACGGGGCAACACGGGCCATATCAACGCCGTGGTTGCCGTCACTACTAGAGGCGGGAAGGACACCACCCCCGCCATGATTCCTATTGAGGAGGCCGTGGAGGAAAGCTTGGAGCCGGTTGAGCCGGTAGTTGAGGTTGATAAGGAGAAGGAGCCACAAGACAAGGAGAAATCTAGGGCGGAGCGATTAATTGAGGAAAGGCGCTTCATGCCACCGGTCCCATTCCCCCAAAGGCTCGCTAAGGCGAAAATGGAGAAGAGGCTAGCAAAATTTCTCAAGTACCTAAGAGGAGTTAGCCTTAACATCCCCTTCCTCGACGCCATCGTCGAGATCCCCACGTATGCTAAATTCTTGAAGGACTTGATTTCGGGGAGGAAAAGGAAGGAGAAGATAATGCTAGTCGAGGAGGGCTCTTGGTTCACCAAGAGAGAGAAGGAGCCGGCAAAATTTAAAGATCCGGGGAGTTTTCGGATTCCTTGCACTTTGGGCGGCGTGCCTCTTCAAAAGGCGTTGGTCGACCTTGGGGCTAGTGTGAGCCTCATGCCCCTCTCCATGTTCTTAAAGCTTAACACCGGGACAAAGTTGAAACCCACCGACATGCGCATTCAATTAGCCGATGGACGGATACCAAGGCCGGTGGGGATTGCCGAAGACATCCCACTTCAAGTCCCGGGTGGAATATGCTTGCCATGTGACTTCGTCATCATGGACATTAAGGAGGAGGGAGACACCTCATTGATACTTGGACGCCCATTCCTCGCCACCGCCGGAGTCATCGTCGACGTGCGCGAAGGTACCTTAACCTTGAACGTCGGAAACATTGAGGTGGAGCTCCACATTCCTAAGGCTATGAAGCATATGCCTTATCACGAGGAACTCGACTACATGGACCTCCTCGATGAGGTGATAGAGGAGGCGATTCCTCACTCAATTGGTGCCCTTTTTGATGAAGAGTTTGATGAAGGCCCGGATTTAGGCCAAGATGAAGAGAACAAAGATGATTCCCCCGACTTCTCCGCTGATGAAGATGAAGGCGACGCTGATGTCGTGAGGATTCGAGAGCTCTGCAAGCTCTCGAAATTTAAGTCTCCAAAGAAAGCTCCGCCGGCACGGAAATCGGCATCGCCGGTTAAGCCGTTGACCGGGGCAAGTGCTAGCTTGGGGGAGCCTCCCCCCAACACTATTCGAGATAGGAGACCACCGCGGGAGAACGCTACGCCACCACGTTCGAATCCAAGCGCGCTCCCCGGCAAGTTTGACGGGTGCATCTCATATGCACCAAACATCCCGCATTGATTGAAAATTATAGGGGGTCGAGCTCACGACCTAAAACGAGCGCTTGTCGGGAGGCAACCCGACGGTTTTTGCTTTATTTTTACTTTTTCTTTATTTTCGTTTTAGAAATTTTTAGTATTTTGAGTCATCCGACCAAAAATTTCGTGATAACGGGTCCGAATTTTCTTGACAGGAGAGGAGATAGGTAGATCCGCCATGAGGAGGATGAACGAGACGACGAGGAGCGCCCCAAGAAGGTGCTCGACGCTCAGGAGGAGGAGGAAATCGACTGGAGAAAGAAAGACGGAGTTTAGAGCCAAAACGAAGATAAACAGCAGAAATTAAGGCTCACTCGGCCGAGTATACTAGTCACTCGGCCGAGTACACAAGTTCGTCCGGCCGAGCCGCTCACGAACGAGGGAAGTCTTCTGAACCCAACTCTCTGTTTATTTTCTTGATTTCGATATAACTGCTACTCGGCCGAGTATATATATTCACTCGGCCGAGTAAAACGGATACCCACCTAGGGCGAGTCATGCCGAGTAGCTTGAGTCACTCGGCCGAATGGACTTACTCCACTCGGCCGAGGCTGGCAAAGCCACTCGGCTGAAGCGATATCGGGGAGAAAATTTCTATTGCCTCGCTCGGCCGAGTGACCACGTCACTCGGCCGAGTCGTAACTTTCGGGGTTCTTAGGGGTCTGTAAAATAACTTTCGGCAAAGCCACTCGCCCGAGTGACAAACCCTGTAAAATAACAATAACTTCGGGGTTCTTAGGGGTCTGTCTCTCGGGGTGACTCGGCCGAGTGGTCTTCTTCATTCGGCCGAGTGAGCAATCATGCTCGGCCGAGTGGGCTTCCTCAGAAATTCCAGTAAGTTGGCAGATTCTCTAGACAAATTCTCTGTACCACTCAGGCGAGTGAGCTTTCTCACTTAGCCGAGTGGACTTCTTTACTTGGCCGAGGAAACGTCTGAAATTTGCTGTGCGTATCCGTTTCACTCGGGCGAGTGTGATCCTTCACTCGGCCGAGTGAGCAGTCTTGGTCGGTCGAGTGATGGGCTTTCAAACTCATTTCTCCTCCTTTTCGCCTCCTCGTCGATGATATCGATTTCCTTCCCCTTCCGCTCATCCTCTATCGCTGATAACTCCTCGAATGAGCCGTTGGCGACACTCCAAAGTGCATGAAAATCATTTGATCTCATTTTTGCTCCAAATCGCTCCATATCTCCTGAAATACGACAAAAACAAGAAATAGTGAAAAGCAACGCGATATCGTCGAATAATCGTGAAAAACGCAATATAGGCGATCAAAACGTCATGAAAACATGCAGAAAAAAGGTGTAAAATATGGAGTGATCACACTCTCGCCCAAATGTTTTTTCAAATGTATGCTAAGGTCATAGGGAGTTCTAGCAAGCACGACATCAAAACTGTTGAACTTTTTTAGCACATTTCCACGTATTGAGATTGACACAAGGAGATGCCACTAGAGTTTCTAATAACTCTAACTCCTAGATTAACATCCACTTCTCTTAGGTCTTTCATCTCAAACTGATATGTCAAGAAATTCTTGGTATTATTCACAACGTCTAGATTGTTCTCAAAAAACAACATGTCATCTACTTATAAGCATAAAATCACACAATCTGATTCTATTAGTTTAAAATAAACATAAGAGTCGGAGATATTCATAATATAGCCATTCCTCACTAAACTACTATTAAACATCTCATACAGTCGTACATGCGAATATAATTATAGAAATATAATAAAGATGCTAGCTTTGGTCGCTCTCGTGCACCAATTCTAGGATATCTCAATTCTAGGTCTAAATCAAATATATAGGGCTTCCAATAGATCAAGATCCTCTCTCGAGCTCTCAAGATGTAAGTATAAATCACTGATTATTCGTAGTAGATCAGCCTTAATCTAACCCTAAAATAAGTTTATCAACTTGGGTTTTCAATAGATTTCACATATGATGCTCTAAATCCATAGCGTTCATCCCTTTGCCCTAGAACAAAGAAGCTACTCACAAGTGTTGAGTATTGAACTTCTCCCTACTTGGTGTTAATGATGAGAAAACATAAATACTTGTGACTAATCCCCTATTTTACAGTTAATCCATTGTCTAAGCTTAGTATGAAGATATACTTGCAATGGATGACACTCAAAGATCATTGAAAGCAAATGAAATGGATTGGATGATCGTAGATGGTGATTGAAGCTCCTAGAAGACTTCAAGCTCATGCGTTGGATAGAAGAGAGAGTTCGTCAAATGTAACTTTCTTCTTTCTCTTCTAGTATGTAGCTTTGAAGTAGAACTTTATTGGAGCACACACACATCTCCATTTCAGTCTTAGGATATCATTAGATCAACCTTCCTTTGACTCCAATTCATTTCTATTTAGATTGTGCATATCATGATTATAACAGTCGACTGCTGAACAATTTACAGTCGCCTGTCTCAAAACAGTCGACTGTGTTTTGTTCTAAAGTGGCATGTTATGCACAAACTATTACAGTCTAGTTTTGGGCTTCTCTAGTTTAACTCTTACAGGCGACTTATGAATGATTTACAGGTGCCTGTCCAAGTGACAGTCAACTGTGTTTTGTTAATCAGTCACATGTCTATCTTTAGCCCAAATTCTATTTGTCTGTTTATGTCACGCCCCGCTTCCCAAAAACAGCGGAGGCGAAGCGTGACTAGGCCCGCTTAGGCCAGAGCTAAGGAGCCCTGACCCAATAAACGTCTGTGTGGTACCAAGACGAAGGTACAGGTCCATGCATGTTAGTATAGAACAATAAGAGTACAAGAAAGGGAAAAACAACTCATTTTATTATTCCAACATATCGAAAGTACTAAGTCTCAACGCCCAAAGGGCTATAACAGCATAAAAGGAAATCTAACGGTGCAAGCACCCAACCTAAACAAGTAACAAAAGGTGCTACGCATCCAACTAAAGTAAATGGACAACTCTGGAAACTGCAACAGAAAGTCTCTAGCTCTGATCCTCCTCAGGGTCGTACTCAGGATCGATGCTCTCTGGCTCCACGTCAGCTGGCAAGTTAGTCTCCTCAACATACTCTGGCTCGATCCCTGACGTACAGCACCAAAAGAAAGGAATTGTACGTCAGGTAAGGTCTACAAGAAGAGGTTAGACCAAACTACAAGTGCACCAACTATTTAACAATGTTTTACTGGTTGGTTAACATGCTGAGATTATAACAGGCGAACAAAACGAAAGTACATGCAGCAGGAAAGTAAACACGACAAGTAGTAGTCGTAGCGAGTGCTACCGACTATGGGACTAGCCTACAGGTGTCAAGAAGAACGGTACAAGGAGATCCAGACAAGACAAGACAAGAAACGAAAAGGGTTCACGCCTTTACGGTTCGAGGGGGATCAGACCCTCTTGCCGCGTGCACGCTCAACCCTACCACAAAACCCCAAGAATCGTGATAGGACAAGGGATCACTTGCTCTAGCTTGACAAGTGCACTATTGCTCTCTGAGCTGTGTATCAGTACAAGGGATCACCTGCTCTAGCTTGACAGGTGCCCTATTGCCCATCGGGCTGTGAATCGGTACAAGGGATCACTTGCTCTGGCTTGGCGAGTGCCCTATTGCCCAGCGGGCTGTGCAAGATGGAACGGGACATGTCAAGACAGAAGGGACATGACACGACAAAACAGGAGGGGTTGTACTAGGGTGTCCACAACTCACACACACGCATGTCAATCCTATGATGTCAAAATTGTTGTTTCTGGACTTAGACTTCGTTGTCAAGTCTGAACCATTTAGGGCGTCCCGAACGCTATCATTTCACGTCTGGTCCTCATTGTTCCAAAATTAATCCTAACAAGACTAAGGCCTAAACATGGCCAAGAACGCAAGTGGTACACTTGCCTGCGATGGCGAGTGCGTCGTCTCCCTGGAACGTCTCGTCCAAACGTCTCGTCGGTGAAAGAACGTCTGAAAATCGTGACACGGCGACTGTGTCAGATCATGATTCAATAATTCCTATTAGGGTTGTGTCTAGGTTATCGGGACTACCCTATTTATCAAAATCACATTTTTAATGCATTTAACCTAATCGACGATCTATCCTATGTGCACATGCATAAGGTCCATTCATCGATTTATCTACGGTTGTACAACATTTTAAGGATCAATGGAAAATAAATTTAATTTATTTAGTTTCTGTTTTTAATTAGGTTTCAATCATTTACGGTGGGGATTTCTACGAGTTTTAGGGGACCAACCTGAAAATGACGATTTGCACGAAGATCCGGTGTCGGGTCTGAAAAAGGTGGAAGCTTTGCGTCGTCTGGAAGTTCCTAGGCCACAGGTAGCATAGCGAGGAACCTTGATCGTTGGTGATGTCGTCGGCCTCCGTAGGTGGTGGTGAAGATCTTGGCGTCTCTCGGGGTCGTTGTCGCTAGATGTGAGATCGGGTCGCCATGCGAGGAGAAGATGAATCTCGGAAGGGAAACGAGATGGCGACCGGAGCTTGGCTGCAGGTCTCAGATCTGAGGGGAGATGAGGTGGTCGGCTGTTTGTGGGGAAAATAGGAAGGAGAAGAAGAAACGGGGAAAGAAAAGTGAAAAAAGGAGAATAGAAGGGAGAAGGATCTTGAAGAAGGTGGAGGGCGCAAAGGAGGAGGAAGAAGAGGTAGGGAAATGAAGGAGATAGGTTGGGGAAGAAGATGGCTAGAAATAATGAGGAGAAAAGAAAACAGCTGCACGTTTAAATAAGAAAATGAAACAGTGGCTAGGTCAAAACTAGGGTTTCGGGGGTCAGTTATTCGGTCTTAGAAGGGCGGTTGACCGACTAGTTTGAGAACTAGTCGGTCGGTCGTCTAACTGTAACCGACTAAAAGGCAAACAGAGAACAGTGTCGGTACAGGGTTGATAGGTCTAGTCGGTCTGTGAAGGCTCGTCGACCGACTAGTTTGCAACCTAGTCGGTCGGCCAGTGTTCATTGACCGACTAACAGATGAAAGGGGTCGACAAGTAGTTTTGAAAATTAGTAGGTCAGCGAAGGAAACCTAACAGACTAGTTCATCAACTAGTCGGTCAGTATTCGTTCTTTGACCGACTAACAATAAACAGTAACTCGACTGCATGAAATGATCTCTAACTTAGTCGGTCTGCGAAGAAGTGTTGACCGACTAGTTGGACAACTAGTCGGTCGGTGGATGAACTTAGACCGACTAAGCGTAAACAGTAACTTAGTTGAAAAATCTGACGGAAACTAGTCGGTCCATGAAGAGTTTCTGACCGACTAGATTGGCATCTAGTCGGTCGGTCCTTGTTCTTGAACCGACTAAAGTGCACACAAAGTCTCCAAATGAAGTGCGAAGCTTCGGGATGGGTTCTAGGGACTTCTAAGATGAGTCTGGCTCTAAGATAAGAGTGTCATGAAGCACGCTCAGCTCCAGATAGGGGAAAAAGATAAGGAAAAGAGAAGAGAGAAGACCAACAAACATATATATATATATATATATATCATCATACAAAAACTAGCCGTTACAGTTTATTTTGGCCAGTCGACTATTGTTGAATTTACAGTCGACTGTCCAATGGAACATTCGACTGTCAATGCTACACCAGTCATCTGTCCTTGAGCCTATTTGATGACTCAACTCTTTGGAAAATTTCAGGGTTTTGACAGTCGTCTATAGAAGAAATTACAGTCTCATATTCAGAATAACAGTCGACTGTCTTCTCTTCATCAGTCGTCTGTCCTGTTCTCCCAGACATTTTTCAGATTTCATTAACTTACCCAACTTACAGCCAGTCGCCTGTAGTAGGATTTACAGTCGCCTGTTGGTTCAACAGTCGACTGTCTATGCCTCATTAGTCGACTGTCCACGTGGTAAGTTATCGTTATGAATTCTCACCACCCTCTCTGACTGTGCAGTAGTTGACTGTGAATTCTTCAACAGTCGACTGTCTCGGGCGCAGAATCTATCCGTTGAGTTTTTCCTCACGGATTTCAAAGGGGTTTTTGCTGATTTCGTTTGAAGGGTTTGAGAAACCTATAAAAGGAGCCTCTACTGTTCTATTGAGAGGCTAATGATCTACCAACTCTCTTGCTAAAAGATTCAAGCTTTCATTCTCTCAAGATCAAAGCTCTCAAATCCTAAAGCCCTAAGAATTCTAATGTTCCATCTCTTGCTCTCCAACCTAGAACCAAAGAGATATCTTCTAGGCATTTGGTGCAGTCAAGAGAAAGGGCTTTCCTCTCTTCCAAGAGAGTCTTTCAACACATAACACACTTCTCCTTCAAGTTCTACTTCAAGGCATAGGTGATTGTAAGTGTTGCTTAATTTCATATTTCATAACTTTCGTTATTTATTTACTCTAGGTTTGTGAGAGTGGTTTTCTTGCTCCCAAGTTGTGGGAGTCAAGGTCAATCGATTGTATTTCGATTTCACTTGTAGGGTTGCTACAAGTGGGTTTTAAGAAAAACTTAAGTTAGGGTTCTAACTTAAGTATCCGGTTGTTAACCGGGTGGAAGGGACGTAGGATTACTGGGAACAAGTCGGGAAGTGACTTGTGTAATCCGAACCCTTGAAACATCCTTGCGTTTACTTTTGTTTCATTTCGGTTTTATTTCTATTTCGCACTATTAGTTGGTTAGGAATTTAAATTGGTGTAACTATCTTTTAAAATTGCATAAACACTATTCAATCCCTCTTCTAGTGTTTTTCCCATAACCAGTGTCCTTACAATTGGTATCAGAGCGCAAGTTTATAGCTATGGCATCCAACACCAACAACGTTCCTCCACCGACTTCGTACAATAATCACGATCATGATGGAGCATCAACAGTTTTTGAAGGACAATCAACGGTGTGTCCTCCGTGTTTCAATGGCACGAACTTCGGCTATTGGAAATGCCGGATGGAGATATTCCTAAGGAGTTCTTTTCATTGGAGACCCCTCCACAAGAAATATGTCGAGCCCACCGAAAGAGGAATTCGAAAAATGGACGGCTACCGAGAAATCCGCCGAAGTCAACAACGCAAAGGCAATGAACGCTCTTCATTATGCGTTGGACCCAGACGAGTTCAACAAGATATGCATATGTAGAGTGCATATCAAATTTGGAACCATCTCATCGTTATCCATGAGGGAACGAACAAGGTAAAACTTTCTAAACTCTATGTTGCCCTGCAAAACTTCGAAATGTTTCATCTGCAGGAAAATGAAAGCATAACATCGATGTACGGACGTTTTACCGATATCACTAATGAATTAGAAGCTCTTGGACAATTCTATTCCCAACAAGATAAGGTAAGAAAGATCATAATGGGAATGATCTCCAAGTGGGAAAGAAGAGCTATTGCCATCGAGGATGTCAACGACTTGAAGACTTACACAGTTGTGAACCTTATCGGGACTCTCATGTCTTATGAAGTAAGACGGGAGAACCGATTAAAGATTCAAGCTATAATGAACCCTTCGGAGGCAAAGAAGAAAGCTTTGGCATTTAACGCCAATTTCTCATCCTCCGATAGTGAAGAATCAGAAAATGAGATGGACTTGGGTGAACTGGCCCAAATGGCAAAGAAGTTGCAATACTTCTTTCGAAAAGGTAAATTTCCCTTTAAGAATAGATTGTATTCTACTAATCACTCTTCCACTCTTTGCTTTAAGTGTAATAAGCCAGTGCACATCAAGAAGGATTGCCCAATGCTACAATACAAAGAGAAGTGGAAGGCTCCGAAGTACCACAAGTCCGACAAAAATAAGAAAGACAAGAAGAAAGGACTAGTAGGTACATTCGATGAATCAAGTGAAGACTCATCAAGCGAATTCGATGATGAGAAGGGTGAAAGTGCCCACATGTGCTTCATGGCCAGAGAAGATTCACTCTCCGATGAAAGTGATTCCGACATGGATGATACCGATGTAACTATGAATGAATTGTGTATTGCTAATGAAGAATTATTTGCTAGGTATCAATCTTTAATGCTTAGATATACTAGTTTAAAGAAATTGAATGTTAGCAATCCATCCATTCCATGCATTATCAACAATGACACCATTGTTGATACTTTAACCCTTGAGAAAGCAAATTTAGCTTCTCAAAATGTCACTTTGAGAAATGAGGTGAATACTCTCAAATCTCAACTAGATCAAACACATCCTAAGGATAATAGTGATCTAGTTTCACGACACACACAATTGGGTCTAGAGAATGATTCTCTTAAAACCCAAGTGCACGAGCTCAAAGCACGGGTGTTCACCTTGGATACCAATATTTCTTCTCTTAAGGAGAAATATGAGCTCATGTCCTCCCGTATTGTGAGATTCAATAAGGGAAAAGGACAATTGGACGATTTGCTAACAAACCAATTTCCGGCCACGCATAGTGTTGGTCTTGGTTTTATGGAAGCAAATGCATCCAATGCTCGCACCTCCTATAGTGGTGTCACTATAGACTTTGTGAGGCCATCCTTCGGTGCATCCACAAGTGGGGTCAAAGACACTATATGTATCAAACCTACCAAGAAAGTCACAACTACACCGTCTCTTCCTTTTGGTAAGAACCCCACTAAGGGTGGAAACCAAAAGAGAAGCCATGCTTACATGTACACAAACCTTCATCCACGTAGGAAATCTCCTACTTCACAAGTGGATACTCATGACACTTTCTATGCTCCATACCCACGGACATGTACAAATCCACATATGAGAAATACTCATGTATGTGCTTCTATACACCCATATGCTCATAAGCATCATTCTTACATGTATGCACATCCTCCACATGTCATGCATGACCCATATGTTTCATACAACATGCATATTCCCAAGCATACATATAATCCTAGTATGTCCAATGCATACCCACCACCACATTTTTATGCTAGAAACCATGTTTCTAAGAAGCATGCACCATATATAAATCTAACAACTATGCATGCAACTAGGAAAAGGACTCCCAAAACATACACCATTTGGGGTCCTAAGAACACTAGCTTAAATGATAGGAATGCATATGTTGATTCCTATTTTCATGATATTATTAATAATGGTAATTATGTTGGGAAGCGAAAGTCCACTTGGACTTGGCTTCCAAAGGGCTAATCCCCTTGGACCCAACAAAAATTGGGTACTATGAGCTTATGGCATACTATGTAGGTACCAAAGAGAAAGAAAAAGAGCAATGAAGATCAAACTAGCTCTAAAAGGAAAGGATGGATTCTCGACAGTGGTTGCTCCAAATACATGACGTGAGATCCTTCATTACTCTCCGAAGTGATTAGCATCAAGAATGGTGCAACGGTCACTTTTGGAGGTAACCAAAAGGGAACCATCATTGGAGTAGCTATAGTCGGAAACCCCTCCAAACCTTTAATTGTTGAGTATTGATTTCCCGGATTTGATTTTGATGATGAAAAAACATAAATATCGTGAACTAACTCTTTGTGAGTGCAGTTATGGAGATCGTCGCCAAAATTCCATGAACATCAAAAGCGACGTCTCAAGACTTCTCAAAGCGTGTGATCGTGTGCCTGAAGCTTCGTTGAAGCTCTAGGAGCATTATTGAAGTCAAGAGATTCGGATTGAAGCTTTTGAAGACGGTTCGTCAAGTTTTATTTATAGTCTTCTAGCTTCTCTTCGTAGAATGTTAAGCCTTGAGTAGGTCTTACTTCATTATCTTCATAACGCTCATATCTTAGAGACATGATCATCTTAGAAGCCCATAGAAACTTTTCCAAAGCTTCACGCTTCATTTCGCAGCTTCCTGTGCATCTTAGTTGGTTCAAGAAGAAGAACCAACAGACTAGATGACAATCTAGTCGGTCAGTAATCCTTCTTGAACCGACTAGATCACCTTGCTAATTTCAGCATCTTCACTGTTGACCAATTTGTCGGTCCAAGAAGGTTCACCGACCGACTAGTTAGCAAACTAGTCAGTTTGGAATCCTTCTTAGACCGACTAGTTAAGTCTTCATTTTTCAGCCTGAGCTACTGTTTACAGTTAGTCGGTCCAAGAACATTCATCAACCGACTAGTTCTGAAACTAGTCGGTTGGAATTTGTTCTTAGACCGACTAGCTCTACTTGAATTCAGCCTATTTGATTTCATCTCTTAGTCGGTCAAAGAAGACTCACCGACCGACTAGTTGTGAAACTAATCGGTTGGCAAGTCTTCTTAGACCGACTAGTTCTATATTCCCTGAACTTTCTATATTGGATGTGAAGCTGTTAGTCGGTCCATGTTGAATCACCGACCGACCAGTTGTGAATCTAGTCGGTCAGTGATCCTTCTTTGACCGATTACACTGCTTCAGAAATAGATCCGTTGGAGCATTAAATGCACGAATTTTCTCTCTCTCTATTCTCTATCCTATATAATCTTGAGATGCTTTTTCATAGAATTCAAGGCTGATATTAATTGCATTTTAGAGAATCAGAGAGAAGCATTTATTTTCATTTTCCAAGCTTTCATTTCTCACAAGAATCTCTCCTCACTCTTATTCCTAAAGAGAGATTCTCATTGATTGTGAGCCACTCAAGCCAAGAGCTTGATTCTAGGTCAACAACTCCACCCTAGGCTTCTATTGCTGGTCAACTTCTTGGAGCTAGGGTTTGGTGACTTCTTCTCCATCAAAATCTTCCTTGCCCTAAAATCGTAAGTTTACTCAAGGCATAGGATTTTGTTGGTAAGAATTTCTTATTTCATTTACTTTGATTTTAAGTTTTTTCTCTCGGTTGTGAGAGAAGTTTGTGATCCCGGTTTGTGGGAGTCACATTTTCATTTGTGTATGATTTGATCTTGTAGAGGTTTTCTACAAGAATTTCATAGTGCAAATTTGAGTTAGAGGTTTCTAACTCAAGTAGCCGGAGGGGATCCGGGTGTTTGGGACGTAGGATCACCGGAAACAAGTCGGGGAGACTTGGGTGGATCTGAACCAGTTATATCGTTTGTTTGTGATTGCCGTTTATTGTTTTCACTTTTCATTTCCGCATTTTTGGTTGAGTTTGCAAGATAATTAGGAATTATCTTCTTAATTATTTTAAAGTACTATTCACCCCCCTCTAGTCTTGTGCAGTAGCTATCAGGGCATTACATTTGGTATCAGAGCCAAGTTCATAGCTATGTCTACCAACGACAACATGACCGTACGTCCACCTTCAGATTATAGCACCATCAGGAACCGTGAAGGAGCCTCTTCGGTGATGAAATGACACTCCTCGACTAGGCCTCCCTTCTTCAACAGTACCAATTACGGGTACTGGAAATGCCGGATGGAAACGTTCCTCCGGAGCACCTCACTATGGAGAGCCACGTTGACGGAGTATGTCGAGCCCGCCGAAGAAGATTTCGCGAAGTGGACTACCGCGGAGGTCTCCACGGAGGTAAACAATGCCAAGGCAATGAATGCCTTGCAATGTGCTTTGGAGCCCAAAGACTTCAACAAGATATGCACATGTAAGAGTGCATATCAAATCTGGAACTCACTCCTCATCTTGCATGAAGGAACGAGTAAGGTAAGAGACTCCAAACTCGTTGTTGTAAATAAAGATTACGAATTATTTCATATGCAACAGGGTGAGAAGATGAAGGAGTACTATGCTCGCTTCGTTGACATTACTAACGAGTTGGAGGCTCTTGGAAAGACTTACACCTAAAAGGAGAAAGTCTCAAAGATCATTGACGGACTTTCTTCTTGTTGGAAAAAGCGTACCTTCGCCATCGAGAAAGGTAACGATAAGAGTAAATATACTGTCATTCAACTAATGGGTACCTTGATGTCTTATGAGGTACGCAAGGATAGTAAGATAAAAATGCAAGACAAGATGAAGTCTTACTTGAAGCAAAACGAGCCAAAGAAAAAGGCGATTGCATTCAAGGCCGCTCCATCTACTTCTACCGATGATAAAGAATCGAAAGACGAGTTGGACATTGAATCTCTTGCCCTCATGGCAAAGAAGTTCAACCGATTCTTCAGAAAAGGTAATTTCAAGAACAAATCTAAATTTAGTTCTTCTAACGCCTCCGCTCCTTTGTGTTTTAAATACAACAAGCTAGGACACATGAAAGCGGATTGTTCTCAAAACAAACACAAGGAGAAGTGGTGGGTTCCAAAGTTCGATAAGTCAAAGAAGTATAAGAAAGGGTATAAGAAAGGGCTTGTCGGCACATTCACCGACTCCGACGAGGACTCCTCGAGTGGAGAGTCTGATGATGAACAAGTGGAGCAAGCACACATGTGCTTCATGGCTAGAGAGGAACATGATCAAGAGTCTTCCTCTGATGATAGCGAGAATGAAGGCGATGAGGTAACTATGGATGACCTTAGATTAGCTAACGAGCAAATATGGTCTAAGTATTCTAAATTGGTTAATAGATATACTAAGACTAAAGATGAGCTAGCTAGTCTCCAAACCTCACCTAAGCCTATCGTCATCAACAACGACACCGTTGTTGAAGACTTGAGAAATGAGATTGTAAATCTCAAATCTCAACTTGAGCATGTTCATATTGAGAAATCGGATGAACGCGAGATGGCGGATTTGATTTCTCGAAACTCAACTTTGAGTATTGAGAATGAGAATCTCAAATCTCGTGTTTGTGGACTCACATCGCAAGTGTCCACGTTGGATGCTTCTATGCATTCTCTCACCGAGAAGTATGAGTGCACATTAGGCCGAATTAATAAGTTCAATAAAGGTAAGGACCTTTTGGATAATATCTTAAATGACTTACTTCCGGCCAATCACCATATTGCCTTGGGGTATAAGATGGGAAATTCATCCAAATCGTCTACCACCTTTGTTAGGTCAACTTCCGACGCCTCAACGAATGGGAGCAAACACTCCATTGGTAGTTCTTCTACCAATGGTGCCTCCACTTCGTACACACCCTCGTTTGGAAAGAAACCCACTTTGGGTGGACCTCCAAAGAAGGGTCATGCATTTATGTACACCAATACCATGCCACGTAGGAACACACATCCTACTCCACCGGTTCACACATATGATGATTTTTATGCACCACGTCCACAAGCACGTGCACACTAAGTGAGACACCCTCACGCACGTGTTCCTCCACATGCATATGTTCATCCACATCACTTTCATACGAATGATTACCATCATGCATCATATCATATGTCGCCACCAACATTTCATCATGTGCCATATGCATATCCACGACATGCATTTCCTAGGCCACCTCCTCATAGGCCACATGCATCACGTAGAAATCAACAACGTATGCATGCTCCCAATAGGAATAGGGCTCCAAAAATATTCACTATTTGGGGCCCGAAGAACACTAACATGCATGAAAAACAAGCGTACATGAATTCCTATTTTATGAATGTCGTGCATAATGATGATTATGCGGGGAAGTCTAAGTCCAATTGGACTTGGCTTCCAAAGGTCTAATCATTAGGAACCAACGACCTTGGGTACCATGGAATGATATTTCTATCTTTAGGTACTCAAGAAAAAGAAACGGAGCAACAAATTCAAATTTATCTCCAAGGATGGGTGGATACTCGATAGCGGGTGTTCAAAACACATGACGGGTGATGCTCAATTGCTCCCCGGAGTGGTGCCCATTGCAAATGGGAACCGAGTCGTCTTTGGAGGCAACGAGAGCGGAACCATCATTGGTGTTGGTAAAGTAGGTAACCCATCTAAACCACTAATAAGTGATGTTTACCTTGTTAAAGGATTAAATCACAATCTTATTTCAATAAGCCAACTTTGTGACAAAGGTTACAAAGTTAGCTTTGCGAAAGGAATGTGTCATATTTTGAATAAAGATACTAATGATGTGTTATTCTCTGGCACACGCCATAAGGATATTTATATATTAGATCTTCCAAAATCACATGAACAATGTCTCATTGCCAACACAAGTGAACAACACTTATGGCATCGACGTTTTGGTCATGTGAACTTTGGAACACTTTTTAAGCTTTCGAAGTTAAATTCTATTAAAGGATTTCCTAAGCTTGTCTTTCAAAAGAAAAGCTTTTGTGACTCGTGTCAACGAGGCAAGCTTCCAAAATCGTCAATTAAACCTAAGAAAAGCATTTTAACTAAGCGGCCTCTAGAGCTATTACTTCTAGATCTTTTTGGGCCAACTAGAGTTGCTTCATTAGGAAATGCACGATATGGACTTGTCATCATTGATGACTTTTCTAGATTTACTTGGGTATTTTCCTTAAGTAATAAAAATGATGTTTTTAAAAACTTCACAATATTTGTTAAGAAAGTACAAAATCTCATTGGAACCACCACTGTCACTATTCGAAGTGATCATGGAGGGGAATTTGAGAATGAGTCTTTCTCAAATTTTTGTGATGAAGTTGGTATTACTCACACCTTTTCTTTCCCTCGCGCACCCCCTCAAAATGGTGTTGTTGAGAGGAAGAATAGGATGCTAGTGGAATGTGCTCGCACTATGCTTGATGATAGCCAACTTGGCCATTAATTTTGGGCGGAAGCTGTACATACCGCTTGTTATGTGTTTAATAGAATACTTTTGAGGCCTGGCATCAAACAAACTTGTTATGAATTGTTGTTTGGTAGATTGTCTCAAGTTAAACATTTTCGAGTTTTCGGTGCAAAATGTTTTATTAAAAACACGTATGGAAGTTTGGACAAATTTGATCCGAGATCCTATGAGGGGATATTTATTGGATATTCCTCCCGTAGCAAAGCCTTCCGGATATACAACAAAAGAACCTCAACGATCGAGGAATCTCTTCATGTTTCATTTAATGAGAATTTTGTCCCTACTAGAATTACTAATGGTGATGACTCCATGGATGTTTTATATGATTCTATTGGTAATTCTAATTCTATTGATTCTAATGATACTAACCCTACTAATGAGTCTTTTGAGAATGTTCCTAGTGATCAGGGAATTCCCAAACGGCTTCATACAGTTCGTGACCATCCCCATGCGCAAGTCATTGGCAACATACTTGATAGTGTTAAGACGAGATCTCAAGTCAACTACTTCGCACATTGTGCCTTTGCCTCCTCAATAGAGCCAAAGAATATTAGTGAAGTGTGCGAAAATAGTGCTTGGATCTTAGCCATGTAGGAGGAACTCATTCAATTTGAGAGGAATGAGGTTTGGGAGCTTGTTCCATTTCCTTCGAAGAACCACACCGTTATAGGAACGAAGTGGATTTTCAAGAACAAGACCGACGAAAACCAAATCGTCGTCCGGAACAACGCTCGGTTAGTAGCTCAAGGCTACCGACAAGAGGAAGGTATAGATTTCGAAGAATCATTTGCTCCGGTAGCTAGATTAGAATCTATTAGGTTGTTACTATCTTTCGCATGTCATAAAGATTTTAAACTCTTTCAAATGGATGTAAAAAGTGCGTTTTTAAACGGAGATGTCGTTGAGGAAGTTTATGTTTCTCAACCTCCGTGTTTTATAAATGAAAAATTTCCAAATCATGTTTTCAAACTTAAGAAAGCACTTTATGGTTTGAGACAAGCTCCTCGAGCTTGGTATGATCGTCTAAAGAACTTTCTTTTGGATTTGGGTTTTAAAATGGGTGAAGTTGATTCTACATTATTTGTTAAGTATTCGAATAATGATATTATTTTAGTTCAAATTTATGTTGATGATATCATTTTCGGTGCTACTAACTTCACTCTTTGCGAAGAGTTTTCTAATGTCATGAAGGATCAATTTGAGATGAGCCACATGGTGAGCTCAAATATTTCTTAGGTCTCCAAATTCACCAAATGAACGATGCAATCTTCATCCACCAAACCAAGTACACGGTGGAGTTGCTAAAGCGATTTGGAATGGAGAATGCCTCAGGCAAGAAGACTCCAATGAGCACTACTACACATCTTGATAAAGATACGGGCGGAAAAGATGTAGACATTCGTCTATACCGAGGTATGATAGGTAGTTTACTATATCTTACTGCCAGTCGGCCCAATACTATGTTTGATGTATGTGTATGTGCTCGTTATCAATCTCAACCTAAGGAATCTCACTTAGTAGCGGTAAAACGTATTTTCCGTTATTTAAGTTACACCCTCGACTACGGATTATATTATCCAAAGTCTAGCACATATGAGTTAATCTCATATAGTGATGCAGATTATGCGGGATGCAAATCCGACAGGAAAAGTACTAGTGGCACTTGCCATTTTATAGGAAATTCTCTTGTCTCTTGGTTTTCCAAGAAGCAGCATTCCGTATCACTTTCAACCACCGAGGCGGAATATATTGCCGCCGGTGCTACATGTGCTCAGGTTCTTTGGATGAGACACACTCTTAAAGACTTTGGTATAAACTGTGATACTTGCCCTATTATGGTGGACAACCAAAGTGCAATATGTCTCTCTAAGAATCATGTACACCATTCCTATTCTAAACACATAGATGTCCGTCACCATTTCCTAGATGATCATGTTGCTAAAAAGGACATCATTTTAGTGTACGTTGAAACCCAGAAGCAAATCGCCGATATTTTCATGAAACCACTCAAGGAAGACTCCTTTGTGCTGTTACGTCGAGAATTGGGGATTATGGGTGAATCCGAGATTTAGGATTCATATTTTCAATAATCTTGCATGATAATAATTTTCTTTATATATGTGCATGCAAGATTTGTTGAGATTTTCGGGATTTTTGGTTGAATTGATGGAATTTATGCTCGAATTATTCATGAACGTCGTATTTAAGATTTTCGATGTTTTATGGGGTAGTATAATGATGTGTGAGAGTATTTCGATGTTTCGTCCAAGTGCGCTTAGGAGAGAACTCAAAATTTCGACATTTCAAATCTTTGGACTCTTTTAGTCGATTCATGTTCATTGGCCGACCGACTAGATTGAGTTCTAGTCGGTCATTTATTGAACTGTGACCGACTAACTCATGCCCTAGTTTTTGACTTTGCTTGATGTTTGCACTTAGTCGATCCAAGCTTATTGGCCGACCGACTAGATTGCATTCTAGTCGGTCAGCACTTGAACTTAGACCGACTAATCTCGCAAGGGCAGCTGTGTCTGTTGGCATTCCGATCGACTTAAACTCCTTGGGCACCGATTAGATCTCACTCTAATCGGTGCATCTCTCCTCTCAAACCCTTTAACCCCCGAAAACCCTTTGACTCCCTCACCCTCCTCCGCCGTTTGCCGCCATTTCCGGCCATCTCCGACCGTCGATCACCCTCCATCCTCCGTCCTAGGGTAAACCTCTCTCTCCCTCTCAGCTTTTAGGGTTAGGTTTCGTTGATTTCCATCGACTTAGGGTTTCACTCTTAGGTTTTTCTCTTTCATTTCAATTTGTCGATTTCGATCTTGAGCGTTGGTTGTGTTGGCTCATCTCGAGTATGGCGAAGACACGTATCCACATCTGTCCCTCGAGTCCATCTCCCATGACCGTCGAGTCTCCTCCTACGGACCCCCCTCAACCCAAACGTCGCACCAAATCGACCCATCCATCTTCCTCTTCGCCTCCTCTTAAGAAGAAGAGGACGGCAACTGCGAAGCCTAGAGCTACATCTCAACCCAAGCCACAGCCTAAGAAGAAAATTTTGACTCCAGGCCCCTATTGTGCTCCCACTCCACCCGGTAATTCTGACTCTGACGCCGAGTATATCCCTGAGTCTGAGCCTACCGCTGGGGCTCCTACTCCTCCTCCTCGATCTAGCACTCGTCCGTCTAAGGGGAAGGCTCCCATGCCTTTGGGTGGTGTCGATATTTCGTTATGTCGCAATGACCCGATGTGTCTCGCGGCATATAATCGTATCGAGCACTGTCCATTGATATTGGAGCACTTCGTTCAGTTCTCTGATTTTCCACATCTCGCCGATCTTCTTTCCTATAGCGGCCTATTAGATTATCTTCGCCATGACCCCAAGGCGAATCCTCACACGTACCCCCGACTCGTCAAATTATTCTATGCAAATCGAGTACGGGGTGTGTATGACGATACCCACTCCATTGAGACCACTGTCTTGGGGACACCTATTGTCCTCACAGCAGAGATCTTAGGGGAGTTGATAGGTGTCTCATCCTCTGGCCTGCTTCCTTCTGATATCTTCGTGGATAATATCCACGATCTTGACTAGGCGATGCTTTCTGAGATGTTTAATGTCATCCCTCCCGCCTTGATTGGCGTCCCCTCAAAATTATTTAAGCCGAATGCTTGGGTCTTGAATCTTATCCTGAAGTCGTGCCTCCTTCCGAAGTACAGCTCCTCTAGCTTGCCATCCCAGCCGTTCCTCAAGCTGATCTACGCTCTTTTCATGGGGAGCGAGATCAATTGGGTTCGTATTATCTTAGATAAGATGGACTCCTTTGAATGCATCCGAAAGTCCACCAAATCTGCTCACATCCCATATCCTTGTCTGCTGACCCTTGTATTTCGTCGTTTTGTCGTCCCTCTCCCTCCCGATGATCAGCGTCCTCTGGGTCCTCCCCTGAATTCGACGGCTGTCAAGAAGTCTCTTGCGGTGCTTCGTCACGTTCAGAGGACTACCCCCTCTGCTTCAGCTGCTCCTCCTCCTCCTCCTGCTCCCTCACTCGCTGAGTTTGCTGTTTCTTTGAGGTGTGTGGAGTCTCGTGTTTCTCGTTCCGAGGAGATGCTAGCTCGCATCTACTCTCACATGGGCATTGAGATTCCTCCTTCAGTTTTTGACGATGAGGAAATGGATGAGGCTGATCTCCAGGAGCTTGTTGGTTCTCCTCCTCGTGCCCCCGAGGGTACATCTGCTGCTGCTACATCTACTGGTGCTCCCGAGAGCACACCTGCTGCCACCATTCCTTCGGTGGATACTCCTGCCGGTGCTTTCGAGACCACTCCTGTTGCGATTATCCCTTCAGTTGACACTCCGGTCGTCCCAGTGACCACCACCCCTTCTACAGAGCCTGATGCTGCTGCTGACCCTGCCTCCACCTCCTGAGCTTGCGTTGGAGGACTCTCCCATATGCACATTGGATGATCTACTTTGTCATGAGAGAGTGGGGTAGGATAGTTGGTGGTTATGGATTTTTTTTGATATTTTGGATGTTCTGATGATACACTTTTTGATGTATGTTCATTTTGATGTCTGTGAGACATATGTTGTATGTGTGCACCGATCTTTCGATCATTTTTATGTATGTTGGCAGATGTATACATTTAGTTGTACCATGTTATATATATATATATATATATATATATATATATATATATATATATACACATTGTGTTGACATTTACTTCATTGTGTGCATTATATTCTTTTTGTCTCTGATGTTGACTTCGTCGCTCAACGATTACATTTGATTTAATAGAATATATTTCTATGAAAACTTAGAATTGTTTTTCATGCACTTAATTCATCAGGAATGTTGATATTGGAGAGTATGTTCCATAACTCAATACGTGAAATTGATTTGAGTTTTGATGATTTCATTTTTCGGTTATCGACTATGGTCTTGTTGGCACGCTTTGATTTACTTCGTATTTTACTTTGGTGCCATTTGGACCGTGGTCGCATTTTTCGACTCCTGTGCTTTTATTTGTGGCCATTGTTGTTGTTGTTGTTCTCCTCCCACTCTTTTTGCTAATGCCAAATGGGAATAGAATTAATAATGACGATGTGCTAAATGATAATTTAAAGCACTTTTAGGTGAATCTAATTTGATATGTTAGATTCAGGGGGAGTTAAGATATTATAATGGATTTAGATCCTATATTTCGATAATTGGATTCACTTTTTATACTTTCATCGTCTGCTTGATGCTTATGATTATAATTGGATTAACGTGTCATCAATTGTCACGCCCCGCTTCCCATTATACTTGGGAGCGAGGACGCGAGCGGGCCCGCTTGGACTGAAGAGGTGAAGCTCCAGCCCAATAAGCGTCTGTGATTAAACCATAAGCAGATCCTTGCATGCAAACTCAAAATAATATAGAGTTTCATCATTATTACATCGATGTCCAGATTTACAAGTACACAAATAAGGCCTAGCATGGCCATTAGAAACAGAAACACAACCAGATTTACACCTGAATATAATTAACACAAATATTAAACTTTAGCGGGCGATGCGAAGGCTCTTTGTTCTCCAGCAGCGGATCACAGCGTCTAAGCACTCTAGTCAACCTGCTCAGTCTCTAGGCTTGCTCCTCTGCAAATCTGTCTAATATCTGACGTATATTTCATAAGACAAGGAAACATACGTCAACGAGGGTCGCTTCGGCAAGATTTAAAACGTTAGTAGAAAAGACTCTCGGCAAGGTTTTCAAAATCTTTAAATGACAAAATATGATTCCAATAATTTAAATCATGACAACGTAGTGTACGTAGTAATAATCATGGCATGTGTAATGTGCAAAGTAGTGGCACGGCAAGTGTAATGTGCAAAGTAAAAACTTGGCATGTGTAGTGTATATAGCAATGGCATTACAAGTGTAGTGTGTAAAGTAGTAGCATGGCACGTGTAGTACGTGAAGTAACAACATGGCATGTGTAGTACGTGAAGTAACAACATGGCATGTGTAGTGTGCAAGGTAAATGACATGGCAATTCTATTAAAGATGACAACATGGCATTTCTACTAAAAGGGAAATAACAGCAGTTTAAAATTTAAACACGTCCATATATCCATTTCAATCAATTCGATAATGTGTGCAAGTTCGTGACTAAGGCCCCCGCCGTTAGACGAATAGTAAATGAATACACCTTCAAGTGCCCCCGAAGGCGACACGTTTACTACCGGCTAGTGCCCGGGAACCCAACCCCACCCAAGTGTACTTTATTGTCTGGACCATGAGCCAGATACAGCCAACCGAGCCATCAGGAGTTATAGTGCTGGCACAAACTAGAGTAGCCAAACAGGCCATTTTGTTCTATGATTTGCCAAACAGGCCGCTATGATTTGCCTAACAAGCCACTATGATTTGCCAAACAGGCCGCAAGTCTTGGGTTTGTCTTCTGCAATGTCATTAATCGATCTCTATCAACATGTCCACACGCGCGCGCGCGCACACCCACACACACACACACACACACACACACACACACACACACACACACATGTCTATATCTTGCAATGCACCAGAAGTAAACATATGCGGTTTCAGAGGAAGCGGTAGTTAAAGCGTGGAAAAAGGCACAACTTGCATATCAGAATATCTCAGTTCAAAACAATTAAACCAACTGTTATAAAAAATGCACCTGCTGATGATAAAACTTGCGCATTTGAAAATTTGTAGAAAAATTGTATACTTGCCTGTTATAGATGATTTCGGGTGTCCGAGCAGATATAGCAAGGGGCGTGGTTATCTGTGTCATTAGATAACAACATTAAGCTAATGAACCGTTAACCAATAATAATGAATTAAATCTGTTATGAGTTACACACAAAATTAAGTTGAGCCCTAAATTAGGTTCGCCTAATTCCATTGGGTTCACCGGCTAGGGTGGTGTTTATATTGCGTTATATAAACAGGGTACACCTTATTTTATTCTAGTTTTAATACCCTAACATCATTTACAATTAGTAACATGCTGAAATCAAATTATACGAACAAATTAACATTAAATAATGCTAATTATTATTAATTAACTTACTTAAGCTAATTACAAGTTTTAACAAGTTATTTATTAGTCTACCTACTAAGTTTGACTATGAGGTAAGAAGTAATTTGGTAAAATTCTAACCTTATTATTTATTACAACCTATCCTCCCCCCCCCCTTTACTCAACCTGCCTCCTCTATTACTATACATCTATTCTTAAGGCTAGCTCTCTTTTAATTCTTTCTACCCTTTCCCTGTCACTCACCCGTCCTGTGTCTTCCTCTTTGTTTTTTTTTTATTTTTTTTTCTTTCATTACGGTTTGGAGCAACACCAAAAGGGAAACAAAGGTGAAGAGCTTACACATACAAGGGAGCTCAGATCTTACGCACGGGAAGATGGCGGTGACGTACGGCGGCTCCGGGCGGTCTCCAGGCGGCGGCGGCGGCGGCGGCGGCTCTGCAGGCGGCGATGGCGGGCTCCGTGCGGCGCGCGCGGATGGCTTCCGGCGATGCGCAGGTGAGGGGGTGGTCGGCCTAGAGGAGGGATGAGGAAGAAGATGAAGGGAAGAGGTTGCAGGGTTGATTTGGAGAAGATGAAGCTGGCTAGTGTTTAAGTTTTCAGATTTCTTAGAATCTGAATTTTTGATTTTGGATTTGGGAGTTGGGTTTCTCTGATTTGATTTTTGAATCTGAAGTCTCCACTGATTCGATTTCAGTTTGGGTTTGGGTTTGTATTTTGGAAATTGATTTTGGGAGGAAATGTTTGGAAAACTGATTTTTGGGATGAATTTGTTTGGGGGCTGGTTTGATTTGAGCCTTAAAGAAATTGGTTTGATTTGTTGGAATTGATGAGGTTTGGGTTTGGAGGATGATGAATTCCAATTCGGGAAATAATTTGCAGGGGAAGAGAAATGTAGTCGTTCCCTTTGTTCATGGGTAGGTTGCTGAAATGGAAGGAGGGAAGTCTGCCTTAAGAAGAAATGTTGGCAGAGACAATTTTAATGTCGCGGTTTGGGATTAGGACGGATTAATGGTTGTTGTTGACTTAAGGGAATGTATCTGGCTATAAACGTGTTACACTCCCTTCACCATTCAACGAAAAAGCAGGGAACATTTTCATTATTCAAAGAAAGTGTAGGGGACAGTTTAAAGGTGTGTAGGTTTGGGATTTGGACAATTTAATGAGGTTTGTTGACTCTAAGCAAGAGAAAGTGAATCTGCCTACAGATTGGCTTACTCCCTAACACAAGATCTAAAGATGAATGAGTAGAATTAATTAATTAATTAAGTTTTAAAATGTAATTATTAAAATACCAAATGTAATTAGTAAAAATAACAAAAGTAATTAGTAAAATAATTAAATTAAAGTTTTTAGTTAAACTGGATGATCAATTAACGATGATACGGCAAAAACAGAAAAACAGAGTCGCACATACGTAGCAAGAAACATACGGACGAAAAAGTCAACCAGACGACTGAAATAAAATACAGATCCACACGATCTAAAACACGGCTGAAAATACAGGCCGTTACATTCTACCCACCTTAAGAAAAATTCCGTCCTCGGAATTTCTTAAGCTAGATGAGGATTAAAGTAACACCCGATAGACGAAAGATGGAATTGATATCATGGTATCGAGGAAGCAATAGACACACGGAGGAAGGAATGCAAACTTCTGAGTTGAAAGGATCTAGGGTTTGAAATCACAGTAATCAAACAACGACTAGGGTATGACCAAACTAAGATAGGCACATTTATGGTATGAATCATTAAATGTGATGATAGAACAAGACTCACACGTCATCCTTTGTCACCGGCTCGTCATCTCTAACCTCTTCGGTGACCATGTAGAAAGTTTGTTGCTGACTGAGACGCTGGGGAACCAGAGGTGATACATGTTGGGCAGGTCCCGGTACTCTATCAGGTGATTGACGGTTCCGGTTGCGAGTGCAGTCCCTCGCAGCATGTGTTGGTGCTCCGCAGATTAGGCATTGGTTCAGCCTCTTCCTACAATCTCGCCTCTGATGTCCAGGCTTGCCACAGAAGTGACAAGTCAACTGTGTACGGTCGACAGGAGCAGCTGGCCTCTTGAACTCCGTGGTCTGGAGAGGCCGAAATTTTCCTCTGGGCTCCATCTTAGGTGACTCTATGGGACGCTTGCTTTCTCCAGCTGAAGGTCCCTCGGGGAGTTTCTCTACAATTTCATGCTCACGTGCACAATCCAGAACATCCTGAAGTGTCGTCGGTCTCGCCGAGGTCATCGAGGCTTGGACCTTGCGATTCAGGCCCTTGCGAAACTGAAACGCACAATCTTCAGGGTCTTCAACCATGTGAGGTGCGAAACGGCTAAGCATGGCAAATTCAGCCTCATACTCGTCCACGGTCCTATCTCCTTGGACCAGGTTAGCGAAACGCTGTTGAAGATCTCTTTTGGCTGCCTTGGGAAAGTATTTAGCATCGAATCTTTCCCTAAACATACCCCAAGAGATCGGTCTGACCAGACGTTTCTCTTCCAGTTGCCACCAACTCCTGGCATTGTCGGTCAGCTGTAGTTTCGCTACATCAACCCATCCAGCTTGTGGGATACGTGCAGCACTCAACTTATCTTCAGTCGCTTGGACCCATTCATCAGCTCCTAGAGGCCCTTCTTTTCCAGAGAAGCTCTTGGGCTGTAATTCATGGAATTGTCTGACTCCTGGTTCAGCTCGAGGGGGCGGTGGTTCATTCTGAGCAGGTTGCTGCCCTTGTTGAATCAGCTGTTGCTGAACTTCCAGCATTCCCCTGATAACTCCGAGGACTACATTGATATCAGCACTTCTGTTAGCTGCATTATCGGTCCCATTTCCATTTCTGGTGTGGTGTCCTCCTGCCATGCTGAAGCAAGAACAAGGTAAGCATTTGCATACAAGATCTATATAGACAATCTGGTTAATAATGACATCCATATTGTTCCGAGTAATTTACAGAATGCACAACCTGCATGGGCCACCACTAAAACCTGTCACGCCCCGCTTCCCATTATACTTGGGAGCGAGGACACGAGCGGGCCCGCTTGGACTGAAGAGGTGAAGCTCCAGCCCAATAAGCGTCTGTGATTAAACCATAAGCAGATCCTTGCATGCAAACTCAAAACAATATAGAGTTTCATCATTATTACATCGATGTCCAGATTTACAAGTACACAAATAAGGCCTAGCATGGCCATTAGAAACAGAAACACAACCAGATTTACACCTGAATATAATTAACACAAATATTAAACTTTAGCGGGCGATGCGAAGGCTCTTTGTTCTCCAGCAGCGGATCACAGCGTCTAAGCACTCTAGTCAACCTGCTCAGTCTCTAGGCTTGCTCCTCTGCAAATCTGTCTAATATCTGACGTATATTTCATAAGACAAGGAAACATACGTCAGCGAGGGTCGCTTCGGCAAGATTTAAAACGTTAGTAGAAAAGACTCTCGGCAAGGTTTTCAAAATCTTTAAATGACAAAATATGATTCCAATAATTTAAATCATGACAACGTAGTGTACGTAGTAATAATCATGGCATGTGTAATGTGCAAAGTAGTGGCACGGCAAGTGTAATGTGCAAAGTAAAAACATGGCATGTGTAGTGTACATAGCAATGGCATGACAAGTGTAGTGTGTAAAGTAGTAGCATGGCACGTGTAGTACGTGAAGTAACAACATGGCATGTGTAGTACGTGAAGTAACAACATGGCATGTGTAGTGTGCAAGGTAAATGACATGGCAATTCTATTAAAGATGACAACATGGCATTTCTACTAAAAGGGAAATAACAACAGTTTAAAAGTTAAACACGTCCATATATCCATTTCAATCAATTCGATAATGTGTGCAAGTTCGTGACTAAGGCCCCCGCCGTTAGACGAATAGTAAATGAATACACCTTCAAGTGCCCCCGAAGGCGACACGTTTACTACCGGCTAGTGCCCGGGAACCCAACCCCACCCAAGTGTACTTTATTGTCTGGACCATGAGCCAGATACAGCCAACCGAGCCATCAGGAGTTATAGTGCTGGCACAAACCAGAGTAGCCAAACAGGCCATTTTGTTCTATGATTTGCCAAACAGGCCGCTATGATTTGCCTAACAGGCCGCTATGATTTGCCAAACAAGCCGCTATGATTTGCCAAACAGGCCGCAAGTCTTGGGTTTGTCTTCTGCAATGTCATTAATCGATCTCTATCAACATGTCCACACGCGCGCGTGCGCGCGCGCGCGCGCACACACACACACACACACACACACACACACACACACACATGTCTATATCTTGCAATGCACCAGAAGTAAACATATGCGGTTTCAGAGGAAGCGGTAGTTAAAGCGTGGAAAAAGGCACAACTTGCATATCAGAATATCTCAGTTCAAAACAATTAAAACAACTGTTATAAAAAATGCACTTGCTGATGATAAAACTTGCGCATTTGAAAATTTGTAGAAAAATAGTATACTTGCCTGTTATAGATGATTTCGGGTGTCCGAGCAAATATAGCAAGGGGCGTGGTTATCTGTGTCATTAGATAACAACATTAAGCTAATGAACTGTTAACCAATAATAATGAATTAAATCTGTTATGAGTTACGCACAAAATTAAGTTGAGCCCTAAATTAGGTTCGCCTAATTCCATTGGGTTCACCGGCTAGGGTGGTGTTTATATTGCGTTATATAAACAGGGTACACCTTATTTTATTCTAGTTTTAATACCCTAACATCATTTACAATTAGTAACATGCTGAAATCAAATTATACGAACAAATTAACATTAAATAATGCTAATTATTATTAATTAACTTACTTAAGCTAATTACAAGTTTTAACAAGTTATTTATTAGTCTACCTACTAAGTTTGACTATGAGGTAAGAAGTAATTTGGTAAAATTCTAACCTTATTATTTATTACAACCTATCCTTTCTCTCCCCCCCCCCCCTTTACTCAACCTGCCTCCTCTATTACTATACATCTATTCTTAAGGCTAGCTCTATTTTAATTCTTTCTACCCTTTCCCTGTCACTCACCCGTCCTGTGTCTTCCTCTTTGTTTTTTTTTTATTTTTTTTTCTTTCATTACGGTTTGGAGCAACACCAAAAGGGAAACAAAGGTGAAGAGCTTACACATACAAGGGAGCTCAGATCTTACGCACGGGAAGATGGCGGTGACGTACGGCGGCTCCGGGCGGTCTCCAGGCGGCGGCGGCAGCGGCTCTGCAGGCGGCGACGGCAGGCTCCGTGCGGCGCGCGCGGATGGCTTCCGGCGATGCGCAGGTGAGGGGGTGGTCGGCCTAGAGGAGGGATGAGGAAGAAGATGAAGGGAAGAGGTTGCAGGGTTGATTTGGAGAAGATGAAGCTGGCTAGTGTTTAAGTTTTCAGATTTCTTAGAATCTGAATTTTTGATTTTGGATTTGGGAGTTGGGTTTCTCTGATTTGATTTTTGAATCTGAAGTCTCCACTGATTCGATTTCAGTTTGGGTTTGGGTTTGTATTTTGGAAATGGATTTTGGGAGGAAATGTTTGGAAAACTGATTTTTGGGATGAATTTGTTTGGGGGCTGGTTTGATTTGAGCCTTAAAGAAATTGGTTTGATTTGTTGGAAGTGATGAGGTTTGGGTTTGGAGGATGATGAATTCCAATTCGGGAAATAATTTGCAGGGGAAGAGAAATGTAGTCGTTCCCTTTGTTCATGGGTAGGTTGCTGAAATGGAAGGAGGGAAGTCTGCCTTAAGAAGAAATGTTGGCAGAGACAATTTTAATGTCGCGGTTTGGGATTAGGACGGATTAATGGTTGTTGTTGACTTAAGGGAATGTATCTGGCTATAAACGTGTTACACTCCCTTCACCATTCAACGAAAAAGCAGGGAACATGTTCATTATTCAAAGAAAGTGTAGGGGACAGTTTAAAGGTGTGTAGGTTTGGGATTTGGACAATTTAATGAGGTTTGTTGACTCTAAGCAAGAGAAAGTGAATCTGCCTACAGATTGGCTTACTCCCTAACACAAGATCTAAAGATGAATGAGTAGAATTAATTAATTAATTAAGTTTTAAAATGTAATTATTAAAATACCAAATGTAATTAGTAAAAATAACAAAAGTAATTAGTAAAATAATTAAATTAAAGTTTTTAGTTAAACTGGATGATCAATTAACGATGATACGGCAAAAACAGAAAAACAGAGTCGCACATACGTAGCAAGAAACATACGGACGAAAAAGTCAACCAGACGACTGAAATAAAATACAGATCCACACGATCTAAAACACGGCTGAAAATACAGGCCGTTACATCAATGCAGGGGGAGTAAGTAAATTTCATTTGAATCATTATTATTTATTATTATTTATGTTGGTTTGTCATCACCAAAAGGGGGGAGAATATTGAGTATTGATTCCCCGGATTTGGTTTTGATGATGAACAAACATAAATATCGTGAACTAACTCTTTGTGAGCGCAGTTATGGAGATCATCGCCAAAATTCCATGAACATCAAAAGCGACGTCTCAAGACTTCTCAAAGCGCGTGATCATGTGCCTGAAGCTTCGTTGAAGCTCTAGGAGCATTATTGAAGTCAAGAGATTCAGATTGAAGCTTTTGAAGACAGTTCATCAAGTTTTATTTATAGTCTTCTAGCTTCTTTTCGTAGAATGTTAAGCCTTGAGTAGGTCTTACTTGATTATCTTCATAACGCTCATATCTTAGAGATAGGATCATCTTAGAAGCCCATAGAAACTTTCCCGAAGCTTCACGCTTCATTTCGCGGCTTCCTATGCATCTTAGTTGGTTCAAGAAGAAGAACCAACCGACAAGATGACAATCTAGTCGTTCTGTAATCCTTCTTGAATCGACTAGATCACCTTGCTAATTTCAGCATCTTCACTGTTGACCAATTAGTCGGTCCAAGAAGGTTCATCGACAGACTAGTTGGCAAACTAGTCGGTTTGGAATCCTTCTTAGACCGACTAGTTAAGTCTTCATTTTTCAGCCTGAGCTACTGTTTACAGTTAGTCGGTCCAAGAACATTCATCGACCGACTAGTTGTGAAACTAGTCGGTTGGAATTTGTTCTTAGACCGACTAGCTCTACTTGAATTCAGCCTAGTTGATTTCATCTATTAGTCGGTCAAAGAACACTCACCGACCGACTAGTTGTAAACTAATCAGTTGGCATGTCTTCTTAGACCGACTAGCTCTACATTCCCTGAACTTTCTATATTGGCTGTGAAGCTGTTAGTCGGTCCATGTTTAATCACCGACCGACTAGTTGTGAATCTAGTCGGTCAGTGATCCTTCTTTGACCGATTAGACTGCTTTAGAAATAGATCCGTTGGAGCATTAAATGCACGAATTATCTCTCCTTCTCTCTTCTCTATCCTATATAATCTTGAGATGCTTCTTCATAGCATTCAAGGCTGATATTAATTGCATTTTAGAGAATCAAAGAGAAGCATTTATTCTCATTTTCCAAGCTTTCATTTCTCACAAGAATCTCTCCTCACTCTTATTCCTAAAGAGAGATTCTCATTGATTGTGAGCCACTCAAGCCAAGAGCTTGATTCCAGGTCACCAACTCCACCCTAGGCTTCTATTGCTGGTCAACTTCTTGGAGCTAGGGTTTGGTGACTTCTTCTCCATCAAAATCTTCCTTGCCCTAAAATCGTAAGTTTACTCAAGGCATATGATTTTGTTGGTAAGAATTTCTTATTTCATTTACATTGATTTTATGTTTTTTCTCTCGGTTGTGAGAGAAGTTTGTGATCCCGGTTGGGAGTCACATTTTCATTTGTGTATGATTTGATCTTGTAGAGGTTTTCTACAAGAATTTCATAGTGCAAATTTGAGTTAGAGGTTTCTAACTCAAGTAGCCGGAGGGGATCCGGGTGTTTGGGACGTAGGATCACCGGGAACAAGTCGGGGAGACTTGGGTGGATCCGAACCCGTTATATCGTTTGTTTACGATTGCCGTTTATTGTTTTCACTTTTCATTTCCGTATTGTTGGTTGAGTTTGCAAGATAATTAGGAATTATCTTCTTAATTATTTTAAAGTACTATTCACCCCCCTCTAGTACTTGTGCAGTAGCTATCAGGGCATTACATTTGGTATCAGAGCCAAGTTCATAGATATGTCTACCACCGACAACAAGACCGTACGTCCACCTTCAGATTATAGCACCTTCAGGAACCGTGAAGGAGCCTCTTCGGTGATGGAATGACACTCCTCGACTAGGCCTCGCTTCTTCAACGGTACCAATTACGGGTACTGGAAATGCCGGATGGAAACGTTCCTCCGGAGCACCTCACTATGGAGAGCCACGTTGACGGAGTATGTCGAGCCCGCCGAAGAAGATTTCGCGAAGTGGACTACCGCGGAGGTCACCGCAGAGGTAAACAATGCCAAGGCAATGAATGCCTTGCAATGTGCTTTGGAGCCTGAAGACTTCAACAAGATATGCACATGTAAGAGTGCATATCAAATCTGGAACTCACTCCTCATCTTGCATGAAGGAACGAGTAGGGTAAGAGACTCCAAACTCGTTGTTGTAAATAAAGATTACGAATTATTTCATATGCAACAGGGTGAGAAGATGAAGGAGTACTATGCTTGCTTCGTTGACATTACCAACAAGTTGGAGGCTCTTGGAAAGACGTACACCCAAAAGGAGAAAGTCTCAAAGATCATTGACGGACTTCCTTCTTGTTGGGAAAAGCGTACCTTCGCCATCGAGAAAGGTAACGATAAGAGTAAATATACTGTCATTCAACTAATGGGTACCTTGATGTCTTATGAGGAACGCAAGGATAGTAAGATAAAAATGCAAGATAAGATGAAGTCTTACTTGAAGCAAGACGAGCCAAAGAAAAAGGCGATTGCGTTCAAGGTCGCTCCATCTACTTCTACCGATGATGAAGAATCGGAAGACGAGTTGGACATTGAATCTCTTGCCCTCATGGCAAAGAAGTTCAACCGATTCTTTCGAAAAGGTAATTTCAAGACCAAATCTAAATTTAGTTCTTCTAACGCCTCCGCTCCTTTGTGTTTTAAATGCAACAAGCCAGGACACATGAAAGCAGATTGTCCTCAAAACAAACACAAGGAGATGTGGAAGGCGCCAAAGTTCGACAAGTCAAAGAAGTACAAGAAAATGTACAAGAAAGGGCTTGTCGACACATTCACCGACTCCGACGAGGACTCCTCAAGTGGAGAGTCGGATGATGAACAAGTGGAGAGTTGGACTACAATTTTGGGCAAAGGCGGTGCACACGGCATGTTATGTGCTCAATAGGATCCTAGTGAGACCCCGAACGAAAAAAATTTGTTTTGAGTTATTTTATGACAAAAAGCCTTAAGTTAAATATTTTTGAGTTTTTGGTTCAAAATGTTTTATCAAGGACACCTTTGGTAATTTAGATAAATTTGAGCCAAGATCCGATGAAGGAATTTTTGTTGTATATTCCACAAGTAGCAAAGCCTACCGGATATACAACAAAACTTCTTCAACGATCGAGGAATCACTACACATATCATTTTATGAAGATTTTGATTTTTTTCTCATGTTATTAATGATAGTGTAGTTGCTATATGTGATTCTCTTAGTAATGTCAAGATTAATGATTCAATTATTGAGACTGACACTACTAATGAGATTGTTGTAGATGTTCCAAGTGATGCTGGAATACCCAAAGCTTACCCAACCGTTCACAACCATCCACATGACCAAATTATTGGAGATATTGGTGTGGGTGTTCGAACGAGGTCTAGAATTGAAGAATTCTCTCATTACGTATTTGTCTCTACCATTGAGCCAAAGAACATCCAAGAAGATTGTGAGGATAGCTCTTGGATAGTGGCAATGGAAGAAGAACTAATGCAATTCGAGAGAAATGAAGTTTGGGAGCTCGTTCCTCTTCCAAGTGATCATCAAGTTATTAGGACCAAATGGATCTTCAAGAACAAGACCGATGAGAACGAGGTCATCAAAAAGAACAAAGCACGGTTAGTAGCTCAAGGCTACCTGCAAGAGGAAGGTATCGATTTCGAAGAATCCTTTGCCCCTGTGGCTAGATTAGAAGCTATTAGATTACTTTTATCTTTTGCATCTCATAAGAATTTCAAATTATTTCAAATGGATGTTAAAAGTGTATTTTTAAATGGGATTGTCAATGAAGAAGTTTATGTGTCTCAACCTCCCGGTTTCATTCATGAAAAATTTCCAAACCATGTTTTCAAATTTAAGACAGCGTTGTATGGGTTGAGACATCTCCTAGAGCTTGGTATGATCGACTCAAGACCATTCTTTTGGATTTAGGTTTTAAAATAGGTGAAGTTGATTCAACACTTTTCATTAAGGATTATGAAAATGACATCTTATTGATTCAAGTTTATGTAGATGATATAATATTTGGTTCTACTAACTTTAATCTTTGTCAAGAATTTTCTAAGTCCTTGAAGGATGAATTTGAGATGAGCCACATGAGTGAGCTCAACTATTTCCTTCGATTGCAAATTCGACAAATGAAGGATGTGACTTTCATACATCAAACTAAGTACACATGGGATCTTATCAAGCGATTTGGGATGGAATCGTCTTCAAGTAAAAGGACTCCTATGAGTACGATAACTCATATTCACAAGGATGAGAACGGAAAAGATGTAGATGTTCGTCTATATCGAGGTATGATCGGTAGCTTACTTTATTTAACTGCTAGTAGGCCCGATATCATGTTTTTCGTATGCTTGTATGCTAGATATCAAGCTGGACCTAAAGAGTCACATTTGATTGCGGTTAAACGAATTTTTCGTTATCTCAATCATTCACTAGATTATAGGTTACTTTACCCTAAATCTAGCACATATGAGTTAATCTCATATAGTGATGCCGACTTTACTAGATGCAAATCCGATAGAAAAAGTAATAGTGGCACTTGCCATTTCCTAGGAAATTCCTTAGTCTCTTGGTTCTCCAAGAAATAGAACTCGATATCATTGTCCATGCTTGAAGTGGAATATATTGCCGCGGGTCTTGCATGTGCACAAGTTCTTTCTATGAGACACACTCTTAAAGACTATGGTGTCAATTGTGATACTTGCCCTATCATGGTTGATAACCAAAGTGCTATATGTCTTTCCAAGAATCCGGTACATCACTTCCGTACCAAACACATAGATGTGAGACACCACTTTATCAGTGATCATGTAGCTAAGAAGGACATCATCTTAGAGTACATTGAAACCCAAAAAAAATTGCCGACATCTTCACAAAACCTCTTAAAGAAGATTCATTTATGAGGTTGCGTGGAGAATTAGGGATTATGGGTGAATCTGAAATTTAGGAGTTCAATTTACTTGTTATAACTTTGTTTGAACTCATATTAGTATGTTGCCTCTCTTCATTTGATATATCATATATTGGTTTTAAGAAAGGCTATTGAGATTTCTGTGTTTAAATGAGTTTTCAGATTGTTTTAAGAGATTTATGTTATAAATGATTTATCATTTGATATTGATTTTATGACGAGTTTATGTTAGAGTATAGGTCCTAGGGTGAGTTGTGCATATCCTCTGGATTTTAACCTCACTGTGCTTTTTTGGACCAGGACAGACGACTGTCTTTCCTTCGACAGTCGACTTTCATACTCTATCTTATCTGTCAGCAGATTGTATCTTTCGCCTAGGCGACTGATGACAAATTTACAGTCGACTGTTGGATCAACAGGCGACTGCATTTTAGTCATCAGGCGCCTGTCTATTTCGTCAGTAGTCTCTGTTTTATCATAAATTTTATTGATTCTCAGTCAGTCGACTAATGTGTATAATACAGTCGACTGTCTCACGGACAGGCGACTGTAAGTTACTCAACAGTCAACTGTCTGTCAACCTAAGCTTATCTCTTATCACTTTGACCAGTCGACTGACTATTGTTCAACAGTCGACTGTCTCCTATTGTGGCGGTTCGCTCATTTGATCTGAGCTGTCGATTCCTTGATCCAACGGCCCAGAGTCATTTGCCCATTTGTTATATCTTCGAGACACCTCATTTTGACCGCACATTTTCTCTCTCCTCCGATTGAAAACCGTTCGTCTTCCCCGCTCGAAACTATCAGTCGATCTCTCCTCCGATTTCTACGAGCCAAAACGGGATCTTCCTCCTTTGATTGGTTGCTCGAGTGATGCTCGTTAGTAGATCGACAACTTTTAGGTATCTTGCCCATTCATTTATCGTCGCTTGCATGACCTAACTTCTGTCACTCGATTTCATGGATCCTTCTGGTCATTCATCATCTGGAGGAACATTCGACATCTTTGATGATGTACCCTCTCCTCCACCCACTGACCAGGTACCCTCTTCGCCTCCATCGTCTGGGGAGTTCTTGAATATCGTGGTCGGTGACCCCATTCCTTTAGCAAACGTCGCTAAACACTCTTCACAGCCAGCTAATCAACCTCCCCATACTCCTCCGTCAGTACCCCTGGAGGATTTCCTTCTCGCTAGACTGAGTGACCGTGTCACTTCTCTCGAGAAGCTTGCTGCCTTTATGGATGAGAAGCTTACTCTCCTTCTCGAGCTTCAGTATAAGTCTCTCATGCTTCATGGGTTCCCCATTCCTGCCGAGCTTCCGGCCCTGTTTTATCAATCTGAGGATACTGCCCATGTTGATGTTCCCCCTCCTCCAGGCTTTGTGCATGTGCCTTCGGAGGTCCAAACCCCCGTTCATGCTCATGCGGATACCTTTTCCACAGGTGCATCGTCTTCCAAGAGGAAGGCTCCAGCTTATCCTACTCGTCACTCTTCCAGGCTGATGTTCCGTTCGTTTGGTCGTCCCTGACGCACCCTGAAACCTACACCTAGATTTAACCTGGCGGTGTCACGATCACCAGGCGTGGTATGGCCCCTAGGTTTCAATTCAGGGCTCAATCCGGAAGCGGACGGTGTCAAGTTGTAGTATAAATGATATCGAATCCCACAGGGACGGTGATATTGTATATGGGTTCTTAGTATACTTCTAAATCTCGAAGTGAGATAGCTATCAGGTTGAAGGAGTTGATTGGGGTGTTGTTGTTGTTTTACTAATAAAAAGGACTAGGGCATTATGGATCATCGCTAAGGTCGTCGGGGATCGACGTTGGAATAGAATCCTTACGTTGCATTAGGGTTAGGGGATTAATCTCCTAATTCGTACCACTCTTGTGGGTTAGAATTGTGAGGTATTTCGGTAGCTCTCGTTGACGCAATGGCGGTAGCTGTCAAAGTAGCGGTATAGTTCGTCGATGGAACCCCTCAAGGTGCGAGCCAGGCATGGTCATGAGCCTTAGTTGGATCCACCGATTTCCCTATTCGAATCCCAAAGATACCCATTAAGCACATCAATTCCACAGACCGTGGGCATGATCTCAGTACGGGTTATCTAAGGATTCGGTATGATCGACCGAAATACATTCCTAAATCCCTAATTCAACGTAGAGATCCAGATCTACGTCTCCCTCGAGGATCTTAGGGCTAACACATCAACCCTAGAAAGATCTACTCACACATGGCAATATTCACGAATAAAGACATCATTTTTAGAGACGAAAACATCATAGCAAATCGATGGAATAGAAATAGAAAACTTACAGCGAGAGATAGATAAGAATTGCAATTTATAGATTCGAAGAAAATTCCAGATTCTCAAGCACAAGAACGATAGAGGACAAAAGTAACAATCCAAAAGTTTCGATCCAATATTCTTCAACAAAGACAAATCTAAAAAAACTAATAATAATTCACCTCCGCTTCGCTGCCCAAAAAACTATTTTAAAACTCTAAAATGAATCGCTCCCTTAATTGAATCCCAGCTCCCAGCCTTTCACTCCTCCGATCGCGCCCAAGCCGCATCACAAAAAATTTCCAAAAATGGCCCTGGCACTGTCGACCGAGTAGGCTGCTCGGTCGAGTAGTGCGTTGCTCGTTCGGTTGTTAGGACCGAGCAGCTGTGCTGCTCGATCGAGCTTGACTGGGAATTCGAAATCTCTAAAATCCTCGCTCTTCCTGCACGGGTCGAGTCAGCTCTGCTCGGTCTGAGCAGAGCGCTGACTCGGCCACTGAAGAATTGCTCGGGCCGTGCACCGGATTGCTTCAACTTTGGGTGAAAGGTTGCTCGACCGAGCAGATGAATGTTGAATATTGGACTCCCGGATTTGGTTTTGATGATGAGCAAACATAAATAATCCATGAACTAACAATTTGTGAGCGCAGTATTGGAGATCGTCGCCAAATTCACGAGAACATTCAAAGCGACATCTCAACACTTCCCAAAGCTCGTATTCATGCCTAAAGCTTCGATGAAGCTCTTGCGCCGTTTTGGAAGTTATGAAGAATCAATCGAAGCTCTCGAAGACCGTTTATTAAGGTTTTATTTATAGTCTTTTTAGCTTCGATATATAGAATGTTAAGCCTTGAGTATATCTTACCACTCTAACTTCATAACGCTCATATCGTAGCTCTAGGATCTTAGTACAAGTTCATTCTAACTTCCTCGAAGCGTCGCGCTTCGATTCGGACTTGTTTGTGCATGTTAGTTGGTACAAGAAGAAGTACAGACCGACTAGATGGTGATCTAGTCGGTCGGCAACTCTTCTTGGACCGACTAGTTTGATTCCTTAATTTCTTGGACTTTACTGTTTACAGTTAGTCGGTCTACGTTGACTCACCGACCGACTAGTTTGTGAACTAGTCGGTCAGTGATGCTTCTTTGACCGACTAGTTGTGACTTACTATTCATGCTAAATTTCTCCTAAGCTACTGTTTATCGTTAGTCGGTCTAAGAACGTTTGGTGACCGACTAGTTGACAATCTAGTCGGTCAACTTTTGTTCTTGGACCGACTAAGTCAACTTGTGTTCAGACTATTTCATTTTGCCTCTTAGTCGGTCTACGTTCACTGACTGACCGACTAGTTGTGAAACTAGTCGGTCAGAAAGTCTTCTTGGACCGACTAGATTTCTAGGTCTGAAATTCTCTTTCTTCTCAGTTCCTCTCTTAGTCGGTCCACGCTGTTTGGCTGACCGACTAGTTGTTGAACTAGTCGGTCAGTGATTGTTCTTTGACCGACTAATTCTCCCAGATTTCTATCCGTTGGAGAATGACCTAAGTTGTTTTTTATGGGACCCTATAAATATGAACCTAGGTCATTTCTATCTAGGTTAGAGCTTCCATTCAGAGATTCATTGAGATCAAAAGAGATAGCCATTCTCACTCAAATCTAAAGCTCTCTTCCTCACAAGAAACCCATTCTCTCACTATTCTAGATCTAGAATCCATTTTGAGAGAAGCTTGTTCTTGGTGAGCTCTTCAAGCTATTGCTTGATCCAAGTCTCCAAATCATCCCTAGGCACCGATTGCTGGTCATTTCCTTGGTGCTAGGTCTTGGTGACTTCATCTTCCTCAAATCCTTCATTTCACCTATTGGGTAAGAAAAACTCAAGGTATAGGATTTTGTGGTAAGTTTGCTTATTTCAATATAATTCATTTATATTGCTTGTTGATTCTCTCGGTTGTGAGAGAAGGTTGTGATCCCGGGTTGTGGGATTCACTATTGCCGTTGTTGTATGATTTGATCTTGTGAAGGTTTTTCACAAGATATTCATAGTGGAAATCTTGAGTTAGGGTTTCTAACTCAAGTATCCGGAGGGGATCCGGGTGGTTGGGACGTAGGATCACCGGGAACAAGTCGGGGAGACTTGGGTGGATCCGAACCCATTAACATCATTTGTTTGCATTGTTAATTTTGTTGTTGTCATTCAATTTAAGCTTCCGCAAATTGATTTGGTAGTTGTTTGCAATTTAATTTGGAATTATACTCCTTATTATTTTAAATTACTATTCACCCCCCTCTAGTACTTGTGCAGTAGCTGGTAGGACATTACATTTGGTATCAGAGCCAGATACTTAGCTATGTCTGCCAACGCCAACAAGACTGTGCGTCCACCTTCCAACTATGACACCTTCAGGAACCGAGAAGGAGCATCTTCGGTGATGGAAGGACATTCCTCTACGAGGCCTCCATTCTTCAACGGTACCAACTACGGGTACTGGAAATGCCGGATGGAAACCTTCCTCCGGAGTGCATCCTTATGGAGGACCACAATGAAGGAATACATAGAGCCCGAAGAAGAAGACTTTGAGAAATGGACTACCGCGGAGATCGCCGCGGAGGTAAGCAATGCCAATGCAATGAACGCCTTGCAATGCGCTTTGGAGCCCGAGGACTTCAATAAGATATGCACATGTAAGAGTGCATATCAAATTTGGAACTCCCTCCTCATACTTCATGAAGGGACGAGTAGGGTAAGAGACTCTAAACTCGTAGTCGTAAACAAAGATTACGAAATGTTTCATATGCAACAGGGCGAGAAGATGAAAGAATATTACGCTCGCTTCGTTGACATAATAAATGAGTTAGAGGCCCTCGACAAGTCCTACACTCAAAAGGAGAAGTGCTCAAAGCTTATCGAAGGACTTCCTTCTTCTTGGGAGAAACGTACCTTCGTCATCGAGGAAGGTAATGACATGAATAAGTATACCGTAGTTCAATTGATGGGTACTTTAATGTCATACGAGGTACGCAAGGATAGCAAGCTCAAATTGCAAGAAAAGATGAAGTCCTATCTAAAGCAAGACGAGCCAAAGAAGAAGGCCATTGCTTTCAAGGCCGCTCCATCCACATCCACATCCACATCAACCGATGATGAAGACTCGGAAAACGAGTTGGACTTGGAGTCCATGGCTCTCATGGCTAAGAAGTTCAACCGTTTCTTCCGAAAAGGTAACTATAAGAACAAAGCTAAATTTGGTTCTTCTAACGCCTCTTCCTCTCCTTTGTGCTTTAAATGCAATAAGCCAGGACACATCAAAGCAGATTGTCCTCAAAACAAGCAAAAGGAGAAGTGGAAGGCGCCGAAGTTCGACAAGTCAAAGAAGTACAAAAAGGGGTACAAAAGGGACTTGTCGGAGCAACATTCACCGACTCTGAGGATTCCTCAAGCGGAGAGTCGGACGATGAGAAAGTGGAGCAAGCGCACATGTGCTTCATGGCAAGAGAGGAGCATGATCAAGGATCTTCCTCCTCTGATGATAGCGACGACGAAGGCGATGAGGTAACTATGGATGATCTTAGGGATGCTAACTCTCATTTATGGTCTAAATACACTAAGTTAGTAAATAGATATACTAAAGTAAAAGATGACCTAGCTAGCATTCAAACCTTGCGTAAGACTATCATCACCAACAACGACACCGTTGTTGAAGAGTTAAGAAATGAGATTGTTAATCTCAAATCTAAACTTGAACATGTTAGCATCGATGATCCGGAAGAACATAAGATAGCAGATTTAACTTCTCAAAACTCGACTTTGAGTATTGAGAACGAGAATCTTAAATCTCGTGTTTATGTGCTCACATCGCAAGTATCTCACTTGGATACTTCTATGCGTTCTCTCAAAGAGAAATATGAGAACACATTAGGCCGAATCAATAGATTCAATAAGGGTAAGGACCATTTGGATAAAATCCTAAGTGACTTACTTCCGGCCAATCACCACATTGGTTTGGGGTATACGATGGGATGTCCATCCAAAGCGGCCACTGCCTTTGTTAGGCCAACTTCCGATGACTCTACGAGTGGTAGCAAACACTCTATTGGTAGTTCATCTACCAATGGTGCTTCCACCTCGTCCACACCCTCTTTTGGAAAGAAACCCACTTTGGGTGGACCTCCAAAGAAGGGGCATGCTTATATGTACACAAATACCATGCCACGTAGGAACACACGTCCTACTCCACCATCTCACACATATGATGATTTCTATGCTACACGTTCACGGGCACGTGCACACCATGTGAGACACCCTCACGCACGTGTTCCCACACATGCATATGTTCACCCACAACATCATATGAATAATTCTCGTCGTGCACCATTCCATCATGTTCCTTATGCCTATCCACGACATGCATCACGTAGAAACCAACAACGCATGCATGCACCCAATAGGATGATGGCTCCCAAAATTTTCACTATTTGGAGCCCAAAGGACACAAGCATGGATGAAAAACAAGTATATATGAATGCTTATTTTTCGGATGTTGTGCATAGTAGAAATTATGTGGGGAAGTCAAAGTCCAATTGGACTTGGCTTCCAAAGGTCTAACCTTTGAGGACCCAATGACCTTGGGTACCATGATATGAAAGTTTCTATCTTTAGGTACTCAAGGAAAAGAAAAAGAAAAGGAGCAACAAATTTAAATTTAGCTCCAAAGGGAATTGGATACTCGATAGCGGGTGTTCAAAACACATGACGGGTGACGCTCAATTGCTCTCCGTAGTGGTTCCCATTGCTAATGGAAATCGCGTCGTATTTGGAGGCAACGAGAGCGGAACCATCGTCGGTGTTGGTAAAGTGGGTAACCCTTCTAAACCCTTAATTAGTGATGTCTATCTAGTTAATGGTTTAAATCATAATCTTATCTCAATAAGCCAACTTTGTGACAAAGGTTACAAAGTTAGCTTTGCGAAAGGATTGTGTCATATTTCAAATGATAATAATAAATTATTATTTTCCGGCACACGCCATAAAGATATTTATATTTTGGATCTTCCTAAGTCATATGAACAATGTCTCGTTGCCAACACAAGTGAACAACACTTATGGCATCGACGCTTTGGACATGTGAACTTTGGAACACTTTATAAGCTTTCGAAATTAAATTCCATTAAAGGTTTTCCGAAGCTCGTTTTTGAAAAGAAAAGTTTTTGTGATTCTTGTCAACGTGGCAAGCTTCCTAAATCTTCATTTAAACCTAAGAAAAGCATTTCTACGAAACGGCCACTAGAGCTATTACATCTAGATTTATTTGGGCCAACTAGAGTTGCTTCCTTAGGAAATGCAAGATATGGACTAGTCATCGTTGATGATTATTCAAGATTTACATGGGTATTTTTCTTAAGTAATAAAAATGAAGCTTTTGAAAACTTCACAATATTTGTGAAGAAAGTACAAAATCTCATCGGAACCACCATTGTCACTATTCGTAGTGATCATGGGGGTGAATTTGAGAATGAGTCTTTCTCAAATTTTTGTGATGATCTTGGAATTACTCACACGTTTTCTTTCCCTCGCGCACCTCCTCAAAATGGTGTTGTTGAGAGGAAGAATAGAACGCTTGTGGAGTGTGCTCGCACTATGCTCGAAGATAGTCAACTTGGTTATCAATTTTGGGCGGAAGCAGTACACACCGCTTGTTATGTGTTTAATAGAATACTTTTGAGGCCCGGCACCAAACAAACTTGCTATGAATTGTTGTTTGGTAGATTGCCTCAAGTTAAACATTTTCGTGTTTTCGGCGCAAAATGTTTTATTAAAAACACATATGATAATTTGGACAAGTTTGATCCGAGATCGGATGAGGGGATATTTGTTGGGTATTCCTCACGTAGCAAAGCCTACCGGATATACAACAAAAGATCCTCTACGATCGAGGAATCACTTCATGTCTCTTTTAATGAGAATTTTACTACTTCTAGAATTTCAAATGATAATGATTCTATGGATGTTTTATGTGATTCGTTTGAAAATTCTAAGACTATTGATTCAATTGATTCTATTGAGACTAACCCGACTAATGAAGTTGTTGAGAATGTGCCTAGTGATCAAGGTATTCCCAAGCGGCTTCATACCGTACGCGACCATCCCCATGAGCACGTCATTGGCAATATTAATGATAGTGTCAAGACGAGATCTCAAGTCCACCACTTCGCCAATTGTGCCTTTGCCTCATCGATAGAGCCAAAGAATATAGTTGAAGCTTGCGAAGATAGTGCTTGGATCCTTGCCATGGAGGAGAAACTCATTCAATTCGAGAGGAATGAGGTATGGGAGCTTGTTCCTTTGCCATCGAAGAACCACACCGTCATAGGGACAAAGTGGATCTTCAAGAACAAAACCGACGAAAATCAAGTCGTCGTCCGGAACAAAGCTCGGTTAGTTGCTCAAGGCTATCGCCAAGAGGAAGGTATCGATTTCGAAGAATCCTTCGCTCCGGTAGCTAGATTAGAATCAATTAGACTTTTATTGTCTTATGCATGCCATAAAAATTTTAAGTTATTTCAAATGGATGTTAAAAGTGCATTTTTAAACGGAGATGTTGTTGAGGAAGTTTATGTTTCTCAACCTCCGGGCTTCATAAATGAAAAATTTCCAAATCATGTTTTTAAACTAAAGAAAGCTCTTTATGGTTTGAGACAAGCTCCTCGAGCTTGGTATGATCGCCTAAAGAATTTTCTTTTGGATTTGAATTTTAAAATGGGCGAAGCCGATTCTACACTTTTTGTTAAGCATGCGAATAATGATATTTTATTAGTTCAAATTTATGTTGATGATATCATTTTCGGTGCTACTAACTTCACTCTTTGCGAAGAGTTTTCTAATGTTATGAAGGAACAATTTGAGATGAGCCACATGGGCGAACTCAAATATTTCTTAGGTCTCCAAATTCGCCAATTGAACGATGCAATCTTCATCCACCAAACGAAGTATACGGTGGAGTTGCTTAAGCGATTTGGAATGGAAAGTGCTTCCGGGAAAAAGACTCCAATGAGCACGACTACGCATCTTGACAAGGATACGGGCGGTAAGGATGTAGACATTCGTCTATATCGAGGTATGATAGGTAGCTTACTTTATCTTACCGTAAGTAGGCCCGATATTATGTTTGCCGTATGCATATGTGCTCGTTATCAGTCTCAACCTAAGGAGTCTCACTTAGTAGCGGTAAAACGTATTTTCCGTTATCTAAGTTATACACTTGATTTTGGATTACTTTATCCAAAATCTTGCACGTATGAGTTAGTCTCATACATTGATGCCGATTATGCGGGATGCAAATCCGACAGGAAAATTACTAGTGGCACTTGCCATTTTCTAGGAAATTCTCTTGTCTCTTGGTTTTCCAAGAAGCAAAATTCCGTATCACTTTCAACCACCGAGGCGGAATATATTGCCACCGGTGCCGCTTGTGCCCAGGTTCTTTGGATGAGACACACTTTGAAGGATTTTGGTATTCACTGTGATACTAGCCCTATCATGGTGGATAACCAAAGTGCTATCTGTCTTTCAAAGAATCCGGTGCACCATTCCCGATCAAAACACATAGATGTCCGACACCATTTCTTAGATGATCATGTTGCTAAAAAGGACATCATTTTAGTGTACGTTGAAACCCAAAAGCAAATCGCCGATATTTTCACGAAACCCCTAAAGGAGGACTCCTTTGTGCGGTTGCGTCGAGAATTGGGGATTATGGGTGAATCCGAGATATAGGATTCATATTTCATTCAACTATCTTGCATGCTATTATATTTTGTGATATTTCGTTCATGCTAGATTTATTGAATTTTTGGGAATTTTATGTGATATGTTTGAATTTATGATCGAATTCGTATTTCAATGTCGTATTTAAGATTTCGACGTTTTATGGGGTAATTTAGATGACTAATGAGAGTGTTAAGATGTTTCATCCAAGTGGTTTGTGAAGAGAAATCAATTATCAATTTTTGGACTCTTCTAGTCGGTTTCAGTTCCTTTGTCAACCGACTAGATGCTCATCTAGTCGGTCAGCAAGTGAACTCAGACCGACTAGATCAAGCTTCTATCTAACTCTTATCATTTTCTTTCTTTAGTCGGTCACAGTACACTTACCGACCGACTAGATTGAAAACTAGTCGGTCAGTGAATATACTGCGACCGACTAAATCTAGCCCTAAAAATCCATGTTTGCCTCTGTTTCGACTTAGTCGGTTCAAGCTCATTGACCGATCGACTAGATCGTAATCTAGTCGGTCAGTGCTTGAACTGTGACCGACTAAGTAGGTTAGGGCATTTGTGTCTTTTCCAGATCTCGACCGACTTAAAACGATTTCATCCGACTAATCTTAGTTTTAGTCGGTATTCATCTCCTCTCCAGCCCGCAAAAACCCCAAAACCCTCTCGAACCCGTTCGTCTTCCGTCGTTTTCCGGCCAGATCTCCGGCCATCCCCGCCGTCCGCCGCCGTCGACTCCTCCTCCTAGGTAAAACCCCCTCTCCTAGGTCTCGATTCATACTCTAGGGTTTGTTTTATATCTCATCTAGCTCCTAGGGTTTCAAAGTTCTTCTAGGGCTTGTTTATTTCGAGTTTGCTGTAGGAATCTAGGGTTTCAACTAGGGTATTTGATCTTCCGTCATCATTAGCTTGTACTCGTCGTGCCACGACCATGGCAAAGACGAGGATTCCTATCACCTCTTCTGGGGCTTCTCCCATGACTATAGAGCAACCTACCGCTAGGAATCCATCTAAACCCAAGAGTCGTGCCACGTCTACCCAAGCTTCTCCATCTTCGCCTCCTCCTAAGAAGCCGAGGACGGCGACGATAAAACCCAGAAAATCTAAGACCAAAAAGCCCATTCTCCACACACCTTCTACTCCTCCCGATTCCGACACTGAGTTTGTGCCTGAGGATGAGCCTAGCCCTAGGGAACCCACTCCTCCACTTCGTCCTACGACTCGCCAGCCAAAGGGAAAGGGCCCAATACCAGAGGGGGGTGTTGACATATCGTTGTGTCGCGATGATCCTCTTTGTCTCGCGGCCTACAACCGTATTGAACACTGCCCGATGCTATTGGAGCACTACGTTCAGTTTTCAGATTTCCTTGGCTTAGCTGACCTCCTCTCCTATAGTGGTCTCCTTGATTATCTTCGATACGATCTTAAGGCCAATCCTAAACCATATCCTCGTCTGGTAAAATTGTTCTATGCCAATCATGTTCGAGGCCAGTACGATGCCAGCCACTCCATTAAGACTACTGTCTTGGGAACTCCTATAGTTCCCACGGCAGAAATCTTGGGGGAGATTCTTGGTTGCTCGTCGTGTGGTCTCCTTCCTTCGGACATTTCCGTCGATGATATTTCCTCCTTGGATCAGTCAGTTCTTTCAGATATCTTCCAGGTTATCCCCTCCGCATTCATTGGTGTTCCATCGAAATCTTTCAAGCCGAATGCGTGGGTCCTTAACCTGATCTTGAAGTCATGCCTTCTCCCTAAGTATGGATCATCTTCACTTCCATCCCAGCCGTTCTTGAAATTGATCTACGCTCTTTTCTTGGGGTGCGAGATTAATTGGGCTCGCGTGATACTCGATAAGATGGACTCTTTCGAGTGTATACGCAAGACCAATAAATCTGCGCATATTCCATACCCTTGTCTGTTGACCCTTGTGTTTCGTCATTTCCGAGTCCCTCTCCCTCCTGACGATGAGCGTCCCTTGGGTACTCCTCTGAACGCGACGGCCGTTAAGAAATCTCTAGCGGCGCTTCGTCACGTGCAGAGGTCTACCGCATCTGCTTCCCAGTCCACTCCCTCAGCTGCTGCTGCCTCCACTCCTCCTGCTACATTGGACGATGTCGTACGCATTCTTCGTCAGCACGAGTCACGTTTGGCTCGTACCGAGGAGGTCGTCTGTCGTATGGCTCGTACGATGGGCGTTGAGCTTCCTCCTTCCGTGTCTGAGGACGAGGAGATGGACGATGAGGAGCTTGACGAGCTTGTCTCTTCCTTAGCCCGTGGCGATGAGGCCACTGCTGCTGCTGCTGCTACCACTTCAGCTCCTGGAGTTGGCACCACTTCCGGTGCTCCAGAGACTTCTGCTTCAGCACTTCAGACTTCCGAGCCTGCTGCTGTTGAGACCCCTGCTGTTGCCACTCCTGCTGTTGAGCCCGTTGTTTCCACACCTACCCCGACGATCCCGTCTGTTGAGACGCCTCTCCTCCCTGCAGAGCCTGAGTCCACTCCGTCGACTGGACCCACGGACACTGCAGATCCAGCCACTTCCTCGTGATTTTCAGTTTCGAGGACTCTCCACTACGCTTTGGATGATATATCTTAGTGAGAGTATTTTGGGTTTGGATGGGGTTTGAGAGTTGTTTTGATGTATTTTTGCGTTTTCTGGATGTCGGTGTTGGATATTTTGATGTACTTTGGATGATGTTGATGTTGATATTATATTTTGATGTCGATGATGATGTTGTATCAATGTTGTTATGATGGGTATGTTGCATTTGATGTATCGATATCTTTTTGGATGTACTCATGGTATTTTCATATATATATACATCGTCGTTCTCTTTGTCTACATGGTATGAAATGAGATTTCTTCGTTCAACGCTTATGAAATGTGATTTCTTCGTTCATCGATGTAATTGTTGTGATATTAATTTCGTCATGCACATTAATTCTCATTCAATGTCCATGCTATGTAAAATCGTCGCTCGACGATTGAAAAACTTGGTTAAATAGATTATATTTCTATATTTGTATAGAATTTTTTTCCATGCACAAATTTAACCAAGAATATTGAATATTGGAGAGTATGTTTCATTATTCATTAAATGAAAAATTACCAAATATTTTTTGATGAGTTTGATTATCGTTTTCTTTTTTGATAATGGACAATTTGGCACACCTTGATTTGATTTTATCATTTTTCCCTTGGTGTCAATTTGTTCCATCATCATTGTCTACGACTCCCGATGTTGGATTTTCCATTTCCTAGTTGTTGTCGTTGTATGCCCCCCATTTTTGGGATAATGCCAAAGGGGGAGAGATAATGATAATAAATAGCGCAAATGAAAATTTAACTCAATTTCCAAGAATCTAGTTTGATATGTTAGATTCAGGGGGAGTTAAGATATATATAAGGATTTTCAAAATCCGATATTTCGAAAATCGATTCTCTTTATTTACCTTACTCATCTGATTGATGCAATTCATATATATTCATTTTGGAATTAACGTGTCATCAATGCAGGGGGAGTAAGTATTTTGCATTTGAATCATTATTTTTGATTATTATTTATGTTGGTTTGTCATCCCCAAAAAGGGGGAGAATGTTGAATATTGGACTCCCCGGATTTGGTTTTGATGATGAGCAAACATAAATAATCCATGAACTAACAATTTGTGAGCGCAGTATTGGAGATCGTCGCCAAATTCACGAGAACATTCAAAGCGACATCTCAACACTTCCCAAAGCTCGTATTCATGCCTAAAGCTTCGATGAAGCTCTTGCGCCGTTTTGGAAGTTATGGAGAATCAATCGAAGCTCTCGAAGACCGTTTATTAAGATTTTATTTATAGTCTTTTTAGCTTCGATATATAGAATGTTAAGCCTTGAGTATATCTTACCATTCTAACTTCATAACGCTCATATCGTAGCTCTAGGATCTTAGTACAAGTTCATTCTAACTTCCTCGAAGCGTCGCGCTTCGATTCGGACTTGTTTGTGCATGTTAGTTGGTACAAAAAGAAGTACTGACCGACTAGATGGTGATCTAGTCGGTCGGCAACTCTTCTTGGACCGACTAGTTTGATTCCTTAATTTCTTGGACTTTACTGTTTACAGTTAGTCGGTCTACGTTGACTCACCGACCGACTAGTTTGTGAACTAGTCGGTCAGTGATGCTTCTTTGACCGACTAGTTGTGACTTACTGTTCATGCTAAATTTCTCCTAAGCTACTGTTTATCGTTAGTCGGTCTAAGAACTTTTGGTGACCGACTAGTTGACAATCTAGTCGGTCAACTTTTGTTCTTGGACCGACTAAGTCAACTTGTGTTCAGACTATTTCATTTTGCCTCTTAGTCGGTCTACGTTCACTGACTGACCGACTAGTTGTGAAACTAGTCGGTCAGAAAGTCTTCTTGGACCGACTAGATTTCTAGGTCTGAAATTCTCTTTCTTCTCAGTTCCTCTCTTAGTCGGTCCACGCTGTTTGGCTGACCGACTAGTTGTTGAACTAGTCGGTCAGTGATTGTTCTTTGACCGACTAATTCTCCCAGATTTCTATCCGTTGGAGAATGACCTAAGTTGTTTTTTATGGGACCCTATAAATACGAACCTAGGTCATTTCTATCTAGGTTAGAGCTTCCATTCAGAGATTCATTGAGATCAAAAGAGATAGCCATTCTCACTCAAATCTAAAGCTCTCTTCCTCACAAGAAACCCATTCTCTCACTATTCTAGATCTAGAATCCATTTTGAGAGAAGCTTGTTCTTGGTGAGCTCTTCAAGCTATTGCTTGATCCAAGTCTCCAAATCATCCCTAGGCACCGATTGCTGGTCATTTCCTTGGTGCTAGGTCTTGGTGACTTCATCTTCCTCAAATCCTTCATTTCACCTATTGGGTAAGAAAAACTCAAGGTATAGGATTTTGTGGTAAGTTTGCTTATTTCAATATAACTCATTTATATTGCTTGTTGATTCTCTCGGTTGTGAGAGAAGGTTGTGATCCCGGGTTGTGGGATTCACTATTGCCGTTGTTGTATGATTTGATCGTGTGAAGATTTTTCACAAGATATTCATAGTGGAAATCTTGAGTTACGGTTTCTAACTCAAGTATCCGGAGGGGATCCGGGTGGTTGGGACGTAGGATCACCGGGAACAAGTCGGGGAGACTTGGGTGGATCCGAACCCATTAACATCATTTGTTTGCATTGTTAATTTTGTTGTTGTCATTCAATTTAAGCTTCCGCAAATTGATTTGGTAGTTGTTTGCAATTTAATTTGGAATTATACTCCTTATTATTTTAAAGTACTATTCACCCCCCCCCCCCCCCTCTAGTACTTGTGCAGTAGCTGGTAGGGCATTACAATGAACTGCTCAATCCGAGCCATCCCCGTATCCGCCTTCTCTTCTAGTTTGTGTATGCTCGGTCCGAGCATCTGTACTGCTCGATCGAGCAGCCTGTGAAATCTTCTCCTGAGGCTGCTGAGCTGCTCTCTCCTCCTGCTCTCTCTCCTCCACTCCTCCCTAGGATCCCAAAATATGGCAAAATCATGTGGGGCTTCACCAATGAGCTCACGGGCATGTCGGATGTGTCCATACCGAAGTGGTGTCCCAAATCGTTCCAAAATCCCTAAAAACTCATAAAACACTACGAAACTCGAATATAACGTCAGAAACGCGATATCGTAGTAAAATATGGGATTTGGATGCGAAAACGACATGGAATGCAATGAAATATGATATGAAAATGGTAGAAAATATGGACACATCAAAATCCCCCAAACTTACCTCTTATTCGTCCTCGAGGAAGACGAATACTAGGTACACCGGCAGGAAAACAAAAAGAAATAAGAAATAAAAATAAGAAAAGGACGGAATGAAAGTGAATGGAGGGTGCTAAGGATGATCGGTCAGATCTCAGGCCTAAATAGTATATCACAATGCCCTGAATAATAATAATACATGCTAATGGCAATTTCACGTTTTACAAATCGTATGACTAGCATGCAATACAGACAAAAGATAGGGATCTACTGAAATAACGCCATCAATTCATATCAATCTTATGCAATCCCTAGAGTCTAGTATAAAGAAGTTGGCAATGCCCTTTTCAATCACAGATACACAATGAGCATATAGAAATCACACAACATGCAATAGGGAATAGAAAAACTCATGCCATTCAGTTATTTATTTCGATTCATGAAAAATCTCCAAAAACTAAAGCATTTCGTAAAGTTTAAGCATTATTAAATCTCCCCGTTATGCACCGTCTCCACTCTACTGTCATGCTCACTCATGTGATCAGTTGGTTTACCCCCAAGCTTAGCTTGAGGCGTCGCATCTAGGAATATGATATGAAATTTTTCTTTTTCTTCCCAGTATAAGTGATAGCTTCTAATGAAAAAATACAAAACAATATTTATTTATTTTATTTCTTTTTCTTTTCTTTTTCACATATGAATATATACACATTTTTTTTCATTTAGAAGCTATACTTTTTCTTTTTGGGTTTGGGAAGTGAGATGCGGTAAAGATAGCTGTGGGGTGTGACCAACTGATATGTAAAGAAATATATAGATATGTGGAGAAGGAAAACAGTATATCTCTCGGTTCACTCATAAGAGGTGCACAACGGTTTGATAAAATAATACCCTAACTAAACTCATAAATAGCATGGATATTTTCATTCCTCTAGATGAATACTGAAAAGGCATGCAGTAATAAGCACAATAACAGTAGGCATGCAAACAGAAGTGAATGAGACAAAAACAGATGCTCCAAGTGTTCTAGTAATGCGTGAACCTAGGTGCATTACCCAACATAGTGCATACTAGATACTAATTCATGCATTTGATTTTCAATTCATTTAAGCATTAAATCAGATAGATCAGCAAAAGAAATGCACTCATATAGATAGTAAAACTGAAATTATCCTAATAGGATGTCAACAGATAGCAAGCATCGTGAATAACTACTAAGACTACGAGAGATATCATCATGCGGACCATCCTTAGCATAAAAAGATAAAAAGGCGGAGAAAATAAGAAAATGAAAAAAAAGATGCATGCATGGTAAAAAGCAGAAAACATGATGCAGAATGAGAAAAAATAAAAAGACGTGGAAAAGTGGTGAAAAAATAAAAACTGAAATAAGGAGTAAAATGTAAAAGGAAAAGTGAAAAAATAAAGCGATAGCGCTCATCCCCCAAGCTAAACCTAGAAGTGTCCTCACTGCTAAGAAAACGCTAGTAGGCGGGAGATGATGCTAAAAGGGGTGGGGTGGGCGAGGGAAGGAAAAAAAATAAAAACTGTGCAAAAAGATAATAAAAAACAGAAGCATGACATGATGCAATGCTAAATGAAAATGATGCATGAGTGGGTGTGTCCTCCCCCAAGCTATGTAAGTGCAAGGCCCCGAACAGGCAGATGTGAACAAAAATAAGTGATGGAGGCAAAAAAAGGTAAGGACAACATCAAGCAGAGGCACCACCCTCTAGGGGTGGTGATGGATCCCTCTGCTGTGGACCAGGAGTAGTGGGTGGGTCTGGCTGGAACTCGTGAGGTGGGTTAGTGGTGAGATCAATGGTGGCAGTGGAGGGCTCAGCTAAATATAACACCAGGGCAGACAGGAGAACTACTGTGACGGCCAACTCAGAAGTGGAAGAAGCAGGCTCTGCAGAAGCCTAAGGAAGTGGAGCACTGAGTGGTGCAGTGGAAGTCACAATTGCTGGCCTGAGTGGTGGAGCATGTCAAGGATCACTGGAGGTGGTCTACGTGTCCTGAGGAGATCTATGATGGATGCCAAGCCCGACCCGACTCTCGAGTGGTGTGTCGTCATGGAGCGTACAAAGTCGTCGAAATCTCTCTATAGGATAGAAGTCGACTCCTCTAACATTGTCAGGTGACCGTCTGTAGTACGTGAGTCGGGTGGAGGGCAGGGAATGTGACGGTAAGTCACCACTCTCGTGAAACGCTCACGTGTAGCTGAGTCACGGTGCCTAGGGTGGAATGTCGGAGAGGGTGAACTCGAAGGGAACTCAGAAACAGCTGAAGAAAGAGCAGTCGTCGACACAGAAGTGTGGACAGACGTCGAGACGCTCTCAGTAAAGATGGCTGATGATGATGACGAAGAGGTGCCGGAGATGGGAATGTGGTGACCTAAAGAGATAAGAAGTGAAGCTATGAGGTCACTGAGAGGTGGAAGAGTAGGGGCAGGGTCGTGCTCTTGAAAGTCATGATCTGTGATATCAGGAGCAGACTGTATATAGGTGCCCTCCGGTGCAGAGATGGTGGAGAGAGAAATCTGAGTCTCGGAGCAAAGAGGTAGAGACAGTCCCCGAAGACTCGACTGTGGTGGAAACGGTGGATACAATGGTGGTATAAGAAACGACTCCAGAGGATGATGGGTGTGGAAGTAGTAGGTGTAAGAGTTGTGGTGGAGGGGGTGGTAGTGGTGGTGGTGGTGCTGGTGGTGCTGGTGAGTCGTGCACGATGCTGGGGTCTGGAGGAAGAGGCGCCTGTAGTGGGCCTCTTCCCCCGGGTGGGTGGGGTGGTGGAGCCTCGCGTGCGAACCATCGTATCGATGGTAATGTGAAGCTAGGGTATAAGAAAGATATAAAGGGAAGAGTCTACCGAATATGCGAGCGATGCGAGTGCCAAAGTATCCCCCAAGCTAGTCCTGGCTGCAGCTGCTGACGTAGGCAACGAATACCGGCAATAGAAACGATCAAAACGTCAGAATAAGTCTTTAAAAATGGGGACATGTTGATTTTTAGGTGCTCGACCGAGCAGTGTTACTGCTCGGTCCGAGCTGTGCTACTCGGGGGTAAGTGCTGACTGAGCACTAGTGTGCTCGGTCAGTTGCCCGTGCGGAAACAGCTGTGCCCTAGGGCACAGCCGATCGGAAGTGGGGGGGCTTTTGACGATCAGATGAGAGGGGGTGGGGGGAAATGACGTAGGGAGGTGGGGCGGTTTCGGGGTGGACGGATGGGCGGCGCCTTCGGCGGCGGTGGCGTCGTCGACGGTGCTGTCGAATAGAGAGGGGGACGGGGGAGAAAGAGAGGGCGGGCGGAGAGATAGAGAGAGAGAAAGAGAAGGGGGCTGACCGAAGATCGGTGGCGGGGTGGGTGGTGCAAGCGGTGAACGACGGCAGAGGACGACGGTGACAGGGGAGGGGTGAAAAAATAGGGGGTGAGGGAGAGCTCGGGTGAGGGAAAAAAAATTTTGGGTTAAAATTTTCAGTTTAGGGTAATTTGAAAACGGGTTTGGGTTTAAAAACCTAACTCGTTTGGGGTGGGACCCACGAGATAGGATAAAACGACTCGGTCCGCGCAGCGTAGCTGCTCGACCGAGTCAACCATGCTGAGAAGTTTTTAATAAATTGAGTTGTAAGATACTCACTTGTCTGCTCGAACGAGCAGCATGCTGCTCGGTGGGCCACCTTCTGCTCGGGTCGAGCCAATACCACTCGGGCCGTGTAGGCAGAGTGATGAATTCTCCATTTTTCCAAAAGCCTGTGTAATCTGATCGAGCAGCTGACTGCTCGGTCGAGTAGATGTCTGCTCAGACCGAGCAGGAGGCTGCTCGGGCCGTGTATATGAAGCGATAATTTGTTCTCGTCTTTGTTGCTGAGCTGCTCGACCGAGCAGTGTAGCTGCTCGGTCGAGTCAGCTGTGTCTCCTTTTTCCTCATTTTTCCTTCGTTTTCTTCTCAAATTTGATTCTCTCCTCCAGCTCTCTTCCATTTAAGATGTTGATCTGCATGCCCCCTCATGTCCTACCTGCACAAAGGAAGGATTCATCAGATTTTTGTGGTTTTATAGTTTTATCTCTAGAATATGAAATAAAAATAAGAAATTCAAAAAGAAAATCCAAAATCTAAGAAATTGAGTTGCCTCCCAATAAGCGCTCGTTTTTAGTCGTGAGCTCGACTCCCTTTGATTTATAAATTATCATTTGGTGCACGTGGAAGAAACGCGTCGTTCTTTCTGACGGTGCAATCCGGTGGTACTTGGTATCCGCCTACTTCCAGACTCTCCTCTGAGTAGCATATGGTCTCCTGTTCTTCATGATTCTGAGAATGATGTAGAAGTTCCTCATCCAATACTCGGATGTATGCGACGACCGCTTTGTGGTAGGTTGGGTCGTCATCATCGTCGATACCTGTTTTCATCGGGTCCTTCATGACCCCCCTCAGAAGTGAAGTCTTCAACGGCTTCATCTTCCAGAAGCTCCAAATAGCTGGCCACTTCCACATGAGCGCGCTCTCTCATCGGCTTCTGTAGCCGGAACTCAGCTACGATATTCCCCACATTAAGAGAGAGGGTCCCTTCTCGTACATCGATCAGAACACCGGCCGTCGCCATGAAGGGGCGGCCGAGTATAAGCTGGGAGCTCCCTCCCTCGGGCATGTCCATGATAACGAAGTCGACGGGAACATATAACCCTGGGGGTATCTGAATAATGACTTCCCTTGCTATACCCACCGGGTAGGTAATAGAATTGTCTGCAAGCTGGATGGACATACTTGTCTGCTCTAGTTCACTTTCAGTCTGCAACCTCTTGAAAATAGAAAGGGGCTTAAAACTGATGCTAGCCCCCAGATCAATCAGAGCCCTGCTGATAGGCATCCCTCCAATGGAGCGCAGAACGGTGAAGCTCCCCGAATCCGGTAGCTTTCGAGGGAGATGATTTTTGATAACGGAGGTGGAGTCCTCCTTGAGCTTGATTTCTTCAGTCTTTCTCTTTCCCGTGATTAGATCCTTCAAAAATTTGGCATAAATTGGGATCTCTGTGATAGCGTCCATGAACAGGATATTCAACTGGATTCCCTTCAATAACTCCGTGAACTTGGAGTATTTCTTCTCCATCTTGGCTAGGGCTAGCCTCTGTGGATTTGGAGGGGGAGGTTTGGTAGCTTTATTCTTCGTAACATCAACATAAGGCGGTGTTGTATTAGGCATGATAGGTGGTGCATCCGCCTTCTCCTCAATAATTATAGGCTCTTCAGCAGCCTCTTCTCTATCCCGTCATCAACAGCTTCTTCAACAATAACTTTCTCCTTATCTAACACCGGGATCATGACAGGGTCCGTCACCCGTCCACCACGTGTGGTAACAGAAACCACGGCATTAGCTTGGGCCCTTGGGTTTGTCTCCGACTGTGAGGGCAATCTTCCATGATTCTTCAAGAGCTGGGACATTTGACCCCTTAGTTCATCAAGTGAAGAATTGATACTTTTAAACTGGGTCGAGGTGTCCTGATTGAAATGGGCTTGACCACTCATAAAGGTCTCCAAAGTGGCCTCCAGATTTGATCGCGGCGGGTTTGGCGCATAGCCTTGCTGAGGCGGCCGGTTGAATTGATAACCCGGCGGTCGGTACAGCCCAGCTGGCCTAAATTCGCCCGGCTGCTGATTCTTCTGCTACTGTGGAGGGAGTGGCGGCCTCTGAAATCGTGGAGGTTGCAGCCCTCCACTTGGATTCCCATAAGAGAATCCTGGATGATTCCTAGCAGCTTGATGCTGCCATTGATTCCGTCCCTCTCCTTGGATGTATTGCACAGATTTAGACAATTCGATGCCATCATAGTGTGCCTCACTAGGAATATAGCTCTGAACTGCATACTCCACTACAGGATGATAACCCGATGTGCTGGGTGATGCCGGGATGGAATCCAGGCGCTGTTCAATCCTGGCCACTTGTTTGCATATGGTCTCGATATGAGTGTCCAAGTGGATAGCAGCTTTGACCTCGGGAGTCCGGGTCACAATAGTTCTTTCTTCGCTCCATTGTTGATTGTTGGCCGCCATATACTCCAACAAGTCTATAGCCTCTTCGGGAGACTTATCAAGTAAGGCGCCTTGCGCCGCAGCATTTATGATCATCTTGGTGCTGGACTGGAGCCTGTTATAAAAGCTCTGCACCAAATCCCATGGCTGGATCCCGTGGTGAGGACACTGATGTTGGAGGTCCTTGAACCTCTCCCATGCCTCATAGAGTGATTCCTGTGGGAGCTGCTTGAAGTTTGAGATCGCTCCATGGATCCGCACTGTCTTCGAGGGTGGATAGAACTTATCCACGAAGGCAAGTGCCAGCTTCTCCCAGGTGGTGAAATGATTGGGAGGGTAGGCCCAGAGCCAAAATTAGGCTTTATCCCTCAAAGTGAACGGGAAAAGCCGCAGCTTCACAGCATCATCGTTCACGTCCTTGGCCTTGAACGTGTCACACTTCGCCATGAAGGTGTCAATATGGTGGCATCAAATAGATTAGCCTCGTTTTCAACTCGAAGCTCACCGCCGCCAGTTGCGGTCTATGGATGGAGGAGTTATTTTCAAACGTCGGCTTCATGTGGTCCCTGATGGACCCGGTGCGAAGAGGAGGATGATTGTTGTTATCCGCCATCAGAGCGGAGGGAGATGAACTTCTACTTGAGGCCCTCAAGGCCCTCGCTGTCTTCTCGATCTCGGGATCGAATAATAATTCTCTAGTAGATCCCCCGAAGCGAGTGTTCATGCACCAAAAAAACTCAAACAAATACCATCAGTAGCACCGAAATAAATAAAAGAATAAAAATGGTGGAAAAATGAGAAATGATTAGAGTGCTAGCAAACTTCTCAAAATAAAAATAAACTGAGATAAACACTATTTCCGTCCCCGGCAACGGAGCCAAAAAACTTGACGCACCTGAAACCTACACCTAGATTCCACCTGGCGGTGTCACGATCACCAGGCGTGGTATGGCCCCTAGGTTTCAATTCAGGGCTCAATCCGGAAGCGGACGGTGTCAAGTTGTAGTATAAATGATATCGAATCCCACAGGGACGGTGATATTGTATATGGGTTCTTAGTATACTTCTAAATCTCGAAGTGAGATAGCTATCGGGTTGAAGGAGTTGATTGGGGTGTTGTTGTTGTTTTACTAATAAAAAGGACTAGGGCATTATGGATCATCGCTAAGGTCGTCGGGGATCGACGTTGGAATAGAATCCTTATGTTGCATTAGGGTTAGGGGATTAATCTCCTAATTCGTACCACTCTCGTGGGTTAGAATTGTGAGGTATTTCGGTAGCTCTCATTGACGCAATGGCGGTAGCCGTCAACGTAGCGGTATATTTCGTCGATGGAACCCCTCAAGGCGCGAGCCGGGCATGGTCATGAGCCTTAGTTGGATCCACCGATTTCCCTATTCGAATCCCAAAGATACCCATTAAGCACATCAATTCCACAGACCGTGGGCATGATCTCAGTACGGGTTATCTAGGGATTCGTTATGATCGACCGAAATACTTTCCTAAATCCCTAATTCAACGTAGAGATCCAGATCTACGTCTTTCCCCTAGGATCTTAGGGCTAACCCATCAACCCTAGAAATATCTACTCACACATGGCAATATTCACGAATAAAGACATCATTTTTAGAGACGAAAACATCATAGCAAATCGATGGAATAGAAATAGAAGACTTACAGCAAGAGATAGATAAGAATTGCAATTTATAGATTCGAAGAAAATTCCAGATTCCAAAGCACAAGAATGATAGAGGGCAAAAGTAACAATCTGAAAGTTTCGATTCAATATTCTTCAACAAAGACAAATCTAAAAAAACTAATAATAATTCGCCTCCGCTTCGCTCCCCAAAAACTATTTAAAAACTCTAAAATGAATCTCTCCCTTAATCGAATCCTAGCTCCCAGCCTTTCACTCCTCTGATCGCGCCCAAGCCGCATCATAAAACATTTCCAAAAATGACCCCTGCCACTGTCGACCGAGTAGGCTGCTCGGTCGAGCAATGCGTTGCTCGTTCGATTGCTCGGACCGAGCAGCTATGCTGCTCGACCGAGCTTGACAGGGAATTCGAAATCTCTAAATTCCTCGCTCTACCTGCACGGGCTGAGTCAGCTCTGCTCAGTCCGAGCAGAGCGCTGACTCGACCACTGAATAAATGCTCGGGTCGTGCACCGGATTGCTTCAACTTTGGGTGAAAGGTTGATCGACCGAGCAGATGAACTGCTCGGTCTGAGCCATGATTCGGGTTGAATATTGCGTATTTAACCCCCTAATTAGTCCTATGATGTGCCTATATAATACTTAATTGCTCTCTAATATGTGCGTATTTTGTACACCATTATTTATTAGAGAAATCACATTATTTGTACACAAAACACGAATTATGTTCAGTATTTCTGCATTTTTATATTTTTCTTAGCATCGTCTCGATATCACGATTACAACGACTATTTATTTGTATTTTTCTGAGATCTGTGCTAATTTCTATGAATTTTTGAATGCAGAATACAATTTAAATGGAGAAATACGCACGAAAATACGCAAATACGGCGGAATACGGGACACGTGGCATCATCACGACCGCTCTCGCCTCATCCGACGGCTCACGAGCGCTGCTCAGTATGCAGGCGACGCGGCCTCGTGTGCGCCGCTCAATCGTGATCTGACGGCTACGACTCGAAGAGCAGCAAGCGGCGACGTGGAGCGTTCCTAGCCGTTGGATTACAATCCAACGGTCTGTAAGCAATCAACTTCAGCGATCGAGAGCGGACGGAGCAGCCACGTGGTAGCATCTCGAGCTTCCCCGCTCGAATCGAACGGCCTTAAACGAATCCGCATTCGAAATTGAAAGCGAATCGCAGCGGCGTGAGATCGGCCGTTGGACCGCGATCCAACGGCCAAGAATCACCCCGCAAATTTGCAAGCGCAGCCGCCTCCGCTTGGCGACGTGGCACGATCGTCGATCGTTCGATCAGACGGTCAGGGTTCATCCCGATTCGAATACGGAGATAACGAAGCGGGTTTCGACCCGTTATACCCCCAAACCCGCAATGCTATTATATAAGCGTATTTCTAGGGTTTTTGGGGGTATTCTGGCGTATTTTGGGACTTTTGGAGCGGCTACTGTGCGTAATTCTCCAGGAGAAAATTCTGAAAATTTCCAGAGGCTATTTTTCCTATTCTCAGAGAGTTTTGGGTTCTAAAGTGGAGATTTGGTGACAATTTCTTGAACTTATACCCCGTATTTGGTGTATTTCTTTGTATTTTGCTACCTAAACGATGTATTTTGCTATCAAATCTGATTCTTATTGCACCATGCGTGGCTAATCTCTTTGTGCTATAGTTGTGATGTAGTTAGGAGTATGTAGTTGCTAAATTTCATGTCTTTAGCCTTATTATCATGTCTAAATTGCTAGTAATGTTGATTTCTACAACGTATTTGATGGGTATTTGCTTATTATCGATATTGTTGATGTGCCCTATGGCTAGGCCCTGACAATACTAGCCAATTTGTGTTCTCTAATCTGAACTTATCGCTGCAATTATTGTTTAATGTGATCAACATTGCTAGTAATACGTTTAAGGCTATTTTGACTAGTTTTCATCGATTTATCTTCTGACGCCTTCACACCTTGACCGGGTGAAGCGTTGTGTGATATTAAAAGACATGAAATTTCAGCGACTATAAACTCCTAATGAACTCACAACCGTAGCATACTTGTCTCATCGAATACCAAACTTTCATGATACCGTAATACTTTTAGGAACCACTTTCTTTGCTACAAATCCTTACACTATTCTTCACCTTCACAAATGTGGTTGTTTTCTTAACCATATATTTTATTTGATTAGTTGAATTTGTGTTATCTCAGGTCGACTTGTCCCGAGGATTCGACTCTGGACTCTCCAGGTACTACTTGCACGATCTCCTGCGCTTGGGAGTAAAGCTCACATTGTTTTGAGAGAGGCAAGTTTTTGGCGCCGTTGCCGAGGACAACGGTATTTTTGATCCACATTTTCAGCTTTTCAGAGGAGTACTCAGTGAGATCCTTCCACTTTATAGCTTAGTTTTATTATTGAAAACAAAAAAAATATCTCTTTGCTAGTTTATGTGGCATAGGACCTCCACTTCACACAGATTGATAAGAATTGAAAACATGGCTAATAATAACGAACAACCTCTTGTACACCCACAAGAACTACCATTGAGTGCTACTTATATGCCCACTAGAGTTGCGTCTGAATCTTGCATTGTGTTACCTGAGGGTGCTCATTCTTTTTCGCTTAAAGCCGGGGTGATCCAGATCCTTCCCTCTTACCATGGAGAGGATAGGGAAAATCCTTACGTGCATATTAAAACGTTTGAAGAAGCATGCTCTACACAGTTGGATGGAAAAGTTAGTAATGATGTTGTTTATCTTAAACTTTTTCCATTCTCATTGAAAGACAAGGCAACGAATTGGTTCAATGCGTTGCCTCCTAGATCTATTACTTCTTGGCTAACAATGCAAACTGAGTTTCTAAAAAAATTCTTTTCTTTGGCCAGGACTCAAGCTTTAAAGAGTCATATCATGTCTTTTTCGCAGAAGGAAACTGAAGCATACAATCAAACGTTGGAAAGATTTAAGGAGCTTCTGTTGGCGTGCCCACATCACGGTTTTGACAAGGGACGCACCATTGGATTCTTTTACGATGGATCGCAGCCAAATACAAAGCAATATGTAGAGATGATGTGCAATGGAGCTTTCTTTGAGAAGACCCCGACGGAGGCTTGGGCATATTTGGAGAACATTGCAGAGAATGCAAGAAGATGGGAGCCACCTTCAGAATTTGACAGGTCCATGTCTACACATCAAACAAAAGGTGGCTTGCAGGCTTTGAAGCCTGAAGATGCATTGATGGCACAAGTGGAGGCATTGGTGATGCAAAAGCTACAAAATATTGATCTCAGAGCAGCAACGGCAGTCACATCAGAGCCATACTGCATCATATGTGAGAAGCCAGTTCACGATACTACCGTCTGCCCACTGATCCCAGCAATTAAAGAATTGGGCAGATATCCAGAATCAGAGGTGAATTGGGTGGCAAATCAAGGTTACAATGCAAATTGGAAGAACCAATCAAACCAAGGAGGTGCTTCATATCAGCAGAAGCAGCAGACATCCACTCCATATTACCATCCCAACCACTCCAACTATCAAGGAAAAAGGGAGCAGAACAATGAAATTCAGAGTCTCACTGCTGCAGTTCAACAGATGGCCCAGATGCAACAACAGCTAACTGAGAATTTTTCGAGATTTATAGGATCACAAGACAAAGGTAAATTACCTGCTCAGTGACGTGCGTTTATATTTCATATATTCACGCACGTTTTCTTTTGTGTTTCTCCGTGTTTTTCCGCCGTCTCTTATTCGTTTTCGTATATTTTCCCGTTTTCTTTCACTTTTCTTTGTTTATCCATGATCGCAGGGGTTCGACCACGTAGGGGACGTTTAACGATGATATCCCAAGTCCCCGGAGCAACGGGAGAAGTCACGCGTGATCCAGGGGGTCAAACGTCGAAGATTTCATCTTTCAGCCCCTCACCCGGTCGGTTGGTCATCTTCAACCGATCGGGTGATGCACGCGTGCACCACCCGGTCTCTGCCGCAGCTCACAAAGAAATCACCCGACCGGTTCATAGACCGGTTCTGCGGGCGGCTGTTCTCTGGTTTTTCGAGCAGAATTCCAACCGATCGGGTGACTCTCACCCGATCGGTTCATCTGTAGCTGAAGAAGAAGAGCTGAAGACACGGACGTCGAACCGATCGATTCACCCGACTACTCCAAGATCCAACCGGTCGCTCAAGAACTCACACGACCGGTTCATGAGATCGGGTGAAAACTCGCTGTTTTCCGTTATTTATTTGTAACGGATCAACCGATCGGTTGACTTGTCAACCGATCGGTTGATGCGAAGTTCTATATATAGAACCCCTAGGGTTCCAGAAACGGGAGTTGCTGTTTTTCAACTGTTTTATTTCCTTGTGACGGCTGTAATTGTTACTCTTTAGTAAGTTTTCAGATCTTTCTAAAATTTTAGTATTGTCTTTATTACTCTATTACTTCCGCATTGCAATTGTCCGATTATGATTTCAACGGTTAAATTTCATTTAGATTGCTTTTTCATGAATTTTTGTGAGTAGTTCCCAAATCTGGGATTTTGGTGGAAACCCCTTCGGGGGCTCTTCCCGATGCGTCCATAGGGTTAGGAAATCGATAGGGAGTAGGAATCTAACGGTTACGCGGGGTGTTTCATTGTCATTGGTGGGAAAAAGACCACCTTTGACCGTCGGGCCAAGGGGGAATAAACTTGGCGGTTGACTCCCTAGCCATAGCTCACGCCCTTAGCATAGACGCCGAATCCTAGCACGCGGGAGCGGCAGGATGAGACGTTGGGAGATATCGTTGCGGGCTTAGTGCTCCCGGGATCGATCAGTGTTAATGGACACGGGAGTGCCCACTGATCGAATCCGGGAAGTCCGGTGTATCATCCTGGGCACCGACCGGAATATCGGGCCCATGGGACGCCGGTACCACTTTCAGAGGCAACGTCTCACCATTAGACCCTAATCCCGATCGCTACCCATACCCGAAGGCCGTATCGGCGAGAGTCTCTCGTCGGGTTGGAAACCAAAGTCCCGGGTTTACCTTCTTTTCGTTCACACCCTTTTATTTTCTTTCGTGACAACCATCTACCGATTCGGGCTAGCTCGCCCCTCGGGGTGATTTAGGTCCTACCTGACCCAAGCACAACCTCGCCTCCCTGAGTTCGATATTCCCGCACCCTACACTAACCGTGAAACTTGCGGTAAACGACACCGCGCCGCCGCGACGCAAGCGGGGCACCGGTCAAGTTTATGGCGCCGCTGTCGGGGAGGCAACGTGCTTGTTATTTTAGGATCTCTTGAACCCTCGTGTCTAGCTCACATCCCTACCTCGCGATAATTTTTGCATTCTCCTTTTTCTTTTTCTTTTTGTTCTTCCTTATTTTTATTTCTTATTTTATCTGTTTCTTTCCTACTTGTCGCTTCACGGGTGTTTGTTGTTTTTCATGCGCAGGAGTTCAAGGAGTCTTGATGACTTGATTCCCCTCGATCTAGAGATTAACGCCACCCTTAGGCGTTTGGCCGCCGAGAAGCGAAGAAGAGAAGATCCTGAATCCATGGAGGAGAACACCCCGCCTCAAAAGTCTCTGCTGGAGTACTCGATGCCATCCATCGAGTCTACTTCCGCCATCCGTCCTCCAGCTATTGCGGCTCAAAGCTTTGAGCTGAAGCCGTCTCTAGTGACATGGATCCAGCAGGATCAGTTTGCGGGTGCACCCATGGAGAGCCCGATCGAGCACCTAGACTCCTTCTTGGAGAAGTGTGACACCTTCCGGATTAATGGTGTCACGACAGAGGCTATCCGTCTGAAGCTGTTCCCCTTCTCTTTGCGAGATAAAGCCAAGCAATGGCTAAGGGGGAAGGACCCCAACACTTTCAACACCTGGGAGAAGCTCTCCAACGCTTTTCTGACAAAGTTCTTTCCTCCGGGGAAGACCATGAAGTTGAGGAGTGAGATCTCCTCCTTCTCCCAGGCCAGCCACGAGTCCTTGCATGAAGCTTGGACGAGATATAAAGAGATGCAAAGAAGATGCCCTCACCATGAGCTTTCGAAGTGGCAGATTATTAACCTGTTCTACAATGGGTTGAGGGATGACCTGAAATCTTCTATGGACGCCGCGGCTGGGGGTTCCTTCATGTCTAGAAGTGAGGAGGATGCCGGGCATCTTCTGGAAAATATGGCATCCAACAATGAGCGGTGGTGTGACGAGAGAGCCACACCAAGATCCGGGGGTATACACAGAGTCGAGGACGTCGACAAACTTTCAAGCAAGTTTGACTTGCTTTCGACCCAGATCTCCACACTAATGGTAGGATCCGGTGGGGCCGGTACACAGCAAATTTCTGCGGCAGAGTCCGAATTCTTTGGGGAATTCGACGGTGGTGACATCTCGCCACCGTTGGATCAGGCGAGCGCACTATTTTACAACCCTACGGGAAATGCGCCGTATCCGCCAAGGACAAATTCCAACCCGGCCTACTCTCCAAACAACCGGAACCACCCGAACTTCAGTTACCGGCCACCATTTCAGCCCTCACCGCCTCAGCAGCGGCAGCAACAAACTTATCAGCCGGCTAGGCCACAGCAGCAACCATTTCAGCAACAATCTTACGCCCCCAGGAATCAGAAGCCGTTCCAGCAGCAACAGCAGTATGGCCAACAGAGGGCCATCTCTCCGGTTGAGTCTCTCTTGACTCAATATATTACCAACCAGGAGAGGATCAACCAAAAGCTGGAAATGGGTCAGCGGACCCTCACGGACCAAGTAACCCAGCTGGGGTTACAAGTGGCGAACCTTGCAAGGTCACAAAACCAATTACCGCCACAACCGGAGGTGAACCCGAGGGGAGCAACCCAAACATCGGCACTCGTGCACGAGCACGCAAATGTGTCCGCTATCGTTCTGAGAAGCGGGACACAAATTCCTACTAGAGTGCCCCCTAGCAACCCGGAAGCACCATTGGTCGTTGAGAAACCGATCGAAAAATCAAACGACACCGGTGCTTCGTCATCAAATCCTATGACTCCGGAGGGAGTCTCTGAAGAAGAGAAGGAGAAGAGGGGGGAAGAGAGCCCTAAAGTGTATAAACCCGTTGTGCCATTTCCACAACGGTTGGCTCAGGCAAAAATTGAAGAGAAATATGGCAAGTTCTTCGCCATGGTCAAGGACCTGAGTTTGCAGATCCCCTTCCTAGAAGCAATCGAAACAATCCCCTCCTATGCAAAATTCTTGAAAGATTTGGTGACTAGAGGGTCTAGAAAAGAGAAAGTAGTGTTGACGGCGGAGTGTAGCGCTCTTATCCAGAGGGCAAATCCGCCGAAACTTAAAGACCCGGGGAGCTTCTCTATTCCTTGCACGATCGGGGCAGTGAAGATTCATCGCGCACTCGTCGATCTCAGAGCGAGTGTTAGTTTGATGCCCTTGTCAATGTACAGAAGGATAGGGATGGGCGATTTGGAGCCCACCGGTATGACCCTACAACTAGCTGACCGATCGGTCAAGTATCCGGTGGGAGTTGTGGATGACCTTCCCGTGAATGTGAGAGGGGTGCATGTGCCTGTGGTCTTTGTAGTCATGGACATTCCCGAAGACGCACACACCCCTATTATCCTGGGACGGCCTTTCATGGCAACTGCTGGCGTTCTAATAGATGTGAAGAACGGAAAACTATCTTTGAACGTCAGCGGAGAGAAAGTTGAGTTTGATCTGGGATTATCCATGAAGCACCCCGATCCCCCTGATGACCCTGGATGCAATTTGCTTGAGATAGAAGAAGAAAAAGCTGTAGAGGAGAGCTCCTGGGAGATTCTCCTGAGAAACCCCCCCGATGACTTGAGGGATTCAGAAGATGGAGACGGCCCCGAAGACAAAGAAGCTGCTGGAAAACCGAGTGCAGCAAGAACGACCCCTCCCGGGTTCCCCAAGACTCCTCCTACGAGGAGAACAGGGAAAGAGCCCATGGACCTCACTAAAGACGAGGTCCGGATCCTGAAGAAGATGGCGGGAAGCGCCAACACCAAGGAAAAGCCCCCGGATCCCAAGAACAAGGGGAGGGTAGTCGAGCAAGTATTTTTCCAGCCGCTGACTACTCCAAGTTCCTTCAGCTCCAATGAAGAAGAGATGCCGAACTTTGGGCATCACCCGTACCAACCACCATGAGCATCTCTTGCGGGCGTCGAGCCAACGACGTTAAACAAGTGCGCTTCATGGGAGGCAACCCATGTTCTAAACTTTTTCTCCAATTTTTAGCGTTATTTGTTTACTTTATTTTATCTATTTTTATAAATAAAATCAGCCGCGAGAGCATCCGTTCGGGGACTTAAACAAATCTATTGGTTTTTGCAGGAAACAAGCCCCAACCGATCGGTTGACAACTCACCCGATCGGTTGGGATGTATCAGATACATGCCGAGATCTGTCCCCATATGACCCGATCGGTTGAGTAATGAAGAGACCGGGTGGCAGACCGGGTGAGCTGGGAAGAACTCTCGGGAAATTTTGGGGAATATCAACCGATCGGTTGAGTTCGAGCGCGATCGGTTGACGCGACCGGGTGAGCAGCCCAAAGCTCTCGGGAAAATGAGTGGAGCGGCCAACCGGTCGGTTGAAAAGTCAACCGACCGGTTCGCCTGTAGCATTTCTTCGGCAAGATTTTCGACCTAACTGTCAACCGATCGGGTGACAAGTCACCCGATCGGTTCGACTTAAAACCCTATATAAACCCCCCCCCCCGACACCCGCTCGTTTTCACCCTCGCCCGATCGTAAATCTCGCCGTCGTTTCGCCTTCCCCTCTCTCCCAACAACCGATCTTCCTCCCCCACAGCCTCTACTCCTCCATTACTCCTTCTCCCCACCACCTCCATCAATCCCTCCATCATCTCAACCCTCTCTTCCCTCCCATTCCAAATTTTTGACCTAATTTTCCCAAAACCACCCCCATTTCGATAATTATTGCCGAAGGAGTTCGCCGCGGCTCCACGCCACTCTCTTTGAACAGTGTGGGGCATCTACGAGCAAGCTCCGCCATTCCGTTTGGGTACACTCGTTCCGAAGCTCAAATTTATATATTTGCCCTATTAATTGTGATTGCTCGTTTGCTTGTGTAGTGTGCATCCGCTGTTTTTACACTCATTCTTGCTCACACACTTACACATGGCTCGGGATACGGATAAGGGGAAGGGAATTATGCGGGAAGAGGAGCCGTCTCGAAAGAGACGAAAACAAACACGCCCCTCTTCCCGTACACGAGCACTTACACTTGGCCCTCCTCCGCCTGTTATCCCCCCTGTGGACCCAATGCTGGGCCCGCATGGGTATATTTTTCGGAACCAGGAGCACAAAGATTTTTACCGTAGGCTTGATGCTCGAGGGCATCTATCCACTAAGTTCCCGCACGCACGTACACTTGTCGATCTCGGTGTCTTCACCGAGGTCGAATCTCTTTTCGCTAACTTAGGATGGTTAGCCTTTCTTAATGCACATGCCATATCCTACCCGGCACTCACACTCGAATTTCTCTCTACACTTGTCTGGGAGTCCGGGTCGATCATTAGATTCAGGGTGCGTAACCGTAGTGTCACCACAAATCTGAACACGATTAATGATATATTTGGTTTCCCCAATCTCGGGGATGATGCCATCCGACACTACGGGTACACGCCCGAGTTTGATGTCGATCAATTCTGGTTCTGCCTCACGCTGATCCGCGACTACCCCCGAGGAAGGGCCAAGGCCTCCTCCATCATTCATCCCGTGTTTCGATTGGCCCACAGAATCATTTCATCTGCATTCTTTCCTAGGGACGAGTCAGGCACTGTGACTATCCCTGACCTTTTTATCCTTTGGGCCATGACTTTTCCTTATGTCCGGGATGATGATGGAGTTACCTTCAGGGCCCCTACCGTCCCCATCCATGGCGGCGATTGGCTTGTTTACAAGCTACTCGAGATCAGCCGGGCCGGTAAGGGGAAGTTTTGTTGCGGGGGCATCATCACGATCATCTGCTCTCATGCCCAATTCAATATTACCATCCCCGATAATCTTCCTGCTGCCGCAGGACCATCACATCTTGATATTGATGTCCTGCGGCACATCCACATGATCAAACCCCGCTCGGATGGCCGCTTCATATTTCATTATGGCCACCCCCCAGCCCCTTACACCATTCTGCCCAACCCCGCTCGCATGACCCTTGCTCTCGTGGGAGATTGGACTTTCCCTCCTGATCCCGATTTCTTAGCGGGGTTGAATCTTCCTTTCCTTCCCGCAGGCGCCCGCAGATCACCGTCCCCTGCCGCCCACTTAGGCGAGCAGGATATCCCTGCGTCTGGGGAAGATTTAGGGGCTGGCCCGAGTCGTCCCGTTTCTGCTCCGGGACCGATCACGTCTGAGCACCTCTTTGCGGCCATTTCTAGCCTTGTCTCCTGTGCTGGCATGACCACTGCCGCCGGCACCTCTTCGACCTTACCTGGCGGCACCACCTCTGCCTCGCGTCAGTCTACGTCTTTTGGTCGCCGTCAGGTATCTGCCCGTCTGGGGCTTGAGAGGGAGGTCGTTGCCCTTCGTGAGCTCGCCATGTCCTCTGCTTCCTCGGACCCTTCGCCATCCTCCTTTCTTACTCACCCACATTTCCTCGCACTTGAGAGGAACGTGGCCGCCATTCTCCGCCTTCTTACCCATATCCACGGACCACCTCCACCTTCACCACCCCCACCTTCACCACCCAGGCGATCTTCTCCTCCACCCACCCACACTTCTCCACATCCATCACCCCCCTCACCACATTCCTCCCCTCCCTCTTCACATCCCATCCCAGCATCCACTTCACCCCTCCCGACCACCACCACCGCACCCACGCTACCTCACTCCTCCTCCGTCACTCCATACGTGCGCCGGAGGAAATTACCGGTGTGCTCCAGATCCCTCCCACCACCTCCCACTACCGTCACCACCGCATCTACTTCCTCCACTTCTATTCCTCTCACCACCGCCTTGATCGCCTTCCTACCACCACCACCCACCACCACCGACACTCCTCCCATTGTTCACACCACCACTGCCCCTACTCCTTCGCCTCTTTCCCCACTTCTCAGCACACCCCCAGCCTCCCCCGACCACCCATCCACACCCTCTTCCGAGGAGGACGAGGACTCAGCTCCTCCTGCTTTCTAGATTCACCCCTTTTGTTTTTGACTCCCCCTTGCACATATTTGGATTTCATTGATCATATCATTTCGCTAGCACTTTCTGGTCTAGCTTGGGGGACGTCTATTTTGGGATGCTGTCGTGTTTTGTTTGTTTTTCTCATTTTGTGTGTGTGTGCTTGTTTTTCATTTTTTTGAGTGTCGTGTCGTGTGCCTTTTATTTTTATTTTCGTTTTGTTTGATTTTGATTTTGATCTTTCTTTCTTTTTCAATTTTATCCATGTGTTTTCCTCGTTTTCATTTCTTTTTGTGTCAGTGCGTATTCCCCCCCCCCCATTTTCATTGCCCTCCCGTCCTCACTCATATTGCATTGGGGGCAATGCAAACTTCAGCTTGGGGGAGTCGCACTGTGTGCGTCGTTTTAGTCCTTCTTTTTCTGTTTTTTGTGTCGTTTTCATCGTGTTTTTATTTTTTCTTCTTTTTTCTCTTTCTTTCTTTTTTTAGCTCTTTCTCCTAGAGATGAATCCTATGATGAATCGCCACAAAGTCACATACACCTAGCTTTGCATCGACAATCACACTCACTAACCCTAGGATTTCGAGTCCTCTTGCATTTCACGCATCGTGGGTCCACTTAGCTTTTTGTGAGTCGTGTGTCGTGACTAGCATTTGGTGTGCTTCTGCCTTGTGATTTTACTTTATATGCATGTCCAGGAATGACCCCTAGATTACCATGCTCCGATTTGAATATGCGGTATTTCTTTCCACTATATGCATGCTATATTTATATCGTATACTTCAATTCGCATGCGTCGGGATTCCACAACTAAGGACTAGGATAACCCATTTAGCCTACGCTCTATTTAGCGAGAATAGTTTCCTTTGCCCAAGTGTTTAGATTTCGACTTCTTTTTTGTTTTACTTGGTGCAAATCCCCTCGTCGTGTACTGTTCTCCCACTTGGGAGAGTACACATGTGTATAGCCAAAAACCCAAAAATCCAAAAAAAAAGAGAAAAGAAAAGAAAAACCCAAAAAGAAAAGAAAAGAAAAATTGTGTATAGCCCAAAAATTCAAAAAAAATACAAATGCCCAAAACCCAAAAAAAATTTCAGTGTGAATATTTTTTCATTCTTGCCAAGAATAAAGGGAAGGCGAGAATTTGCACCGAGTGTTCTTCTCCACATCATCTCAACCCCCGTCGTTATCGAAAACACTTGGCTTAGGAACTTTTTAGCTAGTATCTAGGCTGTAGTGGCGTGATTTCCTTAACCCTAGTTGTGGAGTCCCCGATGCATGATACGCTTCTATTCCCACTCTTCTCATGCATGCTTGAACTTATATTCGCCGCTTAATTCAATTTGGATCGATATTTTGGGTCATATCTTGGATTTGTGTATATCGAGCCTCATAGCACATCGTAGATAGCATCACCATTTGCTAGCACACGACCACGCTCGCTTGCGCTTCACTGCGTGGACCCACGACACTTATTTGGACTCGCTTTCCTAGGTTTAGTGGTGTGATTTGGCGTTTGCTTGCTTGGTGTGTCGTTTTCGATTTTGGTGGCTCTGATGGACGATCTAGGGCTTAGAGTTTTCTTTTTCTTTCTTCCTCTCTATTTTTCCCTTCCGAGCTCCTACTCTCACTCGTCTTCCTCGAGGACGAGGAAGAGTTCAGCTTGGGGGATTTTGACGTGCGTTTATATTTCATATATTCACGCACGTTTTCTTTTGTGTTTCTCCGTGTTTTTCCGCCGTCTCTTATTCGTTTTCGTATATTTTCCCGTTTTCTTTCACTTTTCTTTGTTTATCCATGATCGCAGGGGTTCGACCACGTAGGGGACGTTTAACGATGATATCCCAAGTCCCCGGAGCAACGGGAGAAGTCACGCGTGATCCAGGGGGTCAAACGTCGAAGATTTCATCTTTCAGCCCCTCACCCGGTCGGTTGGTCATCTTCAACCGATCGGGTGATGCACGCGTGCAACACCCGGTCTCTGCCGCAGCTCACAAAGAAATCACCCGACCGGTTCACAGACCGGTTCTGCGGGCGGCTGTTCTCTGTTTTTTCGAGCAGAATTCCAACCGATCGGGTGACTCTCACCCGATCGGTTCATCTGTAGCTGAAGAAGAAGAGCTGAAGACATGGACGTCAAACCGATCGATTCACCCGACTGCTCAAAGATCCAACCGGTCGCTCAAGAACTCACCCGACCGGTTCATGAGATCGGGTGAAAACTCTCTGTTTTCCGTTATTTATTTGTAACGGATCAACCGATCGGTTGACTTGTCAACCGATCGGTTGACTTGTCAACGGATCGGTTGATGCGAAGTTCTATATATAGAACCCCTAGGGTTCCAGAAACGGGAGTTGCTGTTTTTCAACTGTTTTATTTCCTTGTGACGGCTGTAATTGTTACTCTTTAGTAAGTTTTCAGATCTTTCTAAAATTTTAGTATTGTCTTTATTACTCTATTACTTCCGCATTGCAATTGTCCGATTATGATTTCAACGGTTAAATTTCATTTAGATTGCTTTTTCATGAATTTTTGTGAGTAGTTCCCAAATCTGGGATTTTGGTGGAAACCCCTTCGGGGGCTCTTCCCGATGCGTCCATAGGGTTAGGAAATCGATAGGGAGTAGGAATCTAACGGTTACGCGGGGTGTTTCATTGTCATTGGCGGGAAAAAGACCGCGTTTGACCGTCGGGCCAAGGGGTAATAAACTTGGCGGTTGACTCCCTAGCCATAGCTCACGCCCTTAGCGTAGACGCCGAATCCTAGCACGCAGGAGCGGCAGGATGAGACGTTGGGAGATATCGTTGCGGGCTTAGTGCTCCCGGGATCGATCAGTGTTAATGGACACGGGAGTGCCCACTGATCGAATCCGGGAAGTCCGGTGTATCATCCTGGGCACCGACCAGAATATCGGGCCCATGGGACGCCGGTACCACTTTCAGAGGCAACGTCTCACCATTAGACCCTAATACCGATCGCTACCCATACCCGAAGGCCGTATCGGCGAGAGTCTCTCGTCGGGTTGGAAACCAAAGTCCCGGGTTTACCTTCTTTTCGTTCACACCCTTTTATTTTCTTTCGTGACAACCATCTACCGATTCGGGCTAGCTCGCCCCTCGGGGTGATTTAGGTCCTACCTGACCCAAGCACAACCTCGCCTCCCTGAGTTCGATATTCCCGCACCCTACACTAACCGTGAAACTTGCGGTAAACGACACCGCGCCGCCGCGCCGCAAGCGGGGCGCCGGTCACTCAGCCTATTGCAAATCCTAATACGAATCCTTCTTCTTCTTTTGCAGGAAACAACGTCAAACCATGTCAGGCAGTGACTACATTGCGTAGCAGACGTGAAATTGAAAAACCAGAAATGCCTAGACATGAACAACCAGCTGAGGAGAAAGAGGAGGTACAAGCACCTGAAAGTTTGCAGGTTGAGGAAGAGGTAGCAGAAAAAGAGCCAGAACCATATGTACCTCCAGCTCCATTCCCACACAGACTTGCTCCACCATCAAAAGACAGGTATTAGGCAGAGATAAGAGATATCTTCAAGCAGGTAAAAATTAATATCACATTACTTGATGCAATCAACCAAGTGCCTGCATACGCTAAATTTCTGAAGGAGCTATGCACTGTAAAGCGGAGTCTAAATGTGAAAAAGAAAGCATTCTTAACACAACAGGTAAGTGCAATGGTACAACATGACACTCCTCCTAAATATAAGGATCCAGGTTCTCCTACTATCCCATGCATTATAGGAACTAAGAAATTTGGAGATGCTTTACTTGATTTGGGTTCTAGTGTTAACATTTTGCCTTACTCTGTTTATGTGCAGTTAGGATTGGGGGAGCTGAAGACGACACCTGTGGTTTTACAGTTAGCAGACAGGTCGGTAAAAATCCCACGAGGATGCGTGGAGGATGTGTTGGTCCATGTTGACAAATTCTATTATCCCGTGGACTTTATCGTCCTTGATATTCATGGGCCACAATCAGGTAATTGCACTCCGATTATATTAGGACGTCCATTCCTAGCAACTTGCAATGCTATGATAAATTGTAGGGATGGACAATTGAAGATAAGCTTTGGTAACATGAAACTTGAGCTGAACATTTTTAAATCATGTAAGTTACCTGCGAATGTTGATGACATGAAAGAGGTATGCTTTAGTGAGAGCTTAATCGAAGACTATTTTGATGCTAAGTATGAATGTTCGTCCAATTTTATTGATTATAATTTCGACGATATTGATGAATCTTATTTTGTGCAGGGCAAAAATGAAAGGTCAAGGGATGCATGGATGCCAAAGTTTGAAACATTGCCAGTGGAATTGCCACCACAACAACCTTCAGAGATTGAGCATCCAAAGTTGGAATTGAAACCTCTGCCGGACTATTTGAAATACGCTTTCCTTGGAAAGGAGGAGACCTTCCCCTTCGTAATATCCTCTAAACTCATGCTTGAACAAGAATGTGCTTTGCTTGATGTGCTTAGGGAACACAAAGGGGCCATTGGATGGTCTATTGCAGACATTACATGTATAAATCCCTTAATTTGCACTCATCATATTTATCTTGAGGATGATGCCAAACCTACATGTGAGATGCAACGTCGATTAAATCCAACATTGAAAGAGGTTGTTAAGGGGGAGATTCTTAAGTTACTTGCTGCAGGTATAATATATCCTATTTCAGACAGCAGATGGGTTAGCCCCATACAGGTGGTTCCGAAGAAATCAGGCCTCACAGTGGTAAGAAATGAGAGTAATGAGCTTATACCGATGCGGACCACCACAGGTTGGAGGATGTGTGTTGATTACAGAAAGTTAAATGCTAAAATACGAAAAGATCACTTTCCATTACCTTTCATTGATCAAATCTTGGAAAGAGTAGCAGGTAACGAATTTTATTGTTTTCTAGATGGTTATTCTGGCTATTATCAGATAGAGATAGCTCCAGAGGATCAAGAGAAGACTACCTTCACTTGCCCCTTTGGAACTTTCGCTTTTAGGAGAATGCCTTTTGGATTATGCAATGCACCTGCTACTTTTCAGCGTTGCATGTTGAGTATCTTTAGCGATATGGTTGAGAGGATTATGGAAGTGTTTATGGATGATTTCTCTGTATATGGCACTTCATTTGAAAATTGTTTATCTAACTTAGCTCTTGTCTTGCACAGGTGCCAGGAAAAGAACCTGATGTTAAACTGGGAAAAGTGTCATTTCATGACAACTGAAGGTTTGGTTCTCGGACACCTGGTCTCCAAAGCAGGTATTCAGGTAGACAGAGCAAAAGTTGAGGTGATTGAGAAGTTGCCTACACCTAAATGTGTCAAGGACATACGATCCTTTCTAGGCCATGCAGGATTCTATCGAAGATTTATAAAGGACTTCAGCGCCATCTCCCGCCCCCTCTGCCACTTATTAACTTTAAATACTGATTTCATATGGACACAAGAGTGTCAAGTTTCATTTGATAAATTAAAGAACTCACTTGTTTCTTCCCCTATTTTGCAGGTTCCAGACTGGAGTATGCCATTTGAAATCATGTGTGATGCAAGTGACTACGCAATGGGGGCAGTGCTTGGGCAAAAGAAAGAGAAAGTTCCTTGTGTGATCTACTATGCCAGTAAAACGTTGAATGAAGCACAAAGGAACTATACTACTATGGAGAAGGAGTTGCTAGCGGTGGTGTTTGCATTGGAGAAATTCAGAAGCTATATATTGGGCTCACCTATTCTCATCATTACAGATCATTCTGCACTAAAATATCTTTTATCTAAAAAGGATGCTAAACCTAGACTTATACGATGGATTCTTCTTTTGCAGGAATTCAATATTCAGATCAAGGATAAGAAGGGAGTTGAAAATAATGTCGCAGATCACCTTTCTAGATTGACGGTGGGAACAGAGTCGCCTACCATTCCATTGCGAGATTCCTTCCCAGATGAGCAGCTTTTCACCATCTCTACTCTACCATGGTATGCAGATATAGCTAATTATTTGGTGACAAGTAGAACCCCTCCACATTGGTCCTCTTTAGATTTCAAACGCTTCAAGCATGAGGTAAAATCATTCTATTTTGATGATCCTTATCTTTTTAAATACTGTGGAGACCAAATTGTAAGGAGATGTGTACCCGACCATGAGTTTGATAGTGTTTTACATTTTTGCCATGATGGGGTATGTGGGGGGCACTTTTCAGCTCATAAGACTGTTGCCAAAATTTTACAGAGTGGTTTTTATTGGCCTACAATGTTTAAAGACGCATATGCTTATTGTAAATCATGTGTGCGTTGTCAACAGTTGGGGGGAATTACAAAAAGAAACATGATGCCATTGAATCCCATGCTAGAAATAGAATTGTTTGATTGTTGGGGTATTGATTTCATGGTGCCTTTTCCACCATCTTTTGGATATATATTTGTATTGGTTGCCATTGATTATGTCTCTAAATGGGTGGAAGCTATTCCTTGCAGGTCCAATGACGCTTCCATTGTGCTGAAATTTTTGAAAGAGAACATCTTCTCGCGCTTTGGAGTGCCAAAGGCCATTATCAGTGATGGAGGTTCTCATTTCTGCAATAGGCTCTTTGCAAATCTAATGAAGAAATTTGGCGTGACACATAAAGTTTCAACACCTTACCATCCTCAAACAAATGGACAAGCGGAATTGGTGAACAAGGAAATAAAGAATATCCTTCAGAAAACAGTGAATCCAACACGCAAAGATTGGAGTCTTCGCTTGCCTGAAGCTCTATGGGCCTACAGGACAGCATACAAGACTATCTTAGGGATGTCACCGTTTCGTTTGGTTTATGGAAAAAATTGCCATCTTCATGTTGAATTAGAGCATAAATCTTTTTGGGCAATTAAAACACTTAATTTGCTGGATGACTCATCAAATATTTCTCGTAAATTGCAGATCATGGAGCTTGATGAGATACGACGTGAGGCATATGAAAATGCAAGGCTCGCAAAAGAAAGGATGAAAGCTGTGCACGACAAAATGATCCTGCGAAAGGAATTCCAAATTGGAGACAAGGTTTTGTTGTACAATTCAAGACTCCATATATTTCCAGGAAAGCTGTGCTCAAAATGGACGGGACCATACTTTGTCAAAGAAGTCTTTTCACACGGAGCGGTGGTCTTAGTGAATGAAAAGGATGGCCATGAATTCAAAGTCAACGGACAACGTCTGAAACATTTTCAAGAGCTTTGGGCCAGAGAGGATACCAACATTGATCTCACAGATCCACCTTCGGGTGGTCACTAATCTGGTGTGTTCTTTCCATGATTCCCTCTCCTTAACATTGAGGACAATGCTTATTTTAAGTTGGGGGGAGGGTATAAACTTTTAGTTTTTTTTATGATTTATTTTTTTAGTAGTTCCCTTTTCAATTTTTTTTTCTTTTTATAAAAAAATGGGGTTGAGTCAAAATTTATCACCAATGCTTATTAAACCTAGAAATGAACCTCATGTGATGAAAATTCTCGAAATCCATTCACCACTTTGCACATATGATTTATTTTCCTCCACCACTATTGTTACATATTTCATTCTCATTTGACATGAATGCTAGTACTCATGGTGAATCTCTCTTGATATATCTCTATGGTATGATTAAACGATGACTTAATGAATCTTGAAGTTATGAATTAGCAAGTCGTATGCTTTCAATGGAACACACCATCACAATATGACTGGAGCATTGTTTTTTATCTCATATTCATTGCTATTTGCATGCTTTGTGTGATCTTGGGTGGAAAGTCTACATTGTCTTTTGAAATGATTAGGATAACCCATTCTTGTGAAAGAATAAAGAAAAGGAAGCCATCTTGCTAAGTTATTTATGCACACACAAAAAGAAAGAATGAAATAAAATGAATGAACGAATAAATATGTCAAAAACAAAAAAATAACTTGGATGGCTCGAGTAGTACAGTCCGAGGGGTCCTTCTTGGCCTAATGCCCTATTATCGTCTGATTTGGGAGACATTGACTGGAACCTCAATCATTTGATGGAGCGATCCAAGTTATACATTTTTTTCTGCAAATGTTGCTTGATGCGCGTTACGCAGAACCAATAAAATGAGAAAAGAAACGCGATAAAAAGTGTGCATCATTAGCAAGGCAAGAGAACTTCCAAAGCTTAAAGATAGCACAAGATATGGTGTGATTTCCTATGAATGAAAATTGACGTGTGTATGTCTTGATGCCAATCTATTTTTGCTTGCTTTGCATGATACATCTACGCTCCAAGTTATAAACTTTGATTGAAAGGTGTGAGCCATTGATTTTGCATACCATTCGCTATGAAGTAATGTAAAGTGAAGTTAAGTTGATTTAATGACCATTTTAGAGATACTTGCTTTTCATTGTAAACCCATGAGTACCATTATATGATGAGCATGAAATCTTGGCATTAGTGTGTGGACATTTTCTTTCGTCTTTGTAGTATGGTGATGAATGATTTGAGACCTGATAAGGTGATCTAGGTGTATACTTGATATCATATCTCGCTCATTTTGCTAGAGACTAGCAAAACGCTAGTTGGGGGTGTGATTCGGGTTGAATATTGTGTATTTAACCCCCTAATTAGTCCTATGATGTGCCTATATAATACTTAATTGCTCTCTAATATGTGCGTATTTTGTACACCATTATTTATTAGAGAAATCACATTATTTGTGCACAAAACACGAATTATGTTCAGTATTTCTGCATTTTTATATTTTTCTTAGCATCGTCTCGATATCACGATTACAACGACTATTTATTTGTATTTTTCTGAGATCTGTGCTAATTTCTATGAATTTTTGAATGCATAATACAATTTAAATGGAGAAATACGCACGAAAATACGCAAATATGGCGGAATACGGGACATGTGGCATCATGACGACCGCTCCCGCCTCATCCGACGGCTCACGAGCGCTGCTCGGTATGCGGGCGACGTGGCCTCGTGTGCGCCGCTCGATCGTGATCTAACGGCTACGACTCGAAGAGCAGCAAGCGGCGACGTGGAGCGTTCCTAGCCGTTGTATTACGATCCAACGGTCTGTAAGAAATCAACTTCAACGATCGAGAGCGGACGGAGCAGCCACGTGGCAGCATCTCGAGCTTCACCGCTCGAATCGAACGGCCTTAAACGAATCCGCATTCGAAATTGAAAGTGAATCGCAGCGGCGTGAGATCGACCGTTGGATCGCGATCCAACGGCCAAGAATCACCCCGCAAATTTGCAAGCGCAGCCGCCTCCGCTTGGCGACGTGGCACGATCACGATCGTCGATCGTTCGATCGGACGGTCAAGGTTCATCCCGATTCGAATACGGAGATAACGAAGCGGGTTTCGACCCGTTATACCCCCAAACCCGCAATGCTATTATATAAGCGTATTTCTAGGGTTTTTGGGGGTATTCTGGCGTATTTTGGGACTTTTGGAGCGGCTACTGTGCGTAATTCTCCAGGAGAAAATTCTGAAAATTTCCAGAGGCTATTTTTCCTATTCTCAGAGAGTTTTGGGTTCTAAAGTGGAGATTTGGTGACAATTTCTTGAACTTATACCCCGTATTTGGTGTATTTCTTTGTATTTTTCTACCTAAACGATGTATTTTGCTATCAAATCTAATTCTTATTGCACCATGCGTGGCTAATCTCTTTGTGCTATGGTTGTGATGTAGTTAGGTGTATGTAGTTGCTAAATTTCATGTCTTTAGCCTTATTATCATGTCTAAATTGCTAGTAATGTTGATTTCTACAACGTATTTGATGGGTATTTGCTTACTATCGATATTGTTGATGTGCCCTATGGCTAGGCCCTGACAAGACTAGCCAATTTGTGTTCTCTAATCTGAACTTATCGCTGCGATTATTGTTTAATGAGATCAACATTGCTAGTAATACGTTTAAGGCTATTTCGACTAGTTTTCATCGATTTATCTTCCGACGCCTTCACACCTTGACCGGGTGAAGCGTTGTGTGATATTAAAAGACGTGAAATTTCAGCGACTATAAACTCCTAATGAACTCACAACCGTAGCATACTTGTCTCATCAAATACCAAACTTTCATGATACCGTAATACTTTTAGGAACCACTTTCTTTGCTACAAATCCTTACACTATTCTTCACCTTCACAAAGGTGGTTGTTTTCTTAACCGTATATTTTATTTGATTAGTTGAATTTGTGTTATCTCAGGTCGACTTGTCCCGAGGATTCGACTCTGGACTCTCCAGGTACTACTTGCACGATCTCCTGCGCTTGGGAGTAAAGTTCACATTGTTTTGAGAGAGGCAAGCCATCCCCGTATCTGCCTTCTCTTCTAGTTTGTGTATGCTCGGTCCGAGCATCTGTATTGCTCGACCGAGCAGCCTGTGAAATCTTCTCCTGAGGCTGCTGAGATGCTCTCTCCTCCTGCTCTCTCTCATCTACTCCTCCCGAGGATCCCAAAACATGGCAAACTCCTGTTGGGCTTCACCAATGAGCTCCCACGCATGTCAGATGTGTCCATACCCAAGTGGGGTCCCAAATCGCTCCAAAATCTCTGAAAACTAATAAAACACTACGAAACTCGAATATAACGTTAGAAACGCGAAATCGTAGTAAAATATAGGATTTGGATGAGAAAACGGAATGGAATGCAATGAAATGATGATATGAAAATGGTAGAAAATATGGACACATCAGTCCCTCGGACCCCACTGTCATCAACATTGACTGATGCTGCAGTTGATATTTTTGGACACTCACCCTAAGACCTAGATTTGTTTGTCTGTTGTGGTAGGGTTGAGTGGTTCATTTGTGTAAGTATGATGGATATTTTGCGTAGTGATGATATGTGTTAGACTATCATGTATTTTGATCATTTTGATGAATGTGGTGATGTTCATTTGTTTTGTACTCATGTGGTCTTTATATATATACTAGTCATAACCCGTGCCCGCGGGCACGGTTCAATTAAGATTTCCCCGCAAAATCTTTGTTCCCCAAAAAATTATTTCCACGGTCAAAATTACGCGGAACAAAAAATTTACGAAAAAATATTTAGCGACATGGACGCATTCGGCATGAAACAACAAATTCGGCGCGGAACAACAAATTAGTGTAAAAACATTTAGCGGGCGCCTTCGACGCGGAACAACAAATTAGTTTAAAAAAATTTCGCGGGCGCCTTCGTCGCGGGCGCAATTAAGATTTTCCCCCGCAAAATCTTTGTTCCCCAAAAAATTATTTATACAATCAAATTTTAAAAGAATAATAAATTAGCGTAAAAATATTTAGCGACATGGGCACCTTCGGCACGAAACGACAAATACGGCGCGGAACAACGCGCGAGCGCCTTCGGTGAGGAACAAATTCGACGCGCATGCCTTCGACGCGGAATAACAAATTCGGGACAGCCACCTTCGGCGTGGAACAACGTGCGAGCACAGTCGGCGCGGAACAATAAATTCGATGTGGATGCCTTTGACGCGGAACAACCAATTAGCGTAATAAAATTTAGCGGGCGCCTTCGGCGCAGAACAACCAAGTTGGCGCTGGCGCCTTCGGCTCAGAACAACCAATTAGCATGGTTAATTTAAAATCCTACGCTATTGAAGCTAGTATATAACCCGTGCCCATAGGGCACGATTCATTCACGATATCCCCTCCTCAAAATTTTAGTACCCCACAAAATTAAAGTACTTAATTGTAATTTACTTCCCTTAAAAAATGATTAAGCCTGAACTTAATGAACTTTAAAGAGGATACAAATAACTCAAACTAAGGATCCAAATTAAGGTACATTTTTTGAGGTAGATTCTTCTTTTTAATTCAACTACAAAAAGAGAGAAAGCATACAAAAATGCACGCATACATAAAAAACACACACCATCACAGACAGAAAAGGGAAAGGATTTTTTTGCTGGCAATTAGACGAACAATACTCTTTCACTCACTCTATTTATAAGTCTTGCATGATATTGGCCATGGCCTCATTATTCTAAGCACCTAATAACAATTATATTATGACTCCTATAAACACCATGATAACAACAGGTTCATTTGCATTTGCATGGGTCATATTTACAGTTGGAGGCGACCCCAAGGAGGCGATCCCAAATAATACAAATTAATGCAAAATCTTAAGTATTGACTCTTTCTGAGGTGACATCCCAAGGATCATGGTTACAAAGGAGGCAATCCTCTCCTAAGCCAAACATTATGTACATCCTGAACATGTACATCAACCAAAGTTATTAAATTAAAGAAAATTTTAAGGCAAATCATGGTGGACATATATGTGTTAATTTTTATTAAAATCCATCAAAAAGATATCAAATTAATAAACAAAATAGTAATTTTTCCCAAAAAAGAGTATTATGCAGTTCATTTATAATTCCAGGACATTTCAATAATAATTTCATTTTCAGGGTGATGTTAATAATAACCTCCAGATGCAGTTCACGTGCCTACTTGAATTTGCAACCATGTCAAGAATATGCAACCAGAAGCTATTACTAATCAAAAGCTATTACTAATGTGCAGTTCAAGATGTGCAAGATAATAACACATACCAATTTTGGTTTATTTTTAGTCTAGTTAACATGCCTATAACTTAACATGCCTATAACCCAATGAAAAAATTACTTAACATGCCTATAACCCAACTGAAAATTTTTGTTATGCTATCCCAACATTTTAATGTCTAGTTAGCATGCCTATAACTTAACATGCATATAACCCAAATGAAAATTGTTGTGTTGGTTCATTGGTCTTTCATTGATTCTAAATACCAACTCACAACATTCCAAAACAGTTTCAGTTTGTGGGTTTGCCAAAAATGTGCAGTTATAGTTTCAGTTTGTGAGTTTGCCAAAAATACAAATAGTTATAATTTCAGTTTAGTTCAACATTCCAAAATGTGCAGGATAATAACAAATAACAATTTTGGTCTATTTTTGGTCTAGTTAACTTGCCTATAACTTAACATGCCTATAACCCAACGAAAAAATTATATAATATGCTTATAACCCAACTGAAATTTTGGTTATACTATCCCAACAATTTAACTTGTTTAGTTAACATGAAATTTTGAGAAAGACCTGATCCAGAAACACTGTGGGAATCCAAATTCATATATGACAGAGTTGTGGTTATAAGATGAAACCCATCAATGATTCAATACACTAATATTATTTGCTTCTCATTCAATCATGCAAGCCTTTTAAAATAGGGAACTACTAAAATACCCATTTTTCCTTGGTTCTCTGTTCAGTGCATCTTCAATCAAAACTTCTCATTTCATTGCAGTCTCCAATAGACAAATTTTTGAATAAAAATTTCTCAAAAAATGATAAGCTACAAAATTCAGAAACAACAGAACATTCTATCTATTTCACCAAAAACACACATTTTTTCCTCAAAGATAACATTTTGCAGTGCAAACGACAATACAAATTAAAATTTTAAAATGTTACCAATTAGATGAGGATGGCCCGCGCAAGAGAGTGACTATGGTTCAACCCAAACCCAAAACCAAACTGGACTCCATATCTCAAATCCCTATACCAAAACAAAAGAATCTATATTTGAAATCATAAAGGGTGACTATGGTTCAATGTAATATTTTTTTGTTTGACATGTATGGATAAAAAACTGGTTAGTGTGGAGGGAAATCATACGGCTGGGGCTCCAAAAATGGTCCCTAACCACAGCAGGACGCCTGAATCAAGGGCTGCCAATGGAAATGGTCTCGTTCTTATCGGATGGCTCCGTCTCAGCCTCCTCCTGCTTGCAAGTCACTCAAATTCTGATCCCTCACATTTCGGCCCTTTGAACTCAGAGATGATGTTGTCTCTCCCCTCCATTTTAGATCTTCAGTTGAAAGTGAAAGCAAAAAAATACTTCTTGAGCCTCTCCATCCCTGCAAAATTGATGACACAAATCCATGAGTGCGTCTAGCTATCACCTTTGCTTCTTCGTGAAACTGCCACATCCAAAGAAAGACAAATATAATCAAAAGGACTAACAAAACAACAATGATTATTTACATCTCCAAGTGGGTCGAATTTATTAAGGGCGTACAATGTCTTCAGTGTAAGATCTCTGCAACATGTTCAAGGACAAAGGAAGATTGTGAGATGCCTTAACATGAGACCAGTATCAGTGTATTACCCTCTTCCTCCTTGTAGTTTTCCTGCAAACTGCAGAATTTTTGTTGGCAACCCAGCTGTCCTTGAAATTTCAGCATACCAGTTCAATTAACTTATAAATGGGTTAATTACATATGGGTTGGGGATGCATTAGATAATATTATACCTCTTTTCCTGTTTATGGTTACATATAAGAATGCAAATATTCCCAGAATATTGAACTCAATATCTGTATCTGATGAAAACAGATATTGATAAACTATGAACCTTCGGTGATGTTGATTATGTCATGTGGTCCGGTTATTTATTCTTAGAATTGCTTGATGTATCATTTGATGTATCAATGCAGAAAAAAAAAGGTAACATGTAACACATCAATAATGCAACTAATTAGTTGCTTCCAGCTAGCTAATACGTATTATTGTGGCTTAAACTAATGCCTTGTCTATTTTTCAAGATCGATGCAGGTAACTTAATCGCTTAAAACTCTGTCTAATTCTCCAAATGTGAGATAAAATTGATACATGCAGCTATATGACTGCATCATCATCTTTTTCTGTCTTTTAGAAGAGCAAATGTCATTTTTCAAATAACAATTCGTTGTGTTACATGAGGAGTGACATTTTTCAAATGACATCATCATCTTTTTCTCCAAATTCTTCGGAATACTTCCGCCGATATTATTATTGCCCAGATCTCTGCAATATATAAACCAGGGGAGATATTACGGGAAGATTCCATAAAGCATGTTCACACTCAATGAGTAAAGAATTAAAGTTCAGTGAAAGAAGCAGTGAAACTATATAGTCAAAAATTTCTAGTGCGTCATATCCACATCACACGATGTCTTTTTTGAGCCAATATAGAATGTCAATAACAACATGATCGAAATATGTAAAGTTCATAATACTGCCACTTACATTGTAGTTCCCTAATCCATCACCAAGAGTAGCAAGTCTCTCGTCTTGTTCTTTGGTCAGTCCATATGAAAATGGTGTGGTGAACATCACCAGAAAACCAAAAGCGACAATTAGAAGAATCTCAATTTCATGTTACTCAGAAGTAAATCAAACATCCAAGTAGAAATTGTTGTTTTGTAAGTATGAAAATGAATGTTGTTCACATATTTTCTATGGACAAAATATGACAGATTTTCTAATGCATATGGACAAAAATGATATGCATAGTGATTTGGTCAAAAAACTTGCGAGGATTGCCTGCGAGATTGATATGATATGCATAGTGATTTGTCGCAGGTAATCGGTTAGTAATTTGGTCAAAAAAAATGATATGCATAGTGATTTGTTCACATATTTTATATGGACAAAAAATTCCAGTGTGATCTACTCTTGCAAATAGCACTCTTGCACACAACAAAAATTCTGGAAACAAACACACATTTATAGTAAGCTACTGAAGAAAACAATTACTTGCATAATATCAACATTGAAGTATCCATGCTTAATGGAGTAAAAAAAATTAAGTACAGAAGATATAAAGATAAATTGAAGGTACATACCCTTCCATCACTCATCAACACTGAACCCTTCCGTAAGTGAACATGATAAACTATGCAATGGCTATGCAATTGCAAATTAACATCAAAATTGACAACAGGTTTAAACCCAGTTTGAAACCCAACTTTTAATTGTTCACATGAATGCAAACGGAACCCAGGTTTCTAATGTCAGCCCCATTTTAATTGTTAATTTGTGCATAAACCCAACCCGACTTTTCTAAAAATTAACAAATTTCAGGTTGCCATCCAAACTGGTTCCAGGTTGAAGAACAATTAACATCAGAATTGATTTTTCCCTTCTATTGTTCAGGTTGAAGAACAAAAAATTGCAAAAGTTCAGGTTGAAGAACAAAAAATTGCCAGGTGCGCAAAATAACAAAAATTGCACCTGGGTATAACAAATTTGAAATTGCCAATAATAACCTATGTATAATAACAATAATAACCTGTGCAGAATAACAAAAATTTCAAAATTTTCTCATTGTTATTATACACATGATATTATTGTGTATAACAAATTTGAAATTGAAACAAAAAATAACAATTAACAAATTTTTCTCACCCGTGTATACTAACAACAATTGCAAAAGTTCAGGTTGAAGAACAAAAAATCATCAGAATTGACAACTTTTCTAAAATTAGTTTCTATAACCTAAACTGAAATGTGTTAAACAATTAACAGATTTCAGGTTGAAGAACAATTAACAATAATAACACATTTACACATTTCACCTGCGTATAATAACATGTGAACAACTAACACTTTAACAATTTAATAGATGAAGTTTATATCAAACCTTTGAATGTTGTTTGTATGGAGGTACATAAAAATTGAGGGGTCAGACATTGAGCGAGAGTTTGGTTTCACCCCAACTGTTTTAAAGTGTGTTTTTTGTTTTTTTCACCAAAATTTGGTTCCCCCCCCCCGTTTCAAATTTTGGTTTTAAATTCAAAATTTGGCGTTCACACAATTTAAAAGTCTTCCCACCAAAAGTTTGTCCAAGTCAAAACCTTCATTTTCCAAATAGTATAAACAATGATAGGAAGAGAAAACCTTCATTTTCCATGTACCAACATCAAGTGAGCACTAACACCTAACAAATCACTTGAATAATGGTAGTTGGCTGACAGTACAATGAAAGATACATTATGGAAAAACACGAAACTTAACAACTGGAAATTCTGTGCATGTCTCATTTTTCTGTCAAATTTTATTCAGCTAAAAGATACCAATCCTGGTAGGAAAGATTGCTTCGAGTGTAAGCTAATCTCACCTGTATCGATGAAATCGATGATGACATTCTCCTGATCGACTCATTGTTTGTTAGACCATGAAATCACATGAATGTGTTGTGTGCAGGATCCTCCTCCGATTCGGGAACACCGAAACAACACCAGGCATTTCTGTCAATCCAGAAAAAGAAATTCTGTGTCAAAATAAGGTTTCAGAAATTGATACATTCAAAATGTTTGCGTTTTAACAATATGATACAAATTGATACAAAATTTGAATAAATATGATACAAATTGATAATTAAAACATATTCTCTCCTTTTCAAAGCAGCTTCCCAAAAATTAAGCTCCTTTTCCATTATCTTCTAGTCCTGCACATATCAAGTAAATAATCAATCACTAAAACTAATAAAATTAAACAAAATTTACAACGGGAACTACATAAATTCACCAATCTGAGCTCAGGAAAACCCATATATTAAGCCCCGAAGAGAAGTTTGAACTGGGCAACTGATGCCAAGTCTCTTCTGGTTGCAATGTCGTAATTGTTTTGACATGTAACTGAAGTTATATGGTTAAAATGAAACATAAAAGCAATTGTTATCCATCTTAATGTTAATTTAGGTTAATGAGTAACACAGAGTTTTGATTCTATCTCGCCTTGATTGAGTTCTGAAACGCGGTCTCACTGATTGAAATAGTAAAAACTTAAAGTAAAGAACTGGAAAATTGTGAATATAGAAGAAAATCAGCAAAAAAACAATCCAACTACTCCACATAGCTTAACAGAAGACTTCAAGTTGGAAGGTATTGTTCTTGGGATGATCCATGTAGCAGGTGCGTGTAGCACAAAGGCAGAACCAAATTTATTACTACTTAAACTGTTGCCATCCTTGTTTATTTCTGGAGAGTTCTGATTTAATGAACTTTGGTTTAATTATGGAGGCATAATTAACAGACCAAAATGGCATTGTTCATTGGCTGAAAATGAAGCAAGCTCAGGCACATAGTCATTGAGATTTATGTAATATTTAACTTCATTTAGCGAGGATGTTAAAATTCTAATTTGGGATTAGGCTTCATTTCCAATATCATTTTACAAGCACCAAGATATCTGAAGTATTAAAACATCAAACTGAAACTGCAAGCAATACCAAGCAGGTTAAAACATAAATTATAGCAAACTTGGTTGGTGTTTGCGTCTTTGTGCCTCTTCTTATATTTAGATTGGCTAAAACACCAAACACTTTTGCTTCACAAAAGGGAAATTAAATTATAAGGAAGACATGAAAGAAAGAGAGAGACCCAACAGCAAATCTACTGGTGAGCCGTCGATGCAATCGAAGATTTCTTATTCACATCTCTCCATAAATGACCCATAAGCATTTTCATTCTCCTACTGCATATAGAGAGTAGTTGCTGCGATCCAGCTGAATATATCAAGCATGGAGATCTGTCGAAATTCTTCACGTCACTTGTTGAGTGAATTGAGGTGTGCAATCTCAATCTTCATCGGATTCATGGTGTTTTCTCAAGCAGGTTTTTGTTTTGGATCCCAATATTGTTGAATTCTGTTTAGCTTCATTATTATTTGTGTTGAATGATAATGTAGTCTTGATGTTTGAAATAGTGGCATATGATCCATTGGACCCAACCGGCAATATATTACAATAAAATGGGATGTAATGTCTTGGACTCCTGATGGATATGTGGTAAGTTTACTCAGTTTGATTTCATGTTCTAGCATCAGTGATTCATATTTAGAAACATATATCATGAGAATTAGCTACATTAGGAAACATCCATATTCTAAGCAACATTCATGTGGTTGCAAGGGGTAGATTCAGGGGGCAAATTCAGCAAGTTTCCAGCACTTGGGTATGAAAAAAGGATTTGAAATTCTAAGCAAGTTTCCAGCAACACAGATAAATTTCTCTGCTTATAAATTTCCAGCAACACATCAAATGATTTGAAATTCTAAGCAACATTCATGTTTGATTTTAGAAATTCTTAGTAATTTCCAGATAAATTCTAAGCACCAATGTGAAATTGCTTAGAATTTCCAAACAATGAATCAAACCCAGATAAGTTTCCGAGCAATTTCTAAGCAATTTATCTGGAAATTCTAAGCAATGCAAGCAATTCTTCATGTATGTTGCTGGAAATTGCAGCAAGTTTCCAGGATTCCAGGATTCAGCAAGCACCATCCAGCAAGTTTCCAGGATTCAGCAAATTTATCTGTGTTACCCCTTGCAACCCAAGTGCTGATTCTAATCTGTCTAATTCCCATCTACCCCAAGAGATGAATCCAAGAGGTGGCAATGAACAGCAATGAAATCTAAGAAAAGCAATGAAAACTATATATTTTTTCCTGCAATCATGATTGTATTTGTATTTTCGTAACAATCAACTCACCATCTATTAATAAACTTTTTGCATGTCCTAATCAAGCTGCAAAATCTGAACAATATGAAAAAAGGATCAAAATGCAATTAACACAAAGGCCATCATCAAACTTATCCCTCTCAATTTCAACAATTGCTTGAATTTCACTGAGATCCAACGCAAAAGGCTTAAATTTCTGTCGTCTGGATCTAACGGCAACATCGAAAAGCTTTATACTATTCTAAATATTAATCAAAACCCATGCCAAAAACACAGAGAGCAACAGAGAAGATTCAATTTTAACCAAAACACATTTGCAGAATCCATCCACAAACCCCAAATATTATGACAAATTCAGCATGCGATACAAAAAAGATTCAATTTTTTCACAGCAACAGAGAAGAAACGATAACCTCACCTGAATCTCTGGACTCCAACATGATCCCAATTCCAAAATCGATGAGCATCGTGCGCTCCTCCTCCGCTGAAGCCAGCCTCGAGGTTCCCAGGATGATGATCCCTTGAGATTGAGGAAGAAAACGAAGCTGAAAGAGATTGGGTTTTCTCAATAACAAAATGATTCTTACTCTTTCAGCTTTGATGGGTCGAAGGGGCTTCGAGCGGGAGATCCCCGGAGAGAGTTTGCGCGATGAAAGTTGCCAGCTTCTTTTGGGGGCAGGGGTCTTGCGTGGGTCTTGCGTGGGGTTTTGGTGGCAAAGAAGCAGAGAGAGTTAGAGAGAGAGATAGAGCGCGCGTGTGAGTGAGATTACTCCCCCCCTAACGTTTGGACATTGGTCAGCTCAGTATTCCCAAATTTTCAAAATTTTAATTTTTCAAACAAAATTTCAATTTTCAAAATCCCCCCCAAAGCTTTCCCCCCAAACCCATCCTAGTCATCATTTATGTTTTATCCTATTCAGCTTTTGCTTGCCACGTAGGACAAACCTTTGTCCTAGTAGGATAAGATTCAAAATCTTCATGTTTTATAGAATAGATATCTCGTATCCAATTTCTCTTGATATCATCCCTCTTATATAATATAGATATCTCTTATCCAATTTCTCTTGTTCAATATCTCTTATCCAATTTCTCTTGATAACATCTCTCTTTTATAATATAGATATCTCTTATCCAATTTCTCTTGATAACATCCCATAATATAGATATCTCTTATCCAATTTCTCTTGTCCAATATCTCTTATCCAATTTCTCTTGATAACATCCCTCTTTTATAATATAGATATCTCTTATCCAATTTCTATTGTCCAATATCTCTTATCCAATTTCTCTTGATAACATCACTCTTTTATAGAATAGATATTATCCAATTTCTCTTGTCCAATATCTCTTATCCAATTTCTCTTGATAACATCCCTCTTTTATAATATAGAATATCATTTATCCAATTTCTCTTGTCCAATATCTCTTATCCAATTTCTCATGATAACATCCCTCTTTTATTATATATATATATATATATATATATATATATATATATATATATATATATATATATATATATATATATATTATAAAAGAGGGATGTTATCAAGAGAAATTGGATAAGAGATATTGGACAAGATAAATTGGATAAGAGATATCTATATTATAAAAGATGGATGTTATCAAGAGAAATTGAATAAGAGATATTGGACAATAGAAATTGGATAAGAGATATGTATATTATAAAAGAGGGATGTTATCAAGAGAAATTGGATAAGAGATATCTATATTATAAAAGTGGGATGTTATCAAGAGAAATTGAATAAGAGATATTGGACAAGAGAAATTGGATAAGAGATATCTATATTATAAAAGAGGGATGTTATCAAGAGAAATTGGATAAGAGATATTGGACAAGAGAAATTGGATAAAAGATATCTATATTATAAAAGAGGGGTGTTATCAAGAGAAATTGGATAAGAGATATCTATATTATAAAAGACGGATGTTATCAAGAGAAATGGAATAAGAGATATTGGACAATAGAAATTGGATAATATCTATATTATAAAAAAGTGATGTTATCAAGAGAAATTAGAAAAGATTTATATTACAAAAGAGGGATGTTATCAAGAGAAATTGGATAAGAGATATTGGACAAGATAAATTGGATAAGAGATATTTATATTATAAAAGAGGGATGTTATCAAGAGAAATTGGATAAGAGATATTAGACAAAATAAATTGGATAAGAGATATCTATATTATAAAAGATGGATGTTATCAAGAGAAATTGAATAAGAGATATTGGACAATAGAAATTGGATAATATCTATTCTATAAAAGAGTGATGTTATCAAGAGAAATTGGATAAGAGATATTGGACAAGAGAAATTGGATAAGAGATATCTATATTATAAAAGAGGGATGTTATCAAGAGAAATTGGATAAGAGATATTGGACAAGAGAAATTGGATAAGAGATATCTATATTATGGGTTGCTATCAAGAGAAATTGGATAAGAGATATCTATATTATAAAAGAGAGATGTTATCAAGAGAAATTGGATAAGAGATATTGGACAAGAGAAATTGGATAAGAGATATCTATATTATATAAGAGGGATGATATCAAGAGAAATTGGATAAGAGATATCTATATTATAAAAGAGGGATGTTATCAAGAGAAATTGAATAAGAGATATTGGACAAGAGAAATTGGATAAGAGATATCTATATTATAAAAGAGGGATGTTATCAAGAGAAATTGGATAAGAGATATTGGACAAGAGAAATTGGATAAAAGTTATCTATATTATAAAAGAGGGGTGTTATCAAGAGAAATTGGATAAGAGATATCTATATTATAAAATAGGGATGTTATCAAGAGAAATTGAATAAGAGATATTGGACAATAGAAATTGGATAATATCTATATTATAAAAAAGTGATGTTATCAAGAGAAATTGGATAAGATTTATATTATAAAAGAGGGATGTTATCAAGAGAAATTGGATAAGAGATATTGGACAAGATAAATTGGATAAGAGATATGTATATTATAAAAGAGGGATGTTATCAAGAGAAATTGGATAAGAGATATTGGACAAGATAAATTGGATAAGAGATATCTATATTATAAAAGATGGATGTTATCAAGAGAAATTGAATAAGAGATATTGGACAATAGAAATTGGATAATATCTATTCTATAAAAGAGTGATGTTATCAAGAGAAATTGGATAAGAGATATTGGACAAGAGAAATTGGATAAGAGATATCTACATTATAAAAGAGGGATGTTATCAAGAGAAATTGGATAAGAGATATTGGATAAGAGAAATTGGATAAGAGATATCTATATTATGGGATGTTATCAAGAGAAATTGGATAAGAGATATCTATATTATAAAAGAGGGATGTTATCAAGAGAAATTGGATAAGAGATATTGGACAAGAGAAATTGGATAAGAGATATCTATATTATATAAGAGGGATGTTATCAAGAGAAATTGGATAAGAGATATCTATATTATAAAAGAGGGATTTTATCAAGAGAAATTGAATAAGAGATATTGGACAAGAGAAATTGGTTAAGAGATATCTATATTATAAAAGAGGGATGTTATCAAGAGAAATTGGATAGGAGATATTAGACAAGAGAAATTGGATAAAAGATATCTATATTATAAAAGAGGGGTGTTATCAAGAGAAATTGGATAAGAGATATCTATATTATAATAGTGGGATGTTATCAAGAGAAATTGAATAAGAGATATTGGACAATAGAAATTGGATAATATCTATATTATAAAAGAGTGATGTTATCAAGAGAAATTGGATAAGAGATATCTATATTACAAAAGAGAAATGTTATCAAGAGAAATTGGATAAGAGATATTGGACAAGAGAAATTGGATAAGAGATATCTATTATACAAAAGAGGGATGTTATCAAGAGAAATTGATAAGAGAATTTGGACATGAGAAATTGCATAAGAGAATTTGGATATCTACTATATAAAACATGGAAATTGGATAAGAGAAAATATAAGAGATGAGATTTTGAGGGATAAGAGAGGAGGTGTGGAATTTTGCATATACAACTCCGGTTTTTGTATTTTTGCCCATGGACCCTCTTCACCCACCCACACTTCTTATTATCCCCCCTTCCGACCATTTTTTCCAGTTCTTTGAAGATTTTGAATCTTATCCTACTAGGACAAAGCTTTGTCCTACGTGACAAGTTTGTCCAAGGTGGTAATGACAATTTTGGGGAGACTTAAATTTTGGGGGAAACTTAAATTTGGGGGGAACTTGAAATTTTTCTATTATATAAAAGAGGGATGTTATCAAGAGAAATTGGATAAGAGAATTTGGACATGAGAAATTGGATAAGAGCATTTGGATATCTATTATATAAAACAGGGAAATTGGATAAAAGAAAATATAAGAGATGAGATTTTGAGGAATAAGGGAGGAGGTGGGGAATTTTGCTCATACAACCCCGGTTTTTGTATTTTTGCCCATGGACCCTCCCTACACACCCACCCACACTTTTTATTCTCACTCCTTCCGACCATTGTTTTCCAGTTCTTTGAATATTTTGAATCTTATCCTACCAGGACAAAGCTTTGTCATACGTGGCAAGTTTGTCCTAGGTGGTAATGACAATTTTTGGGGACTTAAATTTTGGGGGAAAACTTAAATTTGGGGGTAAACTTGAAATTTTGTTGGAAAACTTGAAATTTGGGGGAACTTGAAATTTGTGGGGGAGAAAAACTCAGCCATTAAATAAACCGTGCCCTATGAGCATGGGTAATGACTAGTATATATATATATATATGATGTTGCAGTTTCTTCGTCTGTTTCACTCAATGTATAATTGCTTACCATATCTGAGTGAATTTTGAGATTTTGTCTTCATATATGATGTATTCTTCATGTGATTTGAGTTGAGACGATATGTTTTCTTCGTATATCTCAAATGTTGATATTGGACTCCCATTCCTCTGATCACCTAAGTTTATGATTTGGTTTTATGAGTTTTGATTTATATATCTTTAAACTCTTGTAATTGTTACTAGTTCATATTTAGCACGATTGTTGTTATTTTACTCCCACCTTTTGGATAATGCCATAGGGGGAGAGAAATAAACATATAGATTCATAATGAATGTGCTAAGTACATACTAATAACACTTGAATCTAAGATTGAAGTTGCCTTAGATTCAGGTGGAGTAAGATACAATGAAAAGGCATTTTAAATCCTAGATTTCATGAATTCATTTCATTCATGCATATCTTACTCATTTGCTTCAATTGATATATAGATGCCCTAATATTTATTGACTAACTTGATTGGCATCTATGTAGGAGGAGTAAGTTTTTCTTTAAGCATAATTATTTATCTTTTTGTTTTTGTTTGTTTGTCATCATCAAAAAGGGTGAGAATGTTGAGTATTAGACTTCTCCCTACTTGGTGTTAATGATGAGAAAACATAAATACTTGTGACTAATCCCCCATTTTGTAGTTAATCCATTGCCTAAGCTTAGTATGAAGATCTACTTGCAATGGATGACACTCAATGATCATTGAAAGCAAATGAAATGGATTGGATGATCGTAGATGGTGATTGAAGCTCCTAGAAAACTTCAAGCTCATGTGTTGGATAGAAGAGAGAGCTCGTCAAATGTGACTTTCTTCTTTCTCTTCTAATATGTAGCTTAGAAGTAGAACTTTGTTGGAGCACACACACATCTCCATTTCAGTCTTAGGATATCATTAGATCAACCTTCCTTTGATTCCAATTCATTTCTAGCTCGATTGTGTATATCATGATTATAACAGTCGACTGCTGAACAATTTACAATCGCCTGTCTCAAAACAGTCGATTGTGTTTTGTTCTACAGTCGCCTGTTATGCACAAAATATTACCGTCTAGTTTTGGTCTTCTCTGCTTTAACTCTCACAGGCGACTTATGAATGATTCACATGTGCATGTCCAAGTGACAGTCGACTGTGTTTTGTTAATCGGTCACCTGTCTATCTTTAGCCCAAATTCTATTTGTCTGTTTATTCTGGCCAGTCGACTATTATTGAATTTACAGTCGACTGTCCAATGTAACAGTCGACTGTCAATGCTACACCAGTCGTCTGTCCTTAAGCCTATTTAATGACTCAACTCTCTGAAAAATCTCAGGGTTTTGACAGTCGTCTGTAGAAGGAATTACAGTCGCCTGTTCAGATTAACAGTCGACTGTCTTCTCTTCATCAATTGTCTGTCCTGTTCTCCCTGACGTTTTCCAGATTTCATCAACTTACCCAACTTACGGCCAGTCACCTGTAGTAGGATTTACAGTCGCCTGTTGGTTCAACAGTCGACTGTCTATGCCTCATCAGTCGACTGTCCACGTGGTAAGTTACCGTTATGAATTCTCACCTACCCTCTCTGACTGTGCAATAGTCGACTGTGAATTCTTCAACAGTCGACTGTCGCGGGCGTAGAATCTATCCGTTGAGTTTTTCCTTACGGATTTCAAAGGGGTTTTTGCTGATTTCGTTTGAAGGGTTTGAGAAACCTATAAAAGGAGCCTCTACTATTCTATTGAGAGGATAATGATCTACCAACTCTCTTGCTAAAAGATTCAAGCTTTCATTCTCTCAAGATCAAAGCTCTCAAATCCTAAAGCCCTAAGAATTCTAATCTTCCATCTCTTGCTCTCCAACCTAGAACCAAAGAGATATCTTCTAGGCATTTGGTGCAGTCAAGAGAAAGGGCTTTCCTCTCTTCCAAGAGAGTCTTTCAACACATAACACACTTCTCCTTCAAGTTCTAATTCAAGGCATAGTTGATTGTAAGTGTTGCTTAATTTCATATTTCATAACTTTCGTTATTTGATTTACTCTAGGTTTGTGAGAGTGGTTTTCTTGCTCCCAAGTTGTGGGATTCAAGGTCAATCGATTGTATTTCGATTTAACTTTTAGGGTTGCTACAAGTGGGTTTTAAAGAAACGTGTAACGGCCTGTTTTCATCAACACAACTATTTACGTGTTTAACCTATTTCCAATTTTTCTAAAACTATTTTGTAATGGTTTGTGAGGAGTTTTATTGATTTCAAAAAAATTTTATAAAAATATTTTGAAGTACCAGACTAGTTATGGAATATTTTAGTTAGATCAGATTTTATCAAATACCTCTAAAAAATCTGATAAAAATTCATTTTCAGTTATTACTGTTTTGGCTTAATGAATTTATTTTCTATTCAAACATCTTCAAAATGTTTTCAAACTTCTACAATAGCATCCTATGATCATTTAGGGCTCCCCACATTAATTTCGTAATTTTCTGATATCATTTCAACCTAGAACCCGCAAACGCGCTTTCTAAACGTTTTGGCCTAAAACTAGTATCCCCGTAGCCCAAACCCTAAAACGGACCTCGTATTCGCGATCCTCGTGACGATACGTTCTCGTGGGTATGTTTTTTGTAATTTTTCGGACACGTTTACTAGTTGAGGCAAAATCGTAATTTCGTTACAAATTTTCACTAATGACTTTCACTAATGGAGTTTTACTTATTACTAATTACCTTGATTAACCAAACCTAATTAATTACCTAACCTAATTAGCTACCCTCATCCCCATCTAATTATCACTTTCTCAGCTAACTGAGAATCCCCCCAACTACCCTATTTTTTTAAGTCAATAAATATTTCCCTCAACTTCTCCTCACAACAACACTCACTCAGCCAAATCCAACACAGGGCAAACTCTCTCCCCTTCCTCATTTTCCGAATCAACCCAACCCCTACCCCGGATCATTCACGCAAGCCCCCCTCGAAAAACCCCGCTCACCCATCCACAGCTTCTCATAACCCAGGCCCTCTCGTTTCTCCCTCAGCCCATAACACACACAGGGTCTCTCGTTCTCAAAGTCTCTCTCCCTCTCTCAAGTCTTCCGCTCTCTCCCTATCTCTCTCCCTCTCTCTTCCTTTGTTACGTTTGAACCCAAAAAGCCCCGTCGTGCTCTCTCTTCTACCTCTCTCTCATCTCCTCCATTGGAGCTCCTCGACCGCCGCCCTCCAACCTCAACCGTCGTCGCTTGCTCCGAGGATCCCGACGAGCCCATCGCCGTCCCCGAGCAGCTTCGTGAGCCACCACCTGCTCCGCCATGCATTTGCCCCACTCCCGCTGATCACCTCCGACGAGCATCGCCTCCCGCTCCGCCTTCGAACTCACCAAACGACGACGCCGGGCGACCACGAGCCCTCGTCGGAGCCCGCCGCGACTCCAAGCAGCAACAACTGCTACTACCTTCGCTCGACGCCGTCTCCTCGCCCCGACGCCACAACACCGCCGCCTGCGCTGCTCCCTCCCGCCGACGTCGTCCGCTCGTCGTCCGCCTCTGCCCCCCCCCCCCCCCGACATCGGAGAACCCAGCGAAACAACCCCCAGCGATCGGAAAATTAAGGAACGACGGTAAACATCACGAGGGCATTTTCGTAATTTCGAAGTAAATTCGTATTTTCGTATTTTATTAATTAATAAATGGGTATTAATGGATTTAAATTCATAACTTAAAATATATATCCTAGAAAAATGTGAGGCTAGCTCCAAAAAATCGGAAATAATATTCTGGATCCAATGGCACTGGTATCATCTTGATCAGACGCTTACTTTTTCCAGAATCATTTTTAAGCGTAAATATTAAATACGTACAATTCATTCTAAAATCCTTAGCTCCTTATTTTCCCATACACTGATATGTGATAAAAATATATGTAATATTAATCTTCGAGACGGTCGTTTTGACTGCTCACTTGAGTATTTCCGACTAGTATTGATCCCGGAATAAATTATGGAAGTATTACGCTACTTAAGTAAATCGAGTTTTTAAAATGATTTTCAAGCTTCTAAAAATTATAAAAAATAGCATAAGCCTCTGAAAATGTTTTTCTTTTGCAGTAAAATTATAATATTTATTTCCAGCTTATATTAAAATTTTGAACGATTTCCGACACCGTTTCAACCGGTTTTGAAAATCAAAACGATCAATTTTAATAAATAGAAATTAGTGTGTGCTTTAACCAACTGTTTCATGTGTTTGAAGATACCAATCCTCATGCAACAGCTTCTCCAGCTCCAATCTCGTCTTGCCACGACGAGCTCGAAATTAGTAAGTCACGACATATTCTAAACTTAGAAAACTAGTCTACTGTGCTTGTATGAACTTGTGACACTTCACCTATAGCTTCAGAACGGCTATTCAAGTTGAATCGAACAAGAGACCTAACCTAATAGGAAAGTAATCAACTAAAGATTACTTTGCCAACTTTCAACTTTGGTGGTTGTAGCACGCAACTACCAACTTGGGTAAATTGTGTGCTAAACCACATTACCACGTGCTCAAGGCACGGCAATAACAGCTTTTGGTGTTGGACTTGTCTTTATCCTACTTTCTGGTTTTCAATAAGAAAGTCAACCAGTTGGCTTGGTTTAACTAGTAACATGTGGAACATCCTGTGGAACATCCTGTGGAACATCCTGTAAAGAACTTGCACTTGACACATCACTGAGGTATTGGGGTAACTCTTAGTTTGAGAGAGTACGGGAGTGACTGGAGTTCGATCTTCCCGTCCTGTCGCCTGAGTTTCGGCATCCCGTCCTGCTGCCTGGGTTATTTGCAAAATACATGTCCTGCTGCCTGAGTTTCGGCATTCTTCTGGGTAGCACCCAGGCAAGAGATGGACTCGATGGTCAAATATTGTACTCTCTTACTTGAGTCACATAGTTCTAGTATAGATTGCACAGTTAATTTCTTTACAGTACATGCACTTTACTTTCTACACTTGTACAGACACCGTACTTTACTTGCCGTACTTTTAGCTACAGCAGTAGCATGTTACACTTACATTCCCACACATTGTTGTTCTCTCCTTTCAGTGTTGCTACTTTTACCACTCAGTTGTGTACAGTACTTTACTTTCACTTTGGTCTGCTTGTACGTAGTTGCCTTGTCATACTTGTACAGTACTCCATTTCTTTATTTAGAATTGTTGTGACTTACCTTCGGTTCCACTTATGGCACCGATAGACGACGACCTGATTGAGGAGATTGCTCCAGAGTTCGAGGAGCCTGCTTTTGACCCAGAGGACTAAAAGTTTTAGCTATTTGGGTTTGTGTACGGGAGATGCTATGTATTTCCTTTCTGCATTTCCTTTCAGTACTTCCTTTATGTATTCGGGTGAGAGAGTGATATTGCTTGTTGTACTTTAATTTGAACTGTAATAATGTCTGTACGCTGGTTTGAGTATTGTGGTACATCTCTGAGTTGTGGCTATGCTGATTTCACTGGTAAACTGCCGGACCTGTGCAAATATCAAATAAGTAACTGGCCACTGAGAGCGGGTCGTTACAAGTTTGGTGGCACATGCAGGTCCGTGCAAAATACCTCGTGAATAGTGTAACGACTGGTTTTTTTCTATATTAGTGTTATCGATATATATATATATATATATATATATATATATATATATATATATATGTCTTGGTGGATTTCCTCCTTATGTGTGGTTTTCGTCTCTGTAGCTTTCGTTTTCGATCGTTTCGTCGTGATTTTCTAGCCTCTTCCTTAAATCGTTGATCTTGGAGTAAGTCACTCATGACGAACTTCAAATCGCTCACATCTTAGAGTTAGAGTGATCCTAGAAGCCGTAGGAATCCTCCAGGAACTTCGCGCTTCGATTCGACTCTTTTCGTGTACGTTAGTTGGTTCAAGAAGGGGAACCGACCGACTAGATTATGATCTAGTCGGTCGTCAACTCTTCTCGGGCCGACTAGTTTACGTCAGTCATTTTTAGCCAAGTTACTGTTTACTCTTAGTCGGTCTAAGAACAACCACCGACCGACTAGATGTGAAACTAGTCGGTCAGAACTTGCTCTCAGACCGACTAGTTCCTTTGATTAATTTTACCTAAGTTATTGTTTATCGTTAGTCGGTCCATGAACACTCACCGACCGACTAGGTCTCAAACTAGTCGGTCGACGGGCCTTCACAGACCGACTAATTCACTTCCCAGATTTCTTCCTTCTTTTGTTGTTTGATGTTAGTCGGTCACAGTTGAACGACCGACCGACTAGTTCCCAAACTAGTCGGTCAGCCACCCTTCGTTGACCGACTAAGTCACCCAGAACCCCTAATTTTTGGGCGGCCGCCGCAACTTTTCCTATAAATACGCCCGATCGTTTTCTTTTCTTTCTTTCACTTCTCCTGACCATTTCCCTTCCCCTAAACCTCTGATCTTCCCCAACCTTCCTCTAGCTCTTCCTCCTCCCTCAAGAGCCCCTCTCCCTCTCCATTTAGGCCGGCCACCATGCTCTAAGCCGCCTCCAACCCCCAAAAACCCCACAAATCCCATTTCTCCAGATTTTCTCCCCATTTTCAGATCTGAGCCGTAGTTCTTCGGATCGTTCTTCCGTCGCCGTGCTTGCTCGGCATCGATCTTCTACTTCTATACGGTAGTGTTCGATCCTTTAATATTCTCATAACCCTCTTTGTGATATTATTGAAACCCTAATAAAAATGGATGTTAGAGATATTGTTCTAATGTTGTTTTGCCATGGCAGCGATTCCATTCCCGTAGATTAGCTTTTTGTGCGACGTGCCTCGTTGATCGTCATCCTTGGTGCCATGCAAGTGAAACTTGCCTCCTAGGGTTTTAGGCCATGTTTTAGGCCACTTTTGTACCGTAGCGTAAAAGAGACTAGACAGTGAAATGATATCTGCCTAGACGCCTATTTGATCTAGTTTGACAACGAAACTAGATCCGTCACCTCAATTGATCTAGCTTGACAACGAAGCTAGGTCCAACCCTCTTAACTTGTTGCTCATGCATATTAAACTGCCATGTTTAATTCCTTACCTGTACGCCTTACTACATGCCATGCCATGCTATTCATGTTGAATGTCGCATTCGTAGCACACGCTACAATACTTGTGTTTCATGGCTCGTGTTCCATAAGTGGACCACGTGTGTTGGTTGATAGCCAATGCCCGATCTACTTGTTTCTGGCTAGGCACCTTGCTTTTAGCGGGCATAACCCTACGCCAAATTGTGAACCTAAAAACAAGCTCTTGTGCGGGGCAACCCTAGCTCATTTACTGAGCATCGTGTGCAGGGACCCTGGCTTGTTTACGTGTGGGAGGGGTAAGGGTTAAGCGGCCATTCAACTAGGAGTCTGCCCGATCAGCAACTTCAGTTTGTAAGGCGTAAACTCTGGGATTGGGGTAGTGTTAAGCGGCCACTCAGTGTGAATGTCCAACAGTTCAGCTGTAAGGCATAAACATCTACAAATGACTTGAAAACATGACTAGTGAAAAGATTGAGATTGTTAGTAGCTTGGCTACTCCTGTCATGCCATGATAATTGTTCTCTTGCACTTATTGTTACACCATGTCTTACTTTTGCACGACGTGTTTACTTGACGTGATTCACTTGACTTGTACTTGTCCGTGTTTATACTTGTAAAACTCGTTATCCATGCCATACTTGCTACTTGTTACTTGTTGCTTGCACCTTACCTTATTTGTTACTCACATACTAAACTTGCCATGCTATGCATCATACTATAACTGCTAGGTTGCTAGTTTGCCTTCACTTTCGTTTCCTTGCTCAACTCTTGTTAGACTTGCTGATATGTGCCCCTTTACTCTTTTGAGTAACACTTGTTAGATCCTGAGCTAGAGACCGTTGCAGAGGACGTAGTGTTGCTGGAGCTGAGCCAGTGGTTGCTGAGGAGGAGTTTGTGGTCACTGGTGACCTGTCTTGGAGGCCGCTTGTGTTCTCTTCCTTTGTTTAGGTTGTTGTTAGTTGTCGGTGTGTGGCACCCTTGCTTGTATGTTGTACTTTGTTGGCCATGTTTGGGCCTTAGATTTTCCTTTTGAGCCTGGTGGCTTTTCTGTGATATTGTAATTTATTTTATGGATATTCAGAGATTCAATAAATTGATTATTGTCTCACTTCATTATTATTATCGTTGTCTCGTATTGCGTTGCAAGGACCTGCCAATTGAATTTTATACGCTTATCAGACTGCAGCTTCACAGCTCCACGTCTGAGCGGACCTTCTCACGTCTCGCCTCCACATTTTTGGGAAGCGGGGCGTGACAGGTTTTATTGGTGGCCCATGCAGGTCCATTTGCAAATGCGAACTATCAGAACAACGATAATAATTATAGAATGTCCATTAAATGAATTAGAACATCCAAATTATAAGCCCGGAGTCTAGGTTTTTAGCGTTCATATGCCTTAGGTGGCTAGTAAACGTGTTAGAGCACCTGTCCCAGCTTGGTAGGAAATCCATTAGGTCAGGACTATAGTGAGACTTAGTTAGAAGTTTATGCTTGCTAGTTAGAGGCCCCTGATTGTTTGTTAGACTCCATGCTAGTGATTGATATGATAGTCTTAAGAGTTACCTTATTGGTTCCTGTCTAGCTCTGACCATGATAGATTCCTAGGATTTCTTTAGCCGTTCGCTTGGGTTCATCGATTTGGGGCCCGACAGAACATGATCTCGATTCTCTTAGAACCTTCCCTGAGGCCTCTAATATACGCTAGCCATTAGGAAGCCTTAGTGTTAAATTTCCCTTGACCTTTAGTTAACCGATGATTAGGACCCTCTGATTCAATCATTTCCTGGTCACTACACTTCTGTGTTACTGACCGTAGGTTTTCATCGTAGTTTTCTTGAATCGTAATTTAGGTGCATTCATCACACAACCACATTCATTGCCCTCGATTCACATGATCGGCCCTCTTTACTATCATCGTTGACCTTTCAAATCTTTTCCGTTGCAAATCTTGGTTCTTCCAAAGTCGTTTTCAAATTTTCCTTATTAAAAGTTTCCACTCGATTTAAATTTTGTTTTAAACCTTCTTTCAGTATATTTCCATTATTTCCGTTCGAGCTAAAAGTCATTCTTAGATTTTGAAGACTATTTGGTCGTAATTTTAAATTACTATCTTGTAACTATTTTTCTAACATATATCGTCCGCACTTGATTTTAAACTTTAGTACTATTTCGATAATTCGATATACCACCTTTTCTAAATTGCGAAATTCATTTTAGCTATTTAACATACGTACTTTAAAATACTTCTTTCAAGATAAATAGAACTCCAATTAATTTATGAATATATACTAATTATAAGTTTGTCGTACCCGTTCTTGTGGCAAATCCTGGTTTCCCCTAAAAGTATTTTCGATGTTCCTCTTTTGCTAAGTTTAAATTTGTTCAAAGACCTTTAATATATATTAGATTTCATACCTTTTCGCTGACTTAAATTTATTTGTTCTTTTCTAAATATTGAAACTTTTGTCGAGATTTTTGATTATTAGTTTATGACATTTTCCAGCCTATATTTTCATATCGATATAAATGTCTTGCCCCTTTTCATATACCAATTTTATTCTGAACCGTACTTCTGTTTTTCCTAACCCGAATTATAATTTTCTTTTCTTACTTATGCCATTAAAACTTATTTGAATACCACATCGTGCTTACTTCTTATATACCTTTCAAGTCACATGGGATTTCAGCTTTCAGCAAGTCGATTTTATACTCAACGTTTTCCCTAGTTCAGATTTTCGTAAAATTACATTTTGAAACCATTTCCTAATTTAGACCTCCATAATTCGGTTTTAAAGCTTTATTACCAATTTAATAATTCTATGTACATCCTCCCACTTACTTCCATACAACTAAGATGTTATTATCTTTCCATTCATCGTACATATTTCTAAAGATGATTTCTAGAATAGAACTACAATTATTTTTATATCAGTACTATGTTCGTTGTGCTCGTGCGTTAAGACCCTTGTATAAATCCGTTTCGGCTGGCGAATCCGGATTCTCTAAAAAGTACTTTCAATACGGTTTATTTGGAATTTCTCTTCAGTTTTAAAACTTGGAAAAACATTTGGCATGAGCATAAACCCTCTACACTATATTTGATCTGATTTCATTCCTTGAATCTCGAAACTTTTCCAAAATTTTTAAACTACTGCCGCATAACATTTTCTAACATATGCCATATATGTTTGTGTAAATGATTTACTTTTACTCGTGATAGCTTTATATAAGCTAAATAAACCATTCTTTTTATTATGTATATACGACTCAAACTTATTTCGAACGACTCATTTTATCGACCGGTTTCGTACTCTTCGTTTTAACTTATATCTTTTTACACTATTTCCCATGTATCCTAATGGAGCATCATTACATCATTACACGACCGTTCTCATACTTTTCGATCCTTCTACTCGTTACATTTTTTATTTCAGTTTCTTTCCTTTTGTCTAACCAATAGAGCTTGTCGTCGCCGTGTCAACCTTAATATAGTTTGGTGGGCCCCATTAGTGTAATTTGATGTGTCGTCATAGTGTATTAAATTTCATGGTGCATATGAAGTTGTATGTGTGTTGGTATTGGTATATTGTGTGTAGGTAGTTATGTATTAGCTGCATGAGTGTAAGTGTGATATACATATGATAGTAGGATTATAATTGTTTGATTGGTATTACTTGTTTTTATGAGATGTCGTATGCGTGTATACCATGAGGTATACCCGACTACTGCATACCTTAACTAATGGATGAAGTAAGTGTATTGATGTGCCAATTATAGATGGATGAATAATGGAATATGTGTATTGCGATGAATATAATGATTATGTGTATATAGTACATGAATAAGTATAGATACTTATGTGAGATAGTAGGTGTGAATATATAATGTCTATGAAAACATATAAGTCTTCGTGTTCCCTCGAGTACGAGTGGACATGCTTATAGATACTAGGATACGAAGGTGTTGCGTGATTGTATGTACGTATATAAGGGATAAGTATGGATTACATGTTCTGATGTGTGAATGATTGTATAGTGATGTCTAGCTATTTACTAAGGCTACATATGATGAGTCGTGTCATATAGATTTATAGGAGTGTGTGTAAGTACATAGATTGTATATTGTTTGGTATGAATATATGATACTTGTATGTGACTATACAGTGAATGCATGTTGTCACGCCCCGCTTCCCATTCTACTTGGAAGCGAGGACGCGACGAAGGTCCGCATGTGCTTAAAGCAAGAAGGGTGTACTTTTTTTTTCTTTTCTCCCCTCCTTGGTTTAGGCACATTACGCGTCTGTGTGATCACATCCTGCAGGTTCTTGCATGCGACTCAAACAACACAGATAAATTATTTATTTACAATCTCAAATCTCAAGAGAGTTTACAACAAGTAATAAAATGAAAGAGGGTTATAAAGCCCATACAAATTGAAAGAAACAACAAGTACGAAGATGATGCGACGGCTCATTGCTTCTCAGCGAAGGAACTTAGCGGTAAGGCACTCCTGATCAACCTACTCAGTCTCTAAGCAACTCCTCTACAAACCTGTCTAATACCTGACGTATATTTCACAAAACAAGGAAATATACGTCAGCGAGGGTCGCTCGGCAAGATTTAAAAAGATAAAAGAAACTTGACCCTCGGCAAGGTTTTCGAAAAGATTTCATGGCAATACGAGTAACAAATTGAATTTACATTAGTTAAAGCATGGCATCATGAGGAATATGTGAGCACTGACAAGTGTAGTGTGCAAAGCAGTGAGCAGGCGAAGTGTAGTGCACAAAGTAACGAATATGGCAATGTGTAATGTGTACAGCAATAAGAATGGCAGGTGTGTGTGTACAGCAATAAACATGGCAGGCGTGGTGTGTACAACAGTAGACATGGCAAGTGTGGTGTGTACAACAGTAAGTATGGCAAGTGTAGTGTGTACAGCAGTAAACATGGCAAGTGGGTGTTCATCCAATAACATGGCAGTTCTAAACAGGTTGAATTAAAGTAATGACTTGGCAATTTGTAATTTCACGTCCGTGTTTCTATTCACTCCTAGGGTTCCCGCCTTTAAGACGTGATGAGTAAGTCATTCTTCACGCGGGGGTATAATCGCGATTGATACTAGCCCACCGTATAGGTGGTGTTCTTGAAGACATGACCCCTACATACGCTTAGTAGCCGTTCAACCCTAACCCCACCCAAAAGTTTTCCGGAACACGAGCCGGCCTAGTCGTATTACAAGCACGAAGTTGTCAACTCACATGACATCACGATTTCACTATTTCGCCTCTTCGGCGCAAGAATTTACAATTTCACGATTTCAAGCATTTCATTTCGTCAATCTGTCCCATCAGTATGCATTCCATCATTTACCGTACAATCAAGAGTGTAAGAGTGCGATGTGCAACATGACATAAAGCAAAACTATCAATCCTGGATTTGGCAATTTGATGTAACAATATTTCAAAACAAGGAAAAGTACACTTGCCTGATAAGCATGATTCCGGGTGTTGAATGGTTCGTATGGAAGGCGCGGATTTATCTGCGAAATCGGGTTCGTGATATAAGCTAAAGATTTAAGCTCTCGAAAGAAAATACTACCATGTAATCACTGTTACACCTATTTTTTTTACCATTATCCAATACTGATGTATACTAATTACATATATGTATAAATATATAAATTATGGTCTGTTATGAAAGGACATGCATTACCTAACTGCCTGGTATAAATACAATTATTTATACTAACATTAATAAATGTAAGTATATACTGAAGTTTAGACTTTAGCAATCAAAACTAATATAACATTTTAAGCTAACTTACATATATATAGTTGTATAAAAATACACTGTTTATGCCCTATGAGTCTATGGCAACTACTGCACACAATTCTTACGTGTTACTTAATATATGCACTGCCATCCTCAAGCAACCTACGAGTTTACTTTTACGTAGGATCTGTTCCATCATCTCTTATAGCTTACTATCCCTACGTAAGGCACTATTCACAAAAAAATGGAAGCATACTTACATTAACTCACGTTATCATTGCTGTGAAGGGGTGAGGCTTCGGCCTGGTCGTCGACAGGGATAGGTCGTGAGTGGCAGCGGGCTGGGGCATCGTCGGTGGGTCTGGTGGTCTACGGGAAGCGAGGGAGCCGAAGGTCGATCGGCGGCATTGGGCCTGGGGTGCTGTCGAAACGGAGGAGGCCGGCGGGACGACGGGAAGTGCTGCGGCTGCTCGGAAGCGACGACAAACGGTCGGACAAGGCAGTGCGACACGGTTTGTGGAGGGGGCGTAGCCCATGGAGAGGGGTCGCCGGAAGGAGGAGCGGTGGCTTGACAGGGCAGCGGAGTTGGTTGACGACGGCGGGTCGGTGATGAAGGCTGTCGGTGGTGTGGCGGCTTGCGGGCAGCGGGTTCCGCAGGTGAGCGGAGGAGATGGTGGGCGGGTTTGTTCGGGTCTCGGAAGGAGGTCGAAGTCGTCGGTGTGGAGCCTCGATGGGAGGAAGGTGGCTGGTTGCGGGGTGTGCGGAGAGATGGGCTGTCGATGTGGTGGGCGCTCGGAGCGTCGCCGGAGTTCGGAAGGGTGGCGGGCTGACGAAGGGATGTCGGGGTCCCCGGAGGCTCGGGTCTCGTCGAGGGTGGCTGAGTAGGAGGGCGGGTTTACAATGGACGGTGACTGGGGATGTGAGCGGTGCTCGCTGGCGGCAGGCGAAGGGGTGGCGCACGGCGTCGGGGAAGTGGCGGGCTGACTGGGAGACGAGATGGGTCGGTGGCGATGTTAAGAGTGATGCGGTTTCTGGGCGGTGGTGGTTTGTGTTGACCGAAGCTTTAAGAAGAAGAAGAATGAGGGGAGGGGCTTTGTTTTATAATGAGAGAAAGCCGCATGCATGGCTTTTCTTTTGGCCTTGCAGGGTGTTTCTTTTGTAGGGGAGAGTGTGATAGGGGGAGAGGGGACGTGGTTGATGGGGGAAAGTGACGTGGGTTGGGTTGTACTGGTTGGAGAAAGTGAGGAGGTGGGTTGTTGATGACGTGGGGCAAAGGAGAGACAGTTGCACAATTTGTGCACAGAGGGGATCTCGGAATATACGATTCCCCTCCCCCGAGATCAAAATGACCAGTTCACTTAAGATTATATTTATAAGTATTGGGATTTACTCAGGATTCCGTAAAACTCTTAAGAATATATATAGTAAGATATGATTGGATTTGGTTATGAATTTAGATAAGATCAGTTAAGACAATTAAGTATTATGATTTGGAGAAAATGATTTTGTTACTAAGGTATTAGAAATTGGTTAGGATAATTAAAATGTAGGAAAGATAACATTGTTAAGATACTGATTTAGATATATTTTGGTAAAATTAGTAGAGTTAACTTATTGGATATTTACGTTTTCAATTTGATTAGGAAGAATCGATTTGGTTAGGACCAGATTTGATTGGGGGGGTTGTTAAGATCTTTTAATATTTGGTCGAGATGGGATTTGATTATGAAATCAGATATAAGATCATGATTCGGTTTAGGAAGATATATAGTCCAGATGATTAGATAAGATTTGCTTAAGAGATTGGTTTAGTTAATATTTCGAGTTAGGATACAATTGGGACAGACACATAGTCAAGATAGGATCGGTTCATTAAGATAAGATCGGGTTCGGTAAAATCACTTAAGATTAGATTAGAGGAATCATTTGGTGAGGATTCTCGATTATAAAAGTTGGTTTGGCTAGATATAAATGATTTGGATAATATGATCAATAAGTTGTTTAGATCAGGGTCGGATTGGATCAAGATAAGATTTGAGGAATCATCTGATTTAGAATAATCGGATTATCACGTTCCCGCCTCTACGATCAACATCAGCCAAACCTAAAGAGACATTAATGCATACATTAAATCGCATGCTCGAGCTATAATAATAATAGTAACAAATAAAACCATACTCTAATAAATCAATGCACTAATTAAATACGTACAGAATACGTATAGACGAAAACATGTCGTTACACATGTATTAGGGAGAGCATGTAATTATTAGTGTGTTGATATCTGTATTATTATTATGGTATATAAAGTGATTGAATACGTGATATTACCTGATTAAATATTAAGGATGTTTGACATTATGATATGTATATGGTTATGTTGGTAAATGTGTATGCATTAGAATAGTATTGGTATATGTATGTATGCTGTGTTATGCATATAGAATTTCTGCCATGATTTTGAGTCTCACTCAAGCTTGAGTGGGTGTACTCTATGTACATTGGTGTATTTGTATGTGGTTGGTGTATAGTGATGGATGATGTATGTATAATGTTTGGATTGTTTGTGTCCGATTGTGTTACGCACATGATTGTGGGTCACTAAACCAGTATATAGTTATAGGTGTTGGTCTTGTGGTATAGTTATTTATTAGGGGGCTTGCGTGCGTGAATATATATATGTGCTAGCTAAGACTAAGTGTGTCGATGTACTGAGTTTATAATTGTATGATTGGTAAATGTGAATGAAATGTTAGCGTGTGTGGGTGTGCACCATGCACGGGTAAGTATGTGCCTAATTATAAGTATTGGTGACCATGGTGTGTGTGGCGTGTCGTGGCTATAGTTATATGACGTATGTGATGTGAAAATATGGTGAAGTATCTGTGTGCGTTGAATGACTATAAATTATGAAATTATAATGATGGTGAAGTATATTAGATATAATAACTTAAGTTTAGAATGGTGTGGTGTGATTACATGTGTTGACGTGTTTGGTATTGGATGTATACTAGGAGATATAGGGAGTAGTGTATTCTTATTGCCTTGTTCGTAGGTAGCTACCTAACGTAGAGTATTTCGATGGTATTTACTGGGTGAACTATTTAATTGGTTGTGAGTATATGGACTATTGTTTTGTGCTAGGTAAGTAATAGCTACATAAGGGATATGTGTATATGATGGAAATACGTGTATGCATCTGACTGATTATGATAGGAATAAGTGTATGATGTGCGTGAATATATATATATATATATATATATATATATATATATATATATATATATATATATATATATATATATATATATATATATATATATATACAGGTTGGTAGTGTTAATGTTTGACTACCTAGTGCATATATAAGCACTTGTAAGGAATATATCGAGTTGAAATGTTAATGTGATATTGATTGAGGATAGTTACCAGAGCGATTAGATATGTTAGAAAGTCCAAGGACGGACTCTATTCTAAGGTGGGTAGGATGTAACGACTGGTTTTTTTCTATATTAGTGTTATCTATATATATATATATATGTCTTGGTGGATTTCCTCCTTATGTGTGGTTTTCGTCTCCGTAGCTTTCGTTTCGATCGTTTCGTCGTGATTTTCTAGCCTCTTCCTTAAATCGTTGATCTTGGAGTAAGTCACTCATGACGAACTTCAAATCGCTCACATCTTAGAGTTAGAGTGATCCTAGAAGCCGTAGGAATCCTCCCGGAACTTCACGCTTCGATTCGACTCTTTTCGTGTACGTTAGTTGGTTCAAGAAGGGGAACCGACCGACTAGATTGTGATCTAGTCGGTCGGCAACTCTTCTCGGACCGACTAGTTTACGTCAGTCATTTTTAGCCAAGTTACTGTTTACTCTTAGTCGGTCTAAGAACAACCACCGATCGACTAGATGTGGAACTAGTCGGTCAGAACTTGCTCTCAGACCGACTAGTTCCTTTGATTAATTTTACCTAAGTTACTGTTTAACGTTAGTCGGTCCATGAACACTCACCGACTGACTAGGTCTCAAACTAGTCGGTCGACGGGCCTTCACAGACCGACTAATTCACTTCCCAGATTTCTTCCTTCTTTCGCTGTTTGATGTTAGTCGGTCACAGTTGAATGACCGACCGACTAGTTCCCAAACTAGTCGGTCAGCCACCCTTCGTTGACCGACTAAGTCACCCAGAAACCCTAATTTTTGGGCGGCCGTCGCAACTTTTCCTATAAATACGCCCGATCGTTTTCTTTTCTTTCTTTCACTTCTCCTGACCATTTCCCTTCCCCTAGACCTCTGATCTTCCCCAACCTTCCTCTAGCTCTTCCTCCTCCCTCAAGAGCCCCTCTCCCTCTCCATTTAGGTCGGCCACCATGCTCTAGGCCTCCTCCAACCCCCAAAAACCCCACAAATCCCATTTCTCCAGCTTTTCTCCTCATTTCCAGATCTGAGCCGTAGTTCTTCGGATCGTTCTTCCGTCGCCGTGCTTGCTCGGCATCGATCTTCTACTTCTATACAGTAGTGTTCGATCCTTTAATATTCTCATAACCCTCTTTGTGATTTTATTGAAACCCTAATAAAAATGGATGTTAGAGATATTGTTCTAATGTTGTTTTGCCATGGCAGCGATTCCATTCCCGTAGATTAGCTTTTTGTGTGACGTGCCTCGTTGATCGTCATCCTTGGTGCCAGGCAAGTGAAACTTGCCTCCTAGGGTTTTAGGCCATGTTTTAGGCCACTTTTGTACCGTAGCGTAAAAGAGACTAGACAGTGAAATGATAGCTGCCTAGACGCCTATTTGATCTAGTTTGACAACGAAACTAGATCCGTCACCTCAATTGATCTAGATTGACAACGAAGCTAGGTCCAACCCTCTTAACTTGTTGTTCATGCATATTAAACTGCCATGTTTAATTCCTTACTTGTACGCCTTACTACATGCCATGCCATTCTATTCATGTTGAATGTCGCATTCGTAGCACACGCTACAATACTTGTGTTTCCTGACTCGTGTTCCAGAAGCGGGCCACGTGTGTTGGTTGATAGCCAATGCCCGATCTACTTGTTTCCGGCTAGGCACCTTGCTTTTAGCGGGCACAATCCTACGCCAAATTGTGAACCTAAAAACAAGCTCTTGTGCGGGGCAACCTTGGCTCATTTACTGAGCATCGTGTGCAGGGACCCTGGCTTGTTTACATGTGGGAGGGATAAGGGTTAAGCGGCCATTCAACTAGGAGTCTTCCCGATCAGCAACTTCAGTTGTAAGGCGTAAACTTTGGGATTGGGGTAGTGTTAAGCGGTCACTCAGTGTGAATGTCCAACAGTTCAGCTGTAAGGCATAAACATCTACAAATGACTTGAAAACATGACTAGTGAAAAGATTGAGATTGTTAGTAGCTTGGCTACTCCTGTCATGCCATGATAATTGTTCTCTTGCACTTATTGGTACACCATGTCTTACTTTTGCACGACGTGTTTACTTGACGTGATTCACTTGACTTGTACTTGTCCGTGTTTATACTTGTAAAACCCGTTATCCATGCCATACTTGCTACTTGTTACTTGTTGCTTGCACCTTACCTTATTTATTACTCACATACTAAACTTGCCATGCTATGCATCATACTATAACTGCTAGGTTGCTAGTTTGCCTTCACTTTCGTTTCCTTGCTCAACTCTTGTTAGACTTGCTGACATGTGCCCCTTAACTCTTTTGGGTGACACTTGTTAGATCCTGAGCTAGAGGCCGTTGCAGAGGACGTAGTGTTGCTGGCGCTGAGCCAGTGGTTGCTGAGGAGGAGTTTGTGGTCACTGGTGACCTGTCTTGGAGGCCGCTTGTGTTCTCTTCCTTTGTTTAGGTTGCTGTTAGTTGTCGGTGCGGGGCACCCTTGCTTGTATGTTGTACTTTGTTGTCCATGTTTGGGCCTTAGATTTTCCTTTTGAGCCTGGTGGCTTTTCTGTGATATTGTAATTTATTTTATGGATATTCAGAGATTCAATAAATTGATTATTGTCTCACTTCATTATTATTATCGTTGTTTCGTATTGCGTTGCAAGGACCTGCCAATTGAATTTTATACGCTTATCAGACTGCAGCTTCACAGCTCCACGTCTGAGCGGACCTTCTCACGTCTCGCCTCCACATTTTTGGGAAGCGGGGCGTGACAAACAGTATAGTGAAACCAGGATGTATCTTATATGATTCTTGACTAAGCTACCATCTTTCTATGTATGCAGGTTTGACACGTGAAAGATGGATGGGAACACCTCGGAGAGCCCCAATGGAGCTGACCTATCTGGGCTTAATAAAAAGTCATTAACAAAACCTAAATCTTGTATTTTTAGGATTCAACTAGTTCATATGATTAATTAGTTGTTAATAAAAATCTTTTTGTTGATGGCATACATATAAATGACAAGCTTCCTTCAATGGACCATGATCCGGTCAATATGCTTGGCTAAGTTTGTTGGATCACCCTAGCTAGACTGGGGGTAAGTGATCCTGGCTTAGTCACTTTCCTGGCCGTGTTCGCTGGACCACAAGGACGTGAATCATGATTATGTAACGCCATCGATCTTCATCATTATCACCCTTCCTTTAGCTTGATGACCTTTCTATTGACCTTCTTAGAATCTTTCTATTTTTAGTACCCTTGAATTCTAGCTACGAAGGGCAGCGTTCGAAGTTCGATTTCGACAACTGAAACGAATCGAAGGACCACACTGCAAGGGACTATCCTGAGAGGAAGTGTCAGTCTTCCAACCCTGCTCCAGCCAATGCCCCTGCCAGGAATGCACCGCAGCGACCACCACCATCTGCTTAGCAACGTCTACCACTCCCTCCTCAGCAACAAGTGTACCAGCAGACTCGACGACAGGCGCCACCCCAGAGATGCTAAGCTTATACCATGACGATAGAAGAAGCCGAGGCTACGGACTAAGTAATCACATGTACGATATATTTCACTAAGCTATACACTCCATTATTTAGAAGTCGTAGGCTTAGACATGTTCTCATAACCGTAGCTGTTGAACCTCTGACTTCCCGTTGGAAGGTCTAGACCGCTGGCGGTTCCCTACAAGCAGATGCCTCCAATGCTTTGTAGTGATTTGTGGACGAGACCTTTTTGCCGACTTCATGGTGATGGAGATGCCAACTTTTGATGATGTTCTTGGGATGGATTGGTTAGGGATATTTCATGCCACCATTGACTGTCGTCAAAGGAGGGTAGAATTCGAAATACCCAACCATCCTAAGTTCGAACTCCTCAGCGGAAGCAGATCGAAAGACACTCAGAAGTATCTGAGGGTGGTACTGGAGATTTTGAGACGAGCCAAACTGGCGTGCAAGTGTAGGCTATTTGTGTCTTTTCATCCTTCTTGAGCTCGTATTTCTATTCTATCCCCTACTTCTATCTTGTACCCGATTTTTTCCAAGGGTTTGATTTCCTTTCCCACCTAGCACCTTCCTCCCCCCTCTTTATTTCCTATGTCCGCTTCCCCTCCTTGAGCCCCGTTCCCACCTAACCCTACCCTACCCTAACACCGATTTTCGGTGCCCCCCTTTTTAAAACCCCCCTCTCTTCCTCACCAAGCCATCACGTGGCTTCCCCTTCGCTCCGACATCACCCGCTCCTCCTCCCAGCCTCTTCCCCAAGCGAGCTCGACCCATCTCACCTGAAGCTCCGCCAGCTCCACCACTCCACCCCACCCCCGTAGGCCCCCGCCACGTCGAGCAGTCGCAGTCATCGCCGCCATGGACCCGCAGCCGTCGATGGCCCACCAACGACCTTGGGGATTGTTGGGCTTAGCAACAACCCTCGCCCCCACCATCGTTGTTGCCGTGGGGTTGAGATCTTGGGAAGTCGCTGTTCTTGGTGTTCTTTCGAGCTTTTTGTCCTGGGTCTTACCCCTTGAGGTGTCCCGCTTCGTTTCCTTCTTGTGTCCACTCCTTCACGTTTGTTGGATCATGAGTTTTTGGTCGTTGAGTTGTTTAGGGTTGATGGTGATAACCGTAGATGTCAACCAATGGTGTTGGCAAGGAGTATCATTTGGGATGAGTATTGGCTTGCTTTTGGCCTTAGGTGTTGAAGTTGGATGTCAGTCTTGTGCTCGGATTTGGCAGACAGCTAGGATGTTGGTTTCTTGTTGGATGTTATTGAGATTGCTGGAAGAAGGGGTAGCGATGATCTTGACCCTCGAGAATTGGCCTTATATTTTGCTATTAGTGTCAATCTGGATATTGGCTTGTAATTTGGTAACATGGCAGATGAAGTCTTTTGTGTTCGGCTGGTTAAGTTGTAACAGCGCGAATACATATGGATTAGCCCTTACGTTTATGTACGCTATGACGATGATTTACATGATTAAGACCCAGTAGTCATCATTAACATGAGTTGGAAATTATAAACATTATGTTCTTCTTTTTGGTGTGGTTTAAATAGCTTGCTACTGACTTATCACCTCAGGTTCCAAGTTCGAACAGGTGTCGTCATCGTAGTAACTATCATTGTCATGTAATGCCATTATCTTATATTTTGGCTACTTGATAAATCGGAAGTAACTATGGTGATAATACTAGGTTTCGAAACTAGTTACAGAAGCTATGGTGATGTCAATAGTATGTATTCATACATGACATCATCTCTTTTTTTCTTGATGCTGTGATGTCACATTATATTTCATGATATTAACAACTTATTTTCCTATGTCGTGATCGTTCATCGAGCCTTCCTTTCGATCGTTTAAATTGCTTAGGCGATTATCGATCATCTAAATTCCGAGGACGAAATTATTTTAAGGAGGGTAGAATGTAACGGCATGTTTTCATCAACACAACTATTTACATGTTTAACCTATTTCGAAATTTTTAAAAACTATTTTGTAATGGTTTGTCAGGAGTTTTATTGATTTCAAAAATTTCTTATAAAAATATTTTGAAGTACCAGACTAGTTATGGAATATTTTAGTAAGATCGGATTTTATCAAATACCACTAAAAGATCTGATAAAAATTCATTTTCAGTTATTACCGTTTTGGCTTAATGAATTTATTTTCTATTCAAACATCTTCAAAATATTTTCAAACTTCTACAATAGCATCCTATGATCATTTAGTGCTCCCCACATTAATTTCGTAATTTTCTGATATCATTTTAACATAGAACCCGCAAACCCGCTTTCTAAACGTTTTGGCCTAAAACTAGTATCCTCGTAGCCCAAACCCTGAAACAGACCTCGTATTCACGATCCTCGTGATGATATGATCCCGTGGGTATGTTTTTGTAATTTTTCGGACACGTTTACTAGTAGGGACAAAATCGTAATTTCGTTACAAATTTTCACTAATGACTTTCACTATTGGAGTTTTACTTATTACTAATTACCTTGATTAACCAAACCTAATTAATTACCTAACCTAATTAGCTACCCTCATCCCCATCTAACTCTCACTCTCTCAGCTAACTGAGAATCCCCCCAACTACCCTATTTTTTAAAGTCAATACATATTTCCCGCAACCTCTCTTCACAACCACACTCACTCAGCCAAATCCAACACCGGGAAAACTCTCTCCCCTTCCTCATTTTTCGAATCAACCCAACCCCTACCCCGGATCATTCATGCAAACCCCCCCTCGAAAAACCCCGCTCACCCATCCCCAGCTTCTCATAAGCCAGGCCCTCTCGTTTCTCCCTCAGCCCGTAACACACACACAGGGTCTCTCGTTCTCAAAGTCTCTCTCCCTCTTTCAAGTCTTTCGCTCTCTCCCTATCTCTCTCACTCTCTCTTCCTTTGTTACGTTCGAACCCAAAAAGCCCCGCCGTGCTCTCTCTTCTACCTCTCTCTCATCTCCTCCGGTGGAGCTCCTCGACCGCGGCCCTTCGACCTCAACCGCCGCCGCTTGCTCCGAGGATCACGACGAGACCATCGCCTTCCCCGAGTAGCTTCGTGAGCCACCGCCTGCTCTGCCATGCATCCGCCCCACTCCCGCTGATCACCTCCGATGAGCATCGCCTCCCGCTCTGCCTTCGAACTCGCCAAGCGACGCCGCCGGGCGACCACGAGCCCTCGCCGGAGCCCGTCGCGACTCCAAGCAGCAACAGCTGCTACTACCTTCGCTCGCTGTCGTCTCCTCGCCCCGACGCCACAGCACCACTGCCTGCGCCGCTCCCTCCCGTCGACATCGTCCGCTCGTCGTCCTCCTCCGCCCTCCCCCCCGACGTCGGAGAACCCATCGAAACACCCCCCAGCGATCGAAAAACGAAGGAACGACGGTAAACATCACGAGGGCATTTTTGTAATTTCGAAGTAATTTCGTAATTTCGTATTTTATTAATTAATAAATGGGTATTAATGGATTTAAATTCATAACTTAAAATATATATCCCAGAAAAATGTAAGGCTAGCTCCAGAAATCGGTAATAATATTCTGGATCCAATGGCACTAGTATCATCTTGATCAGATGCTTACTTTTTCCAGAATCATTTTTAAGCGTAAATATTAAATACGTACAATTCATTCTAAAATCCATACCTCCTTATTTTCACGTACACTAATACATGATAAAAATATATGTAATAGTAATCTTCAAGACCGTCAAAATCTTCAAGACGGTCGTTTTGACTGCTCACTTGAGTATTTTCGACTAGTATTGCTCCCGGAATAAATTACGAAAGTATTACGCCACTTAAGTAAATCGAGTTTTTAAAATGATTTTCAAGCTTCTGAAAATTATAAAAAATAGCATAAGCTTCTGAAAATGTTTTTCGTTTCCAGTAAAATTATAATATTTATTTTCAGCTTATATTAAAATTTTGAACGATTTCCGACACCGTTTCAACCGGTTTTGAAAATCAAAACGATCAAGTTTAATAAATAGAAATTAGTGGGTGCTTTAACCAACTGTTTCCTGTGTTTGCAGGTACCAATCCTCGTACACCAGCTTCTCCAGCTCCAACCTTGTCTTGCCATGACGAGCTCGAAATTAGTAAGTCACGACATATTCTAAACTTAGAAAACTAGTCTACTGTGCTTGTATGAACTTGTGAAACTTCACCTATAGCCTCAGAACGGCTATTCAAGTTGAACCGAACAAGAGACCTAACCTAATAGGAAAGTAATCAACTAAAGATTACTTTGCCAACTTTCAACTTTGGTGGTTGTAGCATGCAACTACCAACTTGGGTAAATTGTGTGCTAAACCACACTACCACGTGCTCAAAGCACGGAAGTAACAGCTTTTGGTATTGGACTTGTCTTTATCCTACTTTCTGGTTTTCAATAAGAAAGTCAACCAGTTGGCTTGGTTTGACTAGTAACATGTGGAACATCCTGTGGAACATCCGGTAAAGAACTTGCACTTGACACATCACTCGGGTATTGGGATAACTCATAGTTTGAGAGAGTACATGAGTGACTGGAGTTCGATCTTCCCGTCCTGTCGCCTGAGTTTCGACATCCCGTCCTGCTGCCTGGGTTTCGGCAAAATACATGTCATGCTGCTTGAGTTTTGGCATTCGTCTGGGTAGCACCCAGGCAAGAGATGGACTCGATGGTCACATATTGTACTCTCCTACTTGAGTCACGTAGTTCTAGTGTAGCTTGCACAATTACTTTCTTTATAGTACATGCACTTTACTTTCTACACTTGTACAGACACCGTACTTTACTTGCCGTACTTTTAGCTACAGCAGTAGCCTGTTACACTTACACTCTCACACACAGTTGTTCTCTCCTTTCTGTGTTGTTACTTTTACCACTCAGTTGTGTACAGTACTTTACTTTTACTTTGGTCTGCTTGTATGTAGTTGCCTTTGTCATACTTGTACAGTACTCCTTTTCTTTATTTAGAATTGTTATGACTTACCTTCGGTTCCACTTATGGCACCGACAAACGACGACCTGATTGAGGAGATTGCTGCGGAGTTCGAGGAGCCTGCTTTTGACCCAGAGGTCTCAGAGTTTTAGCTATTTGTGTTTGTGTGCGGGTGATGCTATGTATTTCGTTTCTGCATTTCCTTTCAGTACTTCCTTTATGTATTCGGGTGAGAGAATGCTATTGCTTATTGTACTTTAATTTGAACTGTAATAATGTTTGTACGCTGGTTTGAGTATTGTGGTACATCTCTGAGTTGTGGTTATGCTGATTTCACTGGTAAACTGTGGGACCTGTGTAAATATCAAATAAGTAACTGGCCCCCAAGAGCGGGTCGCTACAAAACCTCAAGTTAGGGTTCTAACTTGAGTATCTGGTTGTTAACCGGGTGGAAGGGATGTAGGATTACCGGGAACAAGTTGGGAAGTGACTTGGGTAATCCGAACCCTTGAAACATCCTTGTGTTTGCTTTTGTTTCATTTCGGGTTTATTTCTATTCCGCACTATTTGTTGGTTAGGAATTTAAATTGATGTAACTATCTTTTTAAATTGCATAAACACTATTCAACCCCTTTCTAATGTTTACCCCATACCCAGGGTCCTTACAACAAGTATTCATGATCAATGGAATAAAATTGATAGATGCGATTGAAATCATCATAGACAAAAGATCTAAACAAGAAATAATCATAAAAACTAGAAACAACAAGAGTTTAGACAAACCAATGAGTTCTAAGCTTCAATCCAACAAGAATTTCAAGAACTAGCTCTCCAATTCAAAAACGAAAGCAAAATAAAATAGAGTCTTCTCTAAGATCTCTAGCAATATCGTCTCTCTCTTTGACGGCTAATAAAACAACCTATTTATACTAACTCAAAAAACTAGGAAAAAGCTGACCAAAATACCATCAACCCTAGAAAACCCCTAGTTTGCAATTCTGGGCCGGCGGCGCACTCGGTCAAGTGAAAATGTCACTCGGTCGAGTGGTATTCAACCGAAATCATTGCTTGCATACAAAAAGATAGAAAAACAAAGATTCAAACAATAAGAAAAAAATACTTAGCTTGATGAAGATCTTCAATCCAAAATACAAGCTTTTAGATCCAAGAGGGGGCCTAGGGCATGCCCTAACCTCCAAAAGTCCCTAAGCAAACATGTTGGGAACCTCAAGAAAACATAATGGGGATCCTCTCTAATGGTGGCTACAAAACCCCTTTTATATCCCCCAAAACCCTAGCAAATAACCCTAGAAAACCCCTCAAATTCGTGCCCAAAAACAGCCCAAACCGCAACTTAAAATCTGGGCCCGCCGTCGACTCGGCCGAGCGGGAACATGTGACTCGGCCGAGTGGAAATTCCAGCACTGCAGCGTCAACTTGCAGAAATTCTCCAGATTTCATCCGACCTCCGATTGGCGCGTTCTTGGCGGCGTTGGAACCTTCATGAAGTCTACTATCCATAAAAATATGAGAAAAATACTTTGATTACTAGAATGATAGCATATTTCAAAAGAGTGGGAGGCTGTCTGAAAATCTGGGCGCTGCGTGTCCTCGGCGTCACTCGGCCGAGTTGACTTCTCTACTTGGCCGAGTGGGATTCTCTACTCAGCCGAGTGACAGACCCTGTAGAAAAATAGTAACTTCGAGGTCCTCAGGGGTCTGTCTCCGGGGGTGGCTCGGCCGAGTGGCTTTACTCACTCGGCCGAGGGGCATTTCATGCTCGGCCGAGTCGAAACCGTCAAAAGCATGTACATTTCCAGTAAGTCGGCCTCTTTTGATGGTGGATTTCTCATGCCACTCGTTCGATGCAATCTTCTTACTCGGCCGAGTGGGATATCAACCCTTGGCCGAGTGCACGCCCAATTCCTTCTGTTGGAGCGTGTCCGGTCGGGTCGGCCGAGCGGTCTTCTTGCTCGGCCGAGTGAGTGCTCCACTCGGCCGAGTGGCATGCTGTAAATGCCCAATCTTCTCTGTTTCTCCTCCTCGTCGCTTCTATGGAGTTACTTCTTCTTCCACCCGTCTCCCATCGCCGAATAGCCCTCAAAAGAGCCTTGGGTGACGCTCCAGAGTGGGTGCAAGTCCCTTAAGCTCATTTTTGCTCCCGATCGCTCCATATTTCCTGAAATCCGACAAAAACAAGAAATAGTGAAAAGTAACGCAATATCGTCGAATACTCGTGAAAATCGCAATATGAGCAATCGAAATGGCGTGAAAACATGCAGAAAAAAGGTGTAAAATATGGACCGATCAAAATCCTCCAAACTTACCTCTTACTCGTCCTCGAGGAAGATAAGTAGAGAGACGAACTTGGGAGATGAAAATAAAGAAAATGAAATGAAAAAGAAAGAACATGAGGTGGAAGGGGTCGCTAGATTCTTCTCTCTGATCTCAAGTCATAACCTACACATCACGATAACTTGGAAAATACAAATCACATGCTATAAGGATTTCATATCTTACATAGACATGGTACTTGCAAGCTTTTAAGAATAACAAAAGGGACTCTCTAAATTCATACAATCAATTCATATCCACATCACGCATTTCATAGAATTTAATATACAATTCATTGGCGATGCACTTTTCAATCAAAAGTTATAAATGAAGCATATAAGATACACACCAAGCATGAAATAGAGAATAGAATAAGAGTCATGGCATTCACATATTTATTTCAAATCATGAAAAATCTCCATATCTAATATATTTTGCAAAGTCTAAGCATTATCGAATATTCCCATATTCATGCACGTCTCCACTCTAATGTCATACTCACTCATATGGTCAAATGAATTCACCCCCCCCAAGCTTAGCTTGAGGCCTCACATCTAAAGGAATATGATAGTGTAAAATGGGATTTTTGCTTTGGTTTTCCCAAGTATTTTTGTGGCTCCAATAATGAGATAGAGAAATATATATTTTTTTCTTTTGGACTTTGTTTCTCATTTTTCTTCTTGGATTTTTGTAGGAGCAATTTGATTTGTATTTTTGATTTTTGGCTCCTTTTTGGCTTTTTGGACTTTTTTGGAGCAAACTTTTTTCTTTTGTAGTGATTTTTGGGAAATAGATGCGATATAAGTAGTTTTAGGAGGTGAACTCAAGTGACATGTAGAGAATAAAAAGATATATTTGGAGAAATAAATAATGTAACACTCGGTTCAATATAAGATGTGCACGAATGGTTCAATAAAATAATACTTCAACTAACACTCATATGTAAGCATGGATATTCTTAATCATTTCAATAAATAGTGAAGTCAAGCAGTAAAGTTTACCACCATATCAGGCATACAACAGAAGGTGAATAGGACAATAAAACTGATGCTTCATATATACTAATGATGCGTGAATCTTGATGCATTTCCAACAAAAGCATACTAAACACTAATCCATACATTCAGTTTCAATTAATATCATGCATTCATGTAGAGGAATCATCAAAAGAAATAGATTTGCAAGCATATGTGAATAGTAAGACTATGGAATACTCTAAATAGCATGGCAAGAAATAATAAGTATCGTGATGGCTACTAAAGCACTAAGAGATATCATCATAAGGAACAAATCTAGCAAAAGGAGGAAAAGAAAATAAAGAAATAGAAAATAAAAGAGAGGAAAGAAAAGAAAATCAAGCACACAATATGATGCATGAACACACATAAAAGGAAAATAAGATGGAAAAATCAAAAAGATGATGCCAAATTTTTGAAAAATTCTAAAAACCCTAAAATAAAGAAAAAAATGCAATTAATGCATCTAAATGGTATGGAAATGCACTCCCCCAAGCTTAAACTTCACAGTGTCCTCAATGTGATCATAGTGGAAGAATATGAGGAACAACGATAATAATAGGGGGTGAATGAAAAATGATGAAATGAATGACATGAAATCCTAATGCAACTACATGCACATACAATGATGCATGAGAGCGCTTTCCCCCAAGCTTATACCAAACAATCCTATTCAAATGACTCAATCAAAAATGTCATGGCTTTGCAAAGCGTGATCAAGTCAAATGAATAAGAAAGTGAGTATTCACTTGAAAGAAATGCTCGATGGTGGTGAGCAAAAGGATGTGGCGTATCAAAATATGGAGAGGGGAATTAATATATATAATGGGTTTGGGGTGTAAAAGATTTTTGTTGCCGTCATATGAGGTGACATTTATTCAAGCAAATCTATACGGTCCTCTCGCTGTCGAGAGAATTCGGGTTTATTGAAAGCATAAAAATTTCTACACTACTGGATTGATATCACCTATAGCAAAAGGCGGATCCAGTATCATTGTCGGTGCAGGCAACTGCTCCAACTGCTCTTTCCGTGGCTCTGCCAGATGCGTGTGTCCACGGACTCCATCAGACTCCAGCAATGCGGCTCCCAGCACCTCTCCAAGGACTCCACCTGTACCCTGCAAGAGATAAGCCGCATCAATCTGATGTGGATAACTCTTCCCCAAAATAAATGTATTCCAAAGAGGGTCATCAACATAAGTATTTAAAATTAAAGACGGGTGACAACACTTCCCTGGAAATAAATCTCCACTCTCGTATACCACGTCGATCAACTCCTCATTGTTCGCCTCAGGTTGTTCAGGTAGCTTGGGCATATAAGCGTAGGTCTCATCAGGCAGCTCCTCATCATCGTCAGACTTATCCCATCACACCTCCTGATCATATTCAATAGCGTCCATGGGTGCTAACTCCTCGCTCTCCTCCTCGTATACGTCCCATCGTACCTCTTGATC